>NQII01002101.1:265519-323446 GCA_002778355.1 Clitarchus hookeri | reverse complement strand
CAAAGGCGCCATTTCCCGACAATTGAGGGGGGACACTGGCAATTATAAAAACCCCTTTATGAGAGAAGTAGGGCGACAGTCCATTAGTACCGCGCAGAGAGGTCGGTCAGTTCATTAGTACCGCGCAGAGAGGGAGTCAGTTCATTAGTACCATGCAGAGAGGTCGGTCAGTTCATTAGTACCGCTCAGAGAGGTTTTATCAGTAGACCATCGAGCAGCCAGTTGAAGATCGTCGCGCAGAGAGAGGTCAGCAGCGCCATTTTGGCCGGGGACAGTAGAACATCACCACAGTGAGACGGCAGCAACTGCGGCCTTGCAAAGGCCGCCCATCGCCGGAGCTCACCCACCACAGCTCTAACATCATACCAGCAAGAGTTAAGTATACAATCACCATCAAGAGAAGCCCCCCTCCATCACAAAGTCGTTAGCAGTCAAGCCGAGTAACCAAATTATTACAGTACCACACCTCTCAAGTGCTGATGTATTTTATTTGTGTTAAATTCGAGACAACACATTCGTCCTTCAAATTGAAACAGCCGAAGTCTACTTTATTACAAACCCCTTATCCTTCAGACATCATATAGTCTGTGCCACTAAACATTAACAAAAGACGCAACGTATTTTTTTTTGGTTGTGTTAAATTATATTTTTTAGCTTACTTAATTAATAATTAGATACTATGCGGTGTGTCAGAACAATATGAAGTTGTTTTAATTCACAGAAGTCCGAAAAAATGCAGACAAAGTAAGTTTTAATAGGATCAGAGTATATGATACAAAACACATACTCTTGTAATTTTTTTATAATTTGACAAAAAAAAATTCTGTGAAATGTGTCACTCTTTGAAATTCAACGATATGAGAGCAATTATTGGCTAAATCTTTTTTCCAGAAGTAAATATAAGACTTGAAATTTTTTCATTTTAATGTGTTCATTTAAATCATAATTTTTTAACTCTGAACTTGGACAGAATACGATCATTTCTTTAATTCTCGATATATAAAAAGCACTTCAAATAATCTAATTTTTGCAAAGCGCACAGCATTAAATAAATGCAATGTACCACAATCAAATCCCTCTTTTCACAGAAATGTCTAAACCTTATTTAGGTCTTATTGTTTAATTTTCTTCTGCTCAACAACTCCTATAAGGAGATTTATTTTAACAAACAAATTACTTATTGTCCGCGTCAACTCAGCTCTATATAAAATATAGATTGTAAATAACATATACTAGTCGAAGCGGAAAATTGAGACGTTGACCCCTCTTGGCCTTTTCTAATACATTGAAAACAACTCGAAAGTTTTTGTAGTACTACATGGTATCATTCAAATTAAAGGAAACTGATGCCATACACTTGGAACTAATACATACAGAGCAAGCCACTTGGTGTAGATTGACTCTGCCATATATGTACTGTTAGTTTTAACATTCTAGCTCTATTCGCTTTTTTGCACTAGTGCTTTGAAGGAAAGTGTGTAGTGTGTGGTTGTCATATTACGATAGTTCACCAGCGATCAGCCATAAGCTCTTTTGTGGCTTCCTGAGGAAGACTTGCAACATTCTGAAAGTTTATCTTTTATAAAGAGAGTAGCTCATTGGTGAAGGTACTTAGGAACTTACTTAAGTGGAATTCATAGCTGGACTCTTTTTGTACCATGCCCAACTTAATGCAAACTGCCACACTAATCCTAGTAGATTTGGCCAAAAAATTTGATCCACCAGTCTGCGAGACTCCAGTAATTTTTGTTTGAATAGAACCTTCTTCAAAAGTTTTGTTTCCAAGGCCGAGTTTAATATCCCCCTCCTGCCAATGATAAAGCCAAGCCCTTTAGCATCATGATTACCTCTGCATTGGTATTAGACCCAGTGATGTCATTATAATTAAGAGTATTTACCTTCACAGTACAACCTACAAATGGGTGTTGTCTATTTTCATAAACACCAAACAGAAGAAGGATGTGTGAAGCCTAATATGGTGTTGCAAATACTCAGTAGGTTACTGTTTGTAGTATATGTCCTGAAGATATCATAAGGAGACCACTTCAAGATAATGTGATGATTATCCTCGGGACATTTGTGAACTGCAGTTTGTTTGTATATCAAGGGGTAAACCCAGGGGGGCGGTGAGCCTAACCTGGGACCCCACCACTATTCATGTCTTTAAGAAATACTTTCTTTTTCTTTGTATTTATAGATGCGTTAATGTTACGTTAACTGACAGGAATTTAGTCATCGCATTCATATTATTTTTATTCAATTCAATTCCAAATGCACAATTATGAGGGTTAATAGTTATTTATTTCAATGTTGTCAGCGGAACCAAGAGGCGTTTCTTGTTACCCACCACTGAGCATTTGTGCAGGTACGAGCACATCCCCGCCCCAAAACCCCTCATCAAACCCACTATACCATGAACATCCCTCTAGTTAAGTTTCTCCCACTCAGGCAGCTAGTATATTACCATAATATTTGTTTAGTGGGAGTCTGGTATTATACGTACTTAATGGCAGATGCTGTTGTGGACTAACTTCCGATGTTTGTGTATTGTTTAAAGAAAGTCTACAATGTTAAGCTAAAGCAAGATTTTTTTTTCTAATGACATTAAGTCTTGTCAAAATAAAAGTAATTTGAGACGGATACATAAAACAGTACCACTTTTGAAGAGAATTTCGGAATGACTCGGCCATGGGCGATAAAACTATTTCACAAAAACACGTAAAATTAAAAACTAGCTGGAAGCAGGCCGGGCGAAGCTTTGGATCTTCGGTCCTCGCGAATACAAAACCAATATTTTACTACTGCGTAGCCTCGTTAGGTGCTAAAAAAAATTATTTTATTTTTGTTGGATATCATTTCGATATTTGTTTACATGTAAATGCGTGAGCAACAAGGAATTGAGATTAAAGAAATCTAAAGAATGCTTCAATTGCTAATATAATTTACTCTAGAAATAAATTTTTTTGTTTGATTGTATAAGTCACAGATACAAGACAACCAAGACTTATTTACCTGCATTAACTCTTTGAGACATCTCGCTTACTATCTAATGATCCTGTTTACATCTCACACACATTGTATTAGATTGGTTCATTACATTTATGTCTTAATCTTAAAGCAGACTGTGCCCAATTTATTAGTTTAGTAATTGACATATGAATTGATATGGCATTTCAAAAACTATATCCCATGATTATTAATATTGTATTGAGCTAGTTAGCTAATTTTTTACAGACAATCTTCGTAGCATTTTTAAATAGCGAATTCACATTTGAGTTACAAAATATCTATGTACTTTGTCCAAGATAATTAATAAACATAATAACTTTTGAAACGGTTCTGTCTTAAACTATAATTAACTCCTAGGAATTTAATTTAGGCGCTATACAGTAAGAAGTTTGAGGGCTAAACGTTACCCCTTAAGCCACGAAAATTGTCCGAGTTAAGCTGTTTATGTAACTGCGCCATATAATAGACTACCTTTCTGATATTGACCTTGAACAATGATTTAAGCCAGGTAGAATTGGCCTGGTGCAACTGTCGCTGAGAGTGACTTATATATTCTGAAAATATTTTTAGATTTCTAAATGCCGTACCACCAATAATGTGGCGCTAGGTGGGTTGTCGCGATGAAAACACTGTTTTTTCGTGAGATGAGATGAGAGATAAACAATAAACTGCAATGTCAACAGGAAAGTAACGGCATACATTTCGTTACTGTTTCATTTTTATCATTCACATAAATATTAATAATTTACACTTGCTCATACAAAATTTTTATCCAAGGTAGTGACCTAAAATTGTTCTAATTTTCTGCAGCCGTATTATCCAATATAAAAATATAATAAAAAGTATATATTATACATACATATAAATATATATAATATAAAACAAATAATTAAATGTAATAATGAACAAATTTACAACGGAATTAATGACATGGTCTACCGAAACCACATTTGTAATCAAATCACAGTGTATGCATTTTTTAAAATGTCAAAAATAATAATTTTCATATGTTTATTTTATTTTTTTAATGCATCATCTGAATTTTGGTGTTTACATATATTTCAAGCACTAGCCAATTGCAATAGTTTCTGTCGTATTTGCAAGTCTTAACTTATACTTGTTTTAATGGTTTGAGCAAAATAGTAATATTTAGGATTTGTAACAAAAGTATTCAAAAAGTATTAAGTGTGACCTTTTTTTATGAGGAAATTGTCATAACATAGTACAATGTGTACAAGTAAAACGATATTTGGCAAAAATTAAAACATAATTTTTAGGTATCCAACACCTTTCAGGAAACCAACATGTGTGTATATTATTAGAGAGCAATTGATGGAATACATATCTGCATAGATTTGGTCACTTATGTTGTATAATTTGATAACCTTTTCTGCATCAATCTATTTTTCTATTTGTAAACTGTTCTTGAAACCAGCAAGCATGTGTGTGTGTATATATAAAACACCTATGTGCACATGTTTGTATCTACTACACGTACACGTACAAACAGCTACGTTTAAACAAGTCTGACTTAGCAAGGGTGCACATCCCCCCATTTTTTTTTTACAAATATCTGGATCCACCCCTGTGTACATCTGATTTATATCACCAATGAAAACAACCATGTGACAGCGAATCCGAAAAATTTGTTCACTTCTGTCGATATGTTGCCTCAAATGGAAGATGTGCAGTCCCACGAGGATCATATGCGTGATTTCAACACAGCAGCAACTGCGAATGTTGGTATGTAATTGGGTGTACGTATTCAAACTTGTCAGGACACAGGAAATGATGTGTAAGCTGGGAAGGTGATAGACCACAGGAAGAGCAGTCTGTGTAGATAACTTCTGACAGTACCTGCCGCAACCAGGATGCATGATGGTGATGCTAACACTTGTACTTGATGTACTTTCTTAGCTACAAATGAAACTGAATCCGAAACGAAACTTGGTAAAAATTCTTTTTCTTTGCTAGGTATATAATGCCATTAATGTGCTGATTCAATTTAAATAAATGAAAAAACCTATTTTTAGTATTCTTAAAAATAAAACATTTATTGTTCAAACCCAAAATGTACACCTCTGTTGCCTCTTAATAATGTCACCATATATTAAAAACCAGATAATTGCCTTATAAGGAAGCAATTGGGTCTTTGACCTATCTCTCTAACAAAATGCGTCATAATATTGCATATTATTATGGTTTTATAATCCGTAAAACTCGAAATCTAACAACCCAGTTGTTGCTATCATAAAGCGAAACTTTCACTACCTAAATGTAACTCGTGAAATGGTAACTCCTTCCGCAAGAAAACTACACAAACAACACTCGAAACATAGGCTGATACTGACTTTGCTTGTGATATCAATACTCGAAGAAGTACTACATGCTATGTCATTTATTACTGGGGACCTCCACTCTCTTGGACTTCTAGACGTCAACCAATAGTGTCCATGTCTTACACTGAAAGTGAATACATTACTGCAGCAGAGTTTCGTCAATAGGTATTTTACCTGTAATCCATTATTAAAGAAATTACTCGATTACCTATCGATGTTAACCTTAATCTTAATAATAGGTGTTTTAAAAAACTTATTAAAAATTGTTTATTAAACTGGGAAATTAAGCACCCTCCAAGAGAATATCAGAAAGCAGATATTTTTACTATACCATTAATTTTATCAAAAAAACCATTGAATTTTACTAATATTAAACTTCTTTATATCGGATTCAGTGAGTTAAAATATCATGTTGGGTACTTTCACATTTCTATTTCGACGATTAAGGGGTTTATTAGTATTTGTTATCGAACCACTATGATGTTATTTTCTTCCTATATGTACAACCGATTAAATTATCCATAGAAAAGCGATATTTACAAAAGTTGCCATACTGCTGTAGTTTGTTTACTTAATAAGTTAAAATTTATTGTTCGAATGTGTTAAATAAAAACGTTACTTTTAAGACATTAAATAAGTCTTTAATTTTAATATATATTATTTTATATAATACTACAAGTTTCATAATGTGATATAGCGTAATTTAAAATTTTAATATATTCTAAAAATTTGAATAATAATAGAATTTTTTATTTACATGCAACCGCGAGTTCAGCTCAGAAAAAAAAATAGGTTTCACAGCTACTATTCCGTTTCACTTTTTCGAAGTGCACTACTGACAATACGTTGTAAGGCATACAAGTAATTATTCTTGTAAATCCCCTTTTTAATTCTTCTTCACTTGCATTTTATGGCATAACATTTGATGTGCAGATTCTATAATACCAAATATTTCACCGATTCCACAAAATACTTTATTTCAAAATAACACACTTCAGTTACATAAATTTACGTCTAATTTTCCCTAATACAAATAATTTTAAGCCGTTTTAGACGACGAATGTCTTATGTTAATAAAGTGGCGTGCCATTTTTTTTTTTAGAACTTCAACTTTTGAGTATATTCGAGAATATCATTGTCCCGATCATCGCTTCTTAGAAGTATCTGTCATCTTTACCAAATAATAATGCACGTATTTTACATTAAAATTCTTCTTGTCGTATGGGTGACTTGTACGCCTTCTCAAACTAAACTGCGTGGCGCTAGGAAATAAACAGGGGTAATAAGTTAGGATTATATGGATAAATTTCCATAACAGCGGACCGAACTAACAGAATACATTTACAAAGCACTCAGAAAATCGCACAGGGTCATGTCCTGTACAGTAAGGTAATGCGTATCTATGTCACATTATGTACTGTGGGTGAGATATAGGTTCAGCATTGCAGTGGAAGCTACTTCTCAGTGCACATCGGAGTGGAAGGCGTGGAGTTGCTGTCTGATATCTGAAATGGCAAACACACACAGCGGTAGACCACATCTGGACGACTTTATCGACCATCGTACAATTGTGACGTTGTGAGAAGGTCGAAGGTTGGCTAGAGTGGCCGAAGAGTTCGAGATTCGAACACACAATCGTGTCACGAGATTGAGCAGCATTTAGAAAGACAGTGACACCCGTACGAATCTTTGGTAGAAGTCGTCCACGAGCAACCATAGCGACCAAAAAACAGTATATTGTTCTACGGGTAACTAGATATCGATGACAGACAGTAGGTTTAAACGAAAGGAACACATGAATTACTATTGGACGGCTATATTGTGTTTTACTGAGGGCAGGAGACCTTATAGGTGATTTCTTCCCTAGGTGACCGATGCGGTTTTTTATTTTGAGGAGTACCCATTTGAGACGGCGTTGTCTGTTACCAGTAAAACATGATCTTGGAAGCTCAGCAATTATTGCAGTGTGTTCTTTATGGACGACAGCTGGATATGTCTCACTGTTGACTTCGGGCGTCCATACATCCGGAGAGAACGGGAGACACGCGATCACAACCCCAACGTCGTTGAAAGGAACCAGTTTGCAGGTAGCGGAGCTCTCATTTAGAGAGGCACAACGCCTTGTGGCCGTACGGAGCTCCACATCTTCTAAGGAAGTTCAGTCACTGCTGACTAGGTTTTTCAAATTTTTCATACTTGCTGTAAGGGACACTTGACAACCCATCACACAATATCTGATCTCAATCACAAAGTTCAATAAAATTGTAATTAACAAGAACACTTTAAAATACAATGCGTAATGAGCAAAAGTCAGCTATATATCAGTCCACCGTTTCACTGAACATAAAAAAATAACAAATCATTAGTTGCAACTATAGTTGAAATTCAGTGTGATTTAAATTTCTTATTTAATCATCTATATCAGACACAACACCAATAACCCACTGAAAGAATAGATGGTGTACACAGCTCGGCAAATTCTACTTCGGCGAAAGCACTTGTTGACAAACGCCACCTCTCGTCGTCAATTGTAACTATCTGTGTCCACTGGGTTGGAGCATCAGAGAAAACGCACCTGTAACTGCGTTAGAGGTAAATTACTGGCAGTGTGTTTATTAATATTCAGTTTATTTTCAAAGAGGTCTGAGATATGATGTCCCGTCCTGCGTCCATACGGGATAATTCTTCCAGCCACACTATACGTGTAATCCAGTACAATACGAGACGGTAAGCAACCCTACTGATGAACGCTATTGTACTGAGTTTCTCCTTCCTCACTTGCGTCTGTCTTGGAGTGCTGTACGCCATGAGTGCTTCTTGATAGACAACAAAGTCACATACTCTGCATCGCATTCATGGATGATTCACTCCCCTGTTATGGACTGCATTTGTTTAGCCTGCTGCCTATCACAAGGACGTTTATGTGTTCTGTCCAGCTGAACTCGATAACCACTTATAAATAAAGGTGCTTTGCATTTTTTGATTCAGTTTTTAGTCATGTTGCTTTTATTCTCAAAACTCTATGTTGTTATGGTATCCTTCATAGATATGTTAAATACTGTTGCGAGACTTTACGCGTGCAATTTGTCCCTTCCTTGTTTTAGCACATCAATGTATTACTGAAGGAGATCGTCGAAAATTTGTGACACGTCGATTATGACTCAACTTATATTGCAGTTAGTTGTTGTGGGTAAATAACAAATACTCAAAATGCATGGTAGGCAAAAACTGAATACTCGGTAACTTTGTGGGTATTTTGTAGTGACTACAAAATCAAATTGTATTGTTCTGGCTTTTCAGACAACAAGAATACACGCAATGCATTGTCGGTGTTTCCAGATGTCCAAGGGCCTAAATAATTGAGGAGAATGAGTCGCAAAAACTTTATATTACTTACATCGTTTAATGGTTTAAAATTCCAAGCACTCGATAAATTCTGCAAATGAGAGTAAGATATAAAGTATGTATTTCAGTAATGGAAAATTTTGACGAATTTCTTTATTTATGCTGTATTAATATCTAATTATATTTCATGCGTTGAAAATTTTAATTTTTTTTTTTTTTGTTTAACACTTATAAACATAAAAATCTGAGCTTCTGGGTGGAGTTATGTAAGTGAAATGAAACTGGTCATGAATAAAGGGCAAGTATTTGTTGCATTTATTACAGTATCAAATCAGACATGGACGTACAGGCAAACAGCTGGTGCCATGTTACTATCACGTAGCATTATCTCTAGCTAGGTACAAACTCCAGTTCTATTTGAAAAGAAATCTTAAGTGCCAATGCATAATTTCTTGAGGCAAGTCATCCCACGGATGTCGGAAGTCGCACTTTTTTCCCTGCAGATTAGAACTGCGGGATCGTAAACTACAAAGCTGCTGTCTGCGCTTGTGCTTGTCTTTCAGTCAAACAATCATAACTTCAGATGGTCTGTTGGGGAAATCCAAGAAATTTCTATCCTTGTCCGATCGGCCTCAATATGCTGTAAATCGCCTTGCCGTCCGCCCTGCTTCACGCAGCCCTAGTGCAAAGGACATTCTCTAAACTCCATCTGCATGTCGTTTTGCCATATTGTGCGTATTTCCGCTATAACTGTCGTTCTTTAAAAACGCCCTGCGAGTTTCGTGCTTTTTACATCGCATGCTGTTTAATGCATGCTGCTTACTTAAGCCACACGAAGGATGACGGCACCACCCTTGTAAGATGTATTTGCATAAACCACACCAATTTTTTTTATATTTTACATGCCGATTATCGATATTACATTTCACAAGCTTTTACGGAATGCAAATTTATTTTACATTATAAGAAAATGATTATTTTCAGTGGGCGTTAATCATGGCCATTTGAGTAATCACTGAGCAAATAAACGTAGTATTTCCGTGATTACTGCAAGGACCAATATCATAATTAAAAGTTATTGTACGTCATTGTCACTAGTGACACATATAATGTGTGTAAAAATCTTTAATAAGAAAATTTGTGTTAGTTTATGTATACTGTTACATGCATCATTATTATAACGCTTACAAAACACACACATATATATATATATACAAACGCAAAGCAAAACGTAATTCATCAAATGCATTAATGGAAATTGTAATCCAAAACCGCACCGCAGTGAAATGAGGTCGATACCAATTAACGATAGAAGCGCGCAGATCCATAATGACCAAGAAATTCCTAACAAGGGAAATTGCGTTCCTTTATCGGGAGATGTGCCACGCGACAGCAAACATGAATTATATATGTATGCCTCCAGCGAAGACTTGGGGGCCTCAATTTGTTTGTCAATCAATTTCTCTTGTTGTAGCAGGACGCCGTACAATGCAGGAGAGGTCGGGCGCTATAGTACCAGAGTTGATGGAAAGTAGGACAGACGCCACTGGAGACTGCAGAAGACTTTCAACGGTAAGCATTAGATAGAGTGATTTTTATCACTGCAAACATCTGGGGCCGGTTATGACTGCGTTCATTAAACATGTAGGTTTCCTCGCCTCTAGTTAAATGTCCCTAATAATGTTAATCAAACCGCTTGTCTAGCTTCAGGTATACAAAATGTTTAAATAATGCTTGGAAGAAACTGAGCCTGTAAAGTATCACTATACACACACGGGGAGACTACAGAGCAATTTCGCCAATGTGGTAGGTGTCTTTAATTCAACTTCTTATGTTTGTTTTCTATAAGCCATTTGGTAGTAAATACAGAGAGATATATTTAGCAAGTTCGTAATATTTTAGAAAGTAATCTGTTACTGTTAATAAAATTACAAAATATTATTTGATATTATATCACTGTGACATTTAACGTCATCGTTACATTATGCCATTTCCCGGCGAATTTGAGTGTGTCAATTGTGGCCCGCGGGAACAGACGCGATTATGGTTTCCCTTTTACCTGTATACACTGTTTACTCTCGTGTGGATAAGGCCTGTTAGATTCGGCACTACAGTTTAATGCATTTTAACAAATGTTTTGATATGTTGGAGAATTTACTTTTATAATATAATTTAACAGTCTAAAGCAATTCCCATACTCTATAAGTCTTAAGAGATAATTAACTGTCAAAGGCCTTCTGAACAACCTTTACCTTTTCATAAATTGCTTTTATGTTATGACACCTATCGTTTATTTCAGCATGAACTGAACACTTAAATTGAGGTCTGTGAACATGTTGATTATATGCTTTATGATGTTGCTGTTTTGAATACTAAAAACATTATGGAGATGTGTACAGTCCCTACATGGTTATTGGTTTATCTACAAAACCCTACATTAAAAAGACTTGAAGCTCTACTTCATAAATTAAGCACAACTATTTTAATTCTGCTGAAGTGGGTTATGAAGTTAATGAATATTTGCATTTTCTTGCATTTAATAAAAAAAATACGTAAAATCGTGAGACTGCATTTCAATTAATAAGGTAAGTTTGTGGTCCCGCGGTAGAGATTCTTACAACGTAGAATCTAATTTAATACAGATAAATATTGTAACATAATCCATCAACTGCAACTATAAACCAGTGAACGGATTTACAACTGGACTACTAAATACATGTTCAATTATTCTAATTTAAAATAGAAAATAATAGCTAATAATATGAGAGCTCATATCTGCTAATTCATAGTTAATTTAGTAAATTGTCAAATTTATGTATCGTTACCAATAATCTAGACAGTTTAATTTATTGCGGTTTCACTAAGAATGTGTGGAGCATAAATCAACGTTACACAAGTTAGTTTTTTTTTGGAAGCCAATGTATAGCTATGTGGCCAGTTCTGTTAATCCTAAAAAAATTATGTTGTTTTCATGTTGGGGCAGGAGCGACCAAGTTAGTCCGTCACACCTGATTGTATTAAAAAAATGACGCGATTAACGTTTCTTTATTGAAAGGATAATTATCGTGCTGATATATAGAAGGGCCTATTCCAAACAGTTGGCTTACTGTAGGTGGCAAGTTATTGTTAAAAATGTCAAAATATATATGCCAATGTCTATCGTACTGTCGAATAAAACTAACGGTTAAGCACGAAACCAATAAGAACAGTTCCGTTATACTTTGACGATCTAAACTTACTACAATACAAAGCACTCCGTTAAACTCATTTCTCCAGGTATCTGACATATAAACACGCATCCATCAGAGTACCATATCATGTAGCGTGTCACATCACTCCATTCCCTCCCCTAGGACTTCTTCCAATGTTGCACAACCAACGGACTACTCCAAACGATACTGTGCATTGAAGCGTGTGATAAGATTCTTCCTGGCAGCAGCAAGACCTCTTAAACTGGGCTTTTTTTCCCTTACTAGCAAAGAGTTCCTTCACTTGTCCTTTTATTTGAGCTGCGACCGACATTCTCTGAAATTGTGGACATAGCAGGCAGACACTTAGTTGGAGCAACATAGGACTACAAAGGGATGCATGGGGGCAGAATTTTCACGACATATCCTGATGATAAAGACATTATGCTAATAGTTGATCGAGACTCGTTAGAATGATCAGAAATCTCTCTAAACCAAATATCGTAAATATGTTTTTCCCTCAATCATACCACTTTCAGACGTACTCAAACTTCCTCGTTGACTCGTTATGACAGCATACACTAGTATGATGTTTAAACATTTTCACCTTCGCACATTTTGTGTCTTACTGGGTAAGTTCACTAGGATTAAGGAGGTGTCTGGTGATGTTTGGATACATAGAACAGCTTGTTATGGTGTAGAAGTCTATGTCTTATAAATGGGATATTATTTACAGTTGTGTATTATTTATTTATTGGAACTGTGTGTGTAAATTATTTTGTCATTATTATTTGTAATGTCAAAGGATGTGCAATATTATGAACTCTAGCATTGTTTTATATTTTTAATCTTATTTAAAAGTTAATACTAACTTATTAATGTTGTGTAACACATTTATTTAATAAACTTAATGAAGTTTAAAAATATATTTTTGTTAATGACAATTCCGAATGCATAACTTTTGTGTTCATAAAAACTAATAAGGTAAATTATGAATATATAATATTTAAAATAGTTATAAAGAAAACTGTCATTGAACTCTTCTGAACTAAGCATATTTTGCCTTATTTGTGTAAAAAATTCTCTTCGCCTTGCTCTACTGCTTAAAGAACACACAAATCATATAGCTGGTTACTGCAGACGAGCGTATGTTGGTTGCTGCTATACTTTGTGGGAGATAAACTAAATAACATACTCTTTCTGTCGGTTGCAATAACCATGACGTATTTCTTAAGTGTGATTCCCAAGCATACGAGTTTAATTTCTTCTCTCTGCGATAAATAGACAAGACCATATGACCAGAGTATCTGAACTATTCGTTTGGCCACAAAAAAAAGTCAAACTTAACAGATTATATTGTGCAAATTAAATGAATTATCGTCTATTATTTGGAACTGCTTACTTACCACTAAAATATAACACATATATAAAATGTATCCAGTATGCTGTTAGAGACACACAATATTTTCACTAAATTTTGACCACATGTGACTACAAGAATAATTGGATAGGAAATCATATTTGGGACTTTTCCAACGAAACCCTATAAACACCAAATTTTTTTGGAGTTTCTAAATATGTCAATGTAAATTTTCATCAAAGCCCCGAAAGGCGAAAAAAATCCTAGTCGTAATGGTTCGTTTCGGTGAAGTAAGACGTCAAGATAAATACACATCAAGGTAGAAATTATTGGTTAGGAAATTTTTTTTTTTTTTTGCTATTGCGGATTAGGACTATATTTTATATCTTCCGACTTTTAGTATTTATGGTTCATGCAACTGTAATTGTTTTGGATACTTCGTTGCTTCTTATAACACTAATTTATGTTGAGATGTTTCGTTTTTCCAAATACACTGAAGATCTAAACAAACTGATACACCTGCCTAATATCGTGTAGATCCCCCTCTCCCCTCTCTTTCCCAATTAACACCATCAATCCTGCAGGGCAGTCCACAAATCCAATCTGCGCCAATTTGAGAAAGGGTTGCACGTCTGTGAAGTTTAAAGATTCGCGTCAGTCGTCGCTTGTCCCGTTCATTCACAATCTTTTTCTGGCTGCAGCGATGTCGAAGATGTGATGTTTTACCGGAATCCCCGATATTCAAAGTACACTAGTGAAATGGTCGTACGCGACTATCCAAATGTTATTGCTACCTCGGAGATGCAATGATACAACTCTCGTGCACCGACTATAACAACACGTTCAGACTCACTTAAATCTTGATAACCTGCCATTGTAGCAGCAGTAACTAATCTAGCTGCTGACCGTATCGCGTTACTCTGATTGGTTCCCTTTGTCTGTTACTTGCATACGCTCGCCTATACCAGCTTTTTTGCTCTTCAGTGTATATGATCGTGTATAATGTAAATGACCAATATTTTGTCCACATAAGGCCATCTTTGTTGTAAATAACCGATAATTTCGTCAAAATCCTTTATACAATTATATTCATCATTTACTTACTAAAACATGAATCTCTTTTTTATAACAAACGAAAAATTATTACTAATAATATCAAACTTTTCAAAATTATCGTTCTTATAAAAGTTTTGTAAGTAACACTGCGAAAGTGAATTTCGCTTTCAGAATGTAGTCATATAAGGATTAATTATAAACAAATGAAAGAAAATATATTTTCATGTTATTCATTTCTTCGTAATATATAACATTATTGAACAGAAAAATGGAAATATTCGGTACTATCATTTAATGTTTTGCAGGATAATAGCTGCCAGATTGCTGTCAGTGGGCATATTTTCTAAAATTTTATAACCAGATAATGGCCCAAAAGCCAAGTTTAGTTTTTAAAAAAAAATTAATTAAAAAAGACCCTTTTAACGATGAGTGAAAAATTCAATATATATAATGTTTCTTTGCGTGTTCCTGATAAATATTCGAGGTATATATTTTACATCGGATTTACACTGAAGAGCCAAAAAAACCTATATAGGCGTGGGTATACAAATAACCAACAAGAGTAACACGATGCTGTCGGCAACTAGATCGGTCACCGCTGCTACAACGGCAGGTTATCAAAATTTAAGTGCCTTTGAACAGGTGTTATAGTCAGCGCACGAGAGATGGGACAGAGCATCTCCGAAGTAGCGATAACATGCGACACCCCACACGTCTAGAGTTGTTGCTGAGTGGCTCCAGGAAAACTCTTCTGAAGTAAGGCACTTTTACTGGCCACCTAAATCACCAGATATGAACATTATTAAACATATCAGGGATGCCTTGCGAAGTTATGTTTAGAACAGATCTCCACCGTCTCGCACTCCTATGGATTTGTGGACTGCCCTACAGGTTTCATGGTGTGAATTGCCTCCTGCATACCTTAAGACATTAGTCGAGTCCATGCTACGTCGACTTGCGAAACTTCTGTGTGCCCGCGGGGCCCTACACCATATGGCACGATATAAGGGTGTACCAGTTTGATAGGCTCCTCAGTGTATATCGTCTATCGAGTCGATTAATAATGTTAACACATTTCATAAACTAATATTTTGTGTTTGTAGGCATAATGGACGCTGCGCCCCGGTCCAGCATCTGCTACTGCCTCAAGCCACTGTGGGTGGTTTCAAAAGTGTTTGGAGTGAATACCCAGGAAGTATTTGTAAGAGAAGCACATGACGGAACAAGGATACTGGAAACTAGGAAGTCTACAATAATGCTTGTCTACCAAATAACAGGAATTGTAACTACCGCTGTCATTCACTTTAATTACGTTTATGGTATAATTCAAAAAGATAATCACAAAACGAATTTTGCATTTAAATATATTATATTTCCAGTCAGTTCTACTATTATGTTTATCACCACAGTTGTTGGAAGAGTACCCATTCACAAGTATAATAAAACTGGGCTTGAAATTCTCAACATATTGGAGGAAGTTGATGTAGCGTTATTGGAGAATGCAAAAGGAAACTACAAGAAATGGCGTAGAAGCGCTTCAATTTGGTGTGTTGTGATGTTTACAATAATGAGTGTCATTTTAATTTTTAATGTCACTGGATACATTAGAAATCAAAATAGTGTATATTGTAAAAAAATAATTTACACTATCCTACACTACATATTCTTAATCATAACCTCTAATTACGTATCAATGGTTATACTTGTACGAGAGAGATCTGTTAAGTTGAATCAGAAACTGCGAATGGAATGGGAAACGCTTACTGAAAGGGCGAACAACATTCAGTCCATAGTACGCAACAGAGTTCAAACAATATATGCAGACGAACTGCCAAATCAGACACGTTCACCTCAGCATTCAAGAACGATCGAGAATATTTTCGGAGAAAAGGTAATTCATAAATATATGTATGACAATTTAGTAAATTTATCTTCTTATGAAAATATACATCACAAGCTTTATAAGGTATCTACTTTGATTAATGATTTATATGGTTTAACAGTGATGTTTATAACACTTCGGTGTTTCATACACTTCATAGCATCAGTTCGCTTAATGTTAGTCTATACTTTCTGGTCAAAATAACTCGTTACTACGATAATAAGCCGAGTAATGTTGACGTTGTTGTACACAGCTCAGGCGGTAGTGATAAACTGGGTCTGTAGTTCGACCAGCAGAGAGGCAAGGAAAACCACAGGTATCATCCAGGATCTCCTTCTGCAGCCAGGCTTGAGCAAGGAGGCTTCAGAACAACTGAAGGATTTCTCTCTGCAGACTTCTAGGAGGAAGATGGTGTTTAGTGCAGGTGGCTTTGTCACTCTCGGTTTTCCTCTGCTGTCATCCATGTGTGTATCTGCTATGTCGTATGTGCTGGTTTTAATTCAGTTCGATACATAAGAAATAATAGAGTAAAATGACAAAGCATCATCATGTAAATTAAAAACTTATCTCATATATTACATGTTTGCAAGAAAAGTGTACCAAAAACCCCGTGTATAGCACTGAAAAGAAATTACATCATCAAAATTCAATAAAGTCAAAACTTTGAAAGTAAACAGTGTTTGCGTGTTGTCTGCTTTGCTCAATGCGTATACATTATGCTCTTTACCGGCAAACAACACTATGGAAAGTGATGGATCCCAGAAACCATATGTAATCCACAGCCGCAAACGAATTTGAAGTGTCGTAAACCTACGAAAATAAAAAAAGGATTACAAAAACCAGTGAACTTGTAATTTTTATTTCTTTACTGCATTTGCAAACAATTGCACTACTTCATTATTTTCTTTTGCCTCGCTCATTGGAATCATAATGTTTATAAATACGGGAGACGCTTTTTTGTTACTGAATGTAGGAGCACATTAGTGTTAAATTTGTATATAAAGTACAAAAGTTTTTCCAGCAATATTTTCGTCACAATACACACTATCATTTCTTTGCATTCGGCTATTACTTAGGTTTTGCATAACGAGGAAATTTATTGCAAATATTACAATATCTTACACAAATGCAAATACCTTTTGGAAAGGCATATATTTTTAATTCTCATTGCAAAATATTTTTTTTTTATAAGTTACAAATATTTTAGTTAAGTTCTACGTTTTTGGAGTAATTTTTTATGCTGTGAGTAACATCATTTGAGTTAACACTTCAACCAAATTTTTCTAATCACTGACTGGACAAAACTTATCAAAATTAATATTTTTATAGAGTGTAGGCTATATATATATTGTATCATTTTGTTCCGAATGTTATGTTTTACTAGAAATGCTTTGGTTTCTGAAAAAGGAAATTCCACACTATTTGCTAAAATTCTTTGAATCAGCAGGCTATCCGGATTAATGTATTTCTGTTTTATACATAAAAAATGAAAATACCATTTCTGTCTGTAAACCAATGAGTTATGATTTCTGATTAAAATGAAAATTATATCTGAACGACATTTAGTAGACTAAGCTGTTGAAATAATTCATATAAATGAATGCTAGAATTAACCAATTATTGAAACATGTATAATTTTCATAACCAAATAATATCCATTTGAGACACAAAACACAATACTATGCAGTAGTGGTAGTATTTAAATTGGTGAGCAAACACACGCCTGTACCTGCGTGATATTTTAAATTGTGCTATATAACAGTTATGAACCATAGAGAAAAATAAATGTGTACTGTATAAAACGATGGCACGACGTAATTTATAGTACTTTAAGGCCGATTATACAATTCACAGATACTTGGCATGAATTTAAACCATCCTACAATACGAATAAACGTACTGCCATGTAACTTACGAAATCAAAAATATTCGGATGTTGCAACTAATTGATATATATTTTATAATATACACAAATAATTTTGTATGTTTTTACAGTCCTTGACTATGCGTAAATAGTACTGCCAAACCATCTGCACTTATTTATTAAAACAAAAGTAATTAGAGCAATGGCAAATCGAAGCAGTAGCTCTGTATACCAAAATAACCTTGAATACGAATATCAAAAAACCAATCACTCGATTAGTATTGCCTATTACTCACAGACACGGAAGAGTTGGGAGACGCCCATCTTTCTTACGTGTATCCGTACGTTATACACGTCCACATGCGTCTCATTGTAGATTGGAATGGAGTGTGTTTTACTTCCGCTTCCATGATCAGTATCCGCGTCCGAGTAATTGTAGCACGCGCCTTTAAATGTAATATTTATTACCTGATTATTACTATTTTTTGCTATAATATTGTTAATTTATTTAGACTAGCGATAAATGTTACTTGTCATAGAAATACATTTTACAGACAACGACATTTTAGTTTAAACGATCATGTCCGGCGTTTGGCGTATTTTACTAGCGCGTCCGCCATCTTGACTGTATATGTCGCGATTTATGAGAAATTCAGCTACAGTAAGCATGAAGTCAAGAAAGTTCAATGAGCTTTACATGTGACGATGTATCGCTAAATCAACGAAGTTTGTCCGGAATCAGGCACCTGACCAGCTGGGTGTCCTTGGGCGTGATGGTGACTCTTTAGACGTGGATGGCGCACAGGTTGGTGTCCTCACACGGCTCCACTAGGGCGGCGTTCCACAATGTTGCTCCTCGAGTAGAGTAAAGTAATAGAGAGTAACATCTGAGGAAAGCAAAGATAGCGTTGTGTTGGAACATGAATAATGTAAATAGCATTCTGTGCTTACAAATACTTACTTATTAAGCAACCAATGTAAATTCAAAAAAGTCATTCTCCATTTATTAAAAATCTTTTTTTTTAATATCTTAGTTATATACTTAAACCGCTTTAGTTGCGAAAAATTTATCGTAAATATTTCATCTAACAGTATAATATCTATAAGAGATAACTTTTAAATAAAAATTACGAATTCTATCACTTGTCATTTGTAATTTTCCCGTGTGTGTCTGTAAACGGAATGTCCATATTTCCTTTAAATTTTTTTTATCCAATCCAACTTTTAGCCACTTTGAGTTTACCCTTCGTAACTCGATGAAATAGTAAAACATTTACTCAAAAGTTTCTTAGGACAGCAAGAGAGAAATGTTTACTCGCAGAGTAGGTAAGTTTTGGTACGCGCCGCCCAGGCAGGCTACACACGCCTCCTGAAGCGCCATCACCGCCGAGCTCCGGAAGCTCGTGCAGGTCCACCTTGAAATCCTGGCTCTCCCTTACCAGGCGCTGGAAGGGCAGCTTGAGGATGAGAAGTTCGTTGCTTCTCCGGTAGCGCCTGATCTCCCTCAGAGCGACAGTGCCAGGACGGTAGTGTAGTACCTTCTTAACAACCTCCTCCTCCTTCAACAACATCGAACTCTGGGCTCGGTGCTATTACGAGCAGCTTTCGCGGCGCTTTGCCTTCCGTCGAATTGTAAGCTGTCTTCTTTGTGCGAGTCATCCTTGCTCGTCCAAATATACCATTGTAGGCGATCTGCATAACAAAACAAAAAATATATTAAAGAGAGGTTTTGAAATTTGCTCTTAATGCTCAAGTTTACTATGATTCTTTCTTTTTTATGTTTAGAGGATTCTAATTTGAGAATAATTTGGGATGCATTTTTAGAGACTCAAGTTTATATTGTCAACTATAAAATGCCTAAAACATCGTTCATGAAGGTTATACAGATTGTATGGGAATTCAATACATTGATTTTAAGCGATGGTATTTCACATCAGGATGACCAATTTTCTTCTGTAGGAAAGTTTAATGGGAAACGTTTCACTAATATGCTACAGGCGCCGAAACCAAGACGCAAATTATAATCCTAGTGCTCTTGTGGCACATGTCCTTGCAGCGAACAGACGGCGCTGACATGATCCAAGTCCCATCGCCTGCACTTTTTGTGGGTGGTAAGGGTGTAGTTTTTTTTTAGTTGAACAATTGTCCAAACCTCTCAATTTGCAAAGGCCCAATGTATTGGCTATTTTTATGGGTACAGTGGAATGCTGGTCTGCTGCCTGTTCATGCCCACCATTTTCGAAACTTGAGTTGCGCGAAATCACCTTCGTCCACCAACGTTTCCTCTCTATACTTGCACCAAGCCTGTTTCACGCAAACGACGAGAAATGCTAAGAAAGTGTTCGCAGGTTCGGTTGGCGCCTGTCCGGGTATCGCTCACGGTCGACACCTCGCCACCACAGCAGCGCCGTAAGCGAACACCATGTCCGCACACTCCGCGCACGTAAACACCAGTGCCGCTGGTACCACCGTGATCTCACTCGCTCCCGGCACATCCACCAGCGCCTATTGCCGGGGTCGCTACTCACTGCAGTGACAAGCACTGCCGCACGTCCGTCGTGTTGCGTTACGTCAGCACCGACAATTCGCTACAAGGGCACGTACCAAGTTTATAATGTGTGTGGTGAATTGGACGCCTGTAGAATGGTAGGAAACTTCCCGACCACACGTTCCTATATAAAAAATGATCATTCTGGTGTGGCTTACCATACCTTAAAATTAAAGCATCGAGTTCCCAAACAACGTGTATGGTTGTAGAAATTCGCAACCTTTTCAAATATTTTCGATCACATCGTCAGTGTGAAATTTAGAGTATTTTGTTTTCTACGATCCAGTATTTATTTCTTAATTATGTTTTTATGTTATAAACAAAAATAAAGCGGCATTTAAATTAGTTCCTCACGAACAGCAAGTGCGGCATAAGCCATCAGGTGATACCGCAGATTCTGAGACACATTTGTACTTACCAAATCCGATACGAGTAGTACTCAATGCCTTCAATCAGGCGAATAATTCATGAAGTTATTTAACTTTTTCCGTTCTACTTTTCATTTTTATCTATTATTACCTACTATGAATACGTTGTTAAGGTGTTTCTAGGTCATAGAGCAGTTTTATGCACAAACGTCTCTTGCAAGACTCGTTATGACTTGCTTAGAATGTAATTTAGTCAAACAGGCCATCTAATCAACCCCATTTGCCTCATAAACCATTATTATCTGAACCAAAATTTTCAAACAGCTGAGAATCTATAAGAAAAACATTCAGTAACGTGGTTTAATAATTAACTAATGGCAAAACTTGTTAAACGTTTCTCATACTTTACTTGTATCGTGTGTATTGGCTCACTTCATGAAGAGTCTGCATTTAACGACAAACATAGTCCTTTAAATTGTTTTTTTTTTTTTTTGGTATCTCAGCTACATTTGTGTTGTAACAGAATATAAGTATTACAACGCTCTTTCATGACAAATACGTTTAAGGACAGAAAATGTTTATCTCGCTTCTACCACAAGAGAAAGAATCATGTATTATTATCTACTAAGGGTACATTAACTTATAACCTTTAGCAGTACCAAAATAAGTTATAACGTCACCTAAAATAAAATAAAAGTTCATCACTAGTTACAGTTTTATGGAAGGAAATATGTTAAATGTGAAGGTATGAAAACGGCCTTGCGGATTGTTCAATAATACTACAAATACAAATAACTAACATTTTAATTTTAAAAAAATTTATATCTTTAGTAGAGAAACTGGGAAGTAGGCTGAAGCTTAAAAAGGATAAGTTTTCGAAGTCACTGAATAAGAAGAGTTGTGTGCATCGGAAATTATAATGCATAAGTATTTTTTTTTTAAATAATATTGATGTAAACGGTAATTTTTTATTTCTCACTCGTAGTTCACAAAATATTAGTAACACATAAGCATTCATCTATAATTTTACAGTTATTTGGTATTTGTTTTTATTGTTAAGTTCACAGGAATTAACTTGCAATTTGTGATGAATCAGTCCATTTTTGTGAAACAATATCATGCATATTTATAATAGCAAAATTTTTTTTTAAATGTACAAAGAAAACATTAGTTATTAGTTGTGTATGCCGAAGTGTTTTTATTGTAACAGGATATGTATGACATGTAAGGTCAAACAAACGTGGCAATTCATATTGCTAACATGTGTCAAATTGATGTTCAAGATGTTTTACAGATTCTGCACATACATGTTTGTAGGAGCAGTATATGTAAAGGGAAATGGGTGACTGAATTTAATTTCTATTAATTTAAAAACACACATTTATTTGTTAAATTTTAGATGGGTCATTTAAGAAATATTAATACATTATTTAGAAAGGAACAAACACAATCAGCAATAATAATGTAAAATTGTTTGTAAGTTAGAATGATGTATTTTATGTAATTTTTAAGGTGTCACGCGTTATCAGCAATGTAATATGAGTGAAAATAATAATAATCCTCATTAGAAGGGCTGTGCACAATATCACAACATCAAAATATTATATATAGGAGGACCGGGCGGAAGTAACAAATGATAGATTCGAAATATTTTCTACAGTATATTTCTTCAAGTTTAACTCATTGCAGTATTTAATGTACATTAAAAATATAAAGGTTCTTTTATAAAAAAAATGAGATCAGAAAAAATTTACACAAATTTACCAAACAGAATATTATAAGAAAATATTTTTTTACTACTGACCCCACTATTGTATAAATTATAACAGAGGTTAGGTAAATTTAACATTGATGTTTTTCACCCATGTAGACAGTATAATTCACATTAAATGTTTTAAAATACGCACAGATGGAACAGCAAAAGAAAATTAGTATATGTTCTCCATAAAGTATATTTAAATCGATAAAAGTTCTAAGAATAGTTAAAGACATCAATATAACACCTTTTGAAAAAATTTCCTTTTCTAAAATCTGAGTCAAATGCAGAAATCATACTTAGAAAATTGTGAATTATCTTCAAAGTAAGCCACGTGGGCCCACAACGTGCATCCTAATCTCTGAATCCATTGTTCACCAGGACGACTTTTACCAAAATTATCCTCACAAACTAAGCAATTATATTTCTTTTTGTTATATTTTGAAATTTGCAAAAATTAATTTATATTTACAATTATTCATACACTTTGTATTTTTCTTTTCTCAATTATTTTGACTAAAAATTGTTTATAGGCGTATCAGTGTTCTTTCTATTGGTTTTTCTTCAAGTTATTCTCTTCATTTGTGCCGGTAAGAATATAATTTTTTTTTCTCTTTCTACCGCATGAAGGATGATTATTTTCTGTATTTAGAAATGTACGGACGTACTGTTGTGAAAATGTTGCTGCACCTAATCCTGAGGTTCCTTGCTGTAGGGAGGCAACCGTAATTCTGGAGCGGACGGTCCAGGGTTGTTCGTGAGAATTGGGAGTAACGGGTAGGCCTATAAACCTGATTCACAACTTCTCTCTCTTTCAATGTGGTTATCTGCAAATAAACTCTGGTCTGTAACAGATGCTGGATAACATTCTATTTCGTTAAAAGTTTCATTTTGAAAAGAGTGATTCTAGAAAAAAATCAACTTAATATATTTTGGGAGATGCAGCCTCAGGGACAACAGAGGAATTTATTTTTGGAAGGTATATCAGATATTGCGATTCTTTTCCCTAGGTGACATTTTATTCAAGAATCCACAGCTCGAAATTTTTGTTTCTTTATTGGTTTTTATAAGCTTATGACCAATGACAGTAGTTTGTGAGAGAAATATGGGGGAAAGGAAAAGAGATTACTGACATTGGTTTTGCAAAAGTCTATCACTGGAAGGAATTAGTTTTTCTTACCATGCAATTAAATAATTAAATATTAAATGTACTAAGTACCTTGGTACTGAAAAAAAAATTTATCTCGTAATAAACATTTTTGGTTTACATATTTTCAATGAAGTCAGCTATCATCAAGTAGGAAAAAAAATGGCATAACAATATAATTTTCTGTTAACATAAAAAATTCTACTATTACTCAGATAATACTCATTTGTAAAGCTAACTATTAAGTGATACGAAAGAAAAACAAACCATTTAACACTGTTGAAAATTCAAGTCAGAATACTTATTTCAATCAGATTTAAAGGTTACAAGAGCAGCCTCATTGCTTTTAAATACAACGTAGACAATTGTATAATGTTAGAGACGTCCCCGAAATCTGTATCACAAATGACCCCGTACTGCATTGCTTCAAAAAATCCGTCAAACATAAGTGTTATATGGTATTAAAACCTTTAAACATCCAGAAGAAGAAAGTATATCAAATTCTTTGTGTAGCAATTTAACTACGTACACTGCAAATACGGAAGTTGGTGCCCAGTCTCACACTGAAAAGAACTTGTAGTGACATCTATGAAAATTAGTCTGTATCCACCAGTGGCGTGTGGAGAACTATTGCAAGTAATGCTGGCGTTAGCACTGTGCTGTACCCTGTTGCTTGTTGGCTAACGCTTCCACCACTTACACGTAGTTAGACAGCNACGGTATGCTGGCGTTAGCACTGTGCTGTACCCTGTTGCTTGTTGGCTAACGCTTCCACCACTTACACGTAGTTAGACAGCTGACGTCACAGGAAGCCTGTAATGGGCGCTTTGCTGCTCGCTTGTGAGTGGTCGGAATGCATTCACTTCTCCTAGGCAGCATGGTGGTTACTGGCTCCAGCTGCATGCATAGAGAATGCACGGCAGTGAGCAAGCCCCAGCTTACCTTGCAACAGTTCACCACACGCCACTGGTAGCAACCGTATGGACAATATACTGCCTGTTACAATTGACCCACGTTACTTCCGACCCTGGTCTCCCTTGATTGAATCTTAAATTTTGTTATTTGGTTTTGTTTGTAACTTGTTTCTGAAATTAAATAAAGATTTCTTTCTATGGTTCCTGTTTTCTAAATTTTTCAATGAATATTTATAAAATATCAAAATAAGAGATTCACTTTATAATTCTGTCGCCATTTGTTCTGCATCATCACATTAAAACAATATAGTATTGCTTTATCTAATATGAATTCATTATTTCCTATAAACTGTCGAATAAATAATAATTTCGTTTTAGTTATCGTATTTTAAATCGAAAGTTAAAAATACTGCTCCAAATATTATGTATTAATTTTAATGTTATTGAAATTACATTTTTTTTTTACGTATTGAAAATACACTCAGCAACAATTTGAACTTCTACAAGTTACCTTTTTTTTTCTTCAAAATATTTCATTACCGTAGCTTAACTTGCATTTAAGAGTATTTGTTAATGTTAAATAGAATTTGTTTAGCAGAGTGTCGTATTTGACACACTTTAGAAATTTTGTTATTTTTCCCATTACTGTTTTTGATTTACATAATAACAAAATTTTTATTTGTGCATGTACACACAAACTGTTAAAACTAGTAAACATACATAATTTAAGATATTATATATATATTATTATTATTAAACAAGTACACTGACAAAAGGATTTACGTTTTTTAAGCAACATATTCTCAGAATATACCTACAAATATTTCATCTGTAGGAGACAAAGATTATTTTATTAGTGTGTGAATTAACAACAAATGTGTCATGAACAGTATAATGTTGAAATGATTTGTTGTCCATATAAGAGAGTTTTTTTTATTGTTTTGTGTGTTATCTTTTTCCCGGTGACTGAGAAATATGACACACGATATTAAGCTCAACATATTGAAACTTTGATTTTATAAGCAATTCTTAGTCGATTTTTTTATACACAAAAAAAAAACATACAAAACAAATCATTGTACTGCTATCCCACTGACATGGTTTGTAGACTAACTGTTCAATAGAAAAGTAGGGTAGAGCAAATATAATAAAAGTGAAATTAAAGAAATTCACGGAAAGAGATAACTGCTTGACATCTGCGCTGCATGGAGCTCATGTTCGTTCTAAGACACGAGGTCTGGCATTTCTGTAGCGAGAAAAGCATTTAGGTTTTGTAAATCACTCAGATGCTGTCATTTATTTAAAAAGTGACACATCCAAAAATCGAAAGTTCGGAAAACTAGCCAAACGTTCGGACGGCACACATACATAATGACGTCACAGCCCCCCCCCNACCCGACGCTCAGGCCCAAAAATCCAAACCTCCACCAACTGCGGCTACAGAAGAACTTCGGGCAGCCGTATGAAATCATGCTTTAAAATTTTTGCCATAAGGTCCGTTTCGAACGGAGCCGATCCGAGCGGAACAAGTGCGCGCCCTCCTTAACGCTCGTCGCAGAACAAACAACGTTTATCGTCTGATATGTTTTGACTACACTTGCTGTGGTATTTGCTGTAGAAGTAAGTGAGTAAAGAGATTTAAGTGGCTTTTACCATCGCGATCTTGAGAGCCGATGAGGGTTAGTATGGAGCAGCGCAGGAAAGAAAGGGTATGGGAAACGAGAGATCCCCGAGAAAACCCCTCGACCAGCATCATCGCCCGGCACGATTCTCGCGAGCGAAAATTCCGGAACGACCCCGCTGGGAACAGAACTCGGTCCACTTTCTAATAATCGAAGCTTTAAAGTCAAAGTAAAGCTTTCATTTTCACCGGAGAACGGTCAGAGTTTAGGCGAGGAATTAAATTTGTCTGTTTTTAACGAATATATTAATTTTCGGCACACCGAGCCCAGCTCTCGTTACAAATTACAATGAATAGAACAAATATCACGTGAGAAATAAAAACATATTTTAGGGGATAACCTACAAATAAAATATGTAAAAAAAATTTGAGTGTGAAATGAATTTTTTTTATAAATAACGTGGTTTAATTTAATAACAAGAACACAAAATACTTACATCGGTGATAGCCAATGATTTACATACGAAAACTACATTTTTACGAAATTGCAAAATTCATTTTAAACTGTCCGAAATTAAATTTTACGTTTGTAATGGGTATCGGCGGCTTTGCAAAAGGAACTTTATCATAGTCAGTTGTGTAAAGGACTTCAGTTTAGGTTTGCTGCATAAATATTATGCGTTTAGTATTATTACGCGTGTAGAAGAAATGATACTGGGTAATTCAATGTACTGTTTCACAATAAAACATAGCAGGCTGCGTTAGTTTCTGGGTTTTCCTTAGGCGTTAATCGTAATAGCTATATTTCATAAATCAATCTGTTGCAATGACTAGTAGGTATTGATTAGCGGAAAATTTATATTTACAGTTTGCAATCCAGCACTAAAACTTTAAAAGGAACTTTAAAAAAGGCATGAGTTTGAGCATGCTTATTATTATATTAGTGAATTAATTTAACGGTTGCATTCTATGCCGGGAAACACCACTGGTTTTGTAACGTAGGGTTAAGTAGTTGGTGTAACAAAAAGTAAAGGGGGACTCTTTTCGCGCGTGCACAGTGGGGAGAATTAAAAATTATCGTGTGAACGGTGAATCGTAAATCCAGCATGTCCTAGTAGGATATGAGGATTTTCACACCTACGTAGCGAAATATTATGTTGCAGAAAACATGAAATTAAACAAAACAGATAGCCGTTTGATTGCAATTTAGTATATAGGTGTCACTTTGTTTAATATAAATGACAGCATTTGAGTGATTTACAACACATAAATGCTTTTCTTGCTACAGAAATGTCAGAACGTGTCTCTTAGAACGAAGGCGATAATAACGTTTCCTTAATTAGTTGCTTTGATTCTGGCTAAGTTGTAACGTAAATAGGCTAGTAGGGATTGTAATAAAATGTGTTCACATGCTCGGGTTGGTTGCAAAAGGAGATGTAAACAGACGGTACGCCATTTTTTGGAACACGTGAATATGACTGTTGTTTTTATCGTTCTCGAGAAAATGTTGGGGAGTACGCAGAAGACGAAAATCAAGTCCACCCCATTTATAGTATATCGATAAGTCTCTTTCTACAATGACAGGGACGCACTTACAGTATGTATTACCGGCAACACTCGTGTCCTGTCTCTAATGGACGTATGCGCACTTGGATAAGTACGGAAGAACGTATGAAAGCTGCTCAAATACCATCTCTTCCGTATCAGTGAATCCGCCTATTCAACCATAGACTAAAAATGAGGTAGCCCGATTACTCGTCTTCTGCGCATGTACCCAACACTGGCCTATCCCAAAGGAACACAGCTGTCAAAGTCACATGGTCAACAGTGATGAATGTGATTGTTTATATCTCAATTTCGAAAAGACAAGCATTTTTATATTAATAAAATACTTTCATCAATTTGAATTTACATTAAAAACTGGTTAGAGGAAGTATAAAACATATCAAAGCACTTGTTTACTAATCAGTGTTCTAACCTCAAATCTAATCCATGTCATTGTTGCAATACGTGTTGTCAGCAAATCAGTTCAATGTTGTGGCACGAAGACTGGTTGTGAGCAGCCAGCGAGATCGTCTATCTCTTCCAGGAATAGTTTTTTTTTCTTCTCACTACGTGGGTNATCAAAGCACTTGTTTACTAATCAGTGTTCTAACCTCAAATCTAATCCATGTCATTGTTGCAATACGTGTTGTCAGAAAAGCAGTTCAATGTTGTGGCACGGAGACTGGTTGTGAGCAGCCAGCGAGATCGTCTATCTCTTCCAGGAATAGTTTTTTTTTCTTCTCACTACGTGGGTNGAGACTGGTTGTGAGCAGCCAGCGAGATCGTCTATCTCTTCCAGGAATAGTTTTTTTTTCTTCTCACTACGTGGGTCATGTCACAGTTACTTATTCACTGCAGTGAAGTTGACTCTTTTGACTGGTGTTGTTTCCGTCCGTCGGNACGTGGGTCATGTCACAGTTACTTATTCACTGCAGTGAAGTTGACTCTTTTGACTGGTGTTGTTTCCGTCCGTCGGCTTACTTCTTCGTTGATCATAATACGTGCTCTGTTTTCGGAAAGGTAAGTATAAATGGTGAGTTTCTATAAACTTATCGTATTTAGGGTGCATTATGTATCAGAATTATAATGGGCAAATGAAAAAGGAAATAAGGAATAAGATCGCGTCTATAATAAGTGAATTTTAGGGAATGGTTGTACATATTGGTTTCCGTACACGTATTCCACGATATTAAAATTTTCGCGTGATGAACTTGGTTTTGGTAGTGATGCGAGGCATAGTTTCCCGTCGTTTTCGCTGGCGGGACTATGTTGCGTCACCACAAGCCGGTTTTTATGAACTGTGATCAGGCCTTAGCTAGACGGCCTGCCTTGCCACACCTTCGAACATCAATCGAGGACGCGAGCCATGATTTCCGAAATACCTTGCGAAAGGCAAAGCAGAAACTGCCAGTAAACGGGGCTGTAAACTTGGTTTACAACGCGCGCGATATAGGACAGCGTAGCGCTAAGAACGGCGCCTGTTGTCATCGGGGCATCGGACAAAGAGGACGTCTGGAGACGGGTGAGTTCGGGCGTCNAGCGCTAAGAACGGCGCCTGTTGTCATCGGGGCATCGGACAAAGAGGACGTCTGGAGACGGGTGAGTTCGGGCGTCGCCAACCGTCGCCTGAATCATCCTACGGCAACATGGACACGGTGGGGACTCTCCAATTAGGTTGTGATCAGAAAGTAGCGAGCTATTATAAATTATTATAATTATAGGCTGTTCACGGCGAAGTGAGTAATGTTTCTAATATATTATATTCAATAAAGCCCTATATTATACTGTAACGCTGCACCTAGCTCTGAGTTATGTTTTACGCCCTTAAGCACCTTTTAGGTTTGGGTTAATCTAAATAATTTCATAACACAGTGAAATTATTACTCGGAGAACAAGAGTTATTTTGCTGTTGTTCGTTATCCGTACCCGTTTTCTTCCGCATCGTCGTATAACGAGCCTAAAAGCCCTGTCAAACCATCAAATTTTCACCTGCAAACACATTTGACAATCAATTTTGAAAACGAACTACGGCCACAAAATTTATTTCATTCAACAATTTGGATCAAATAATTTAGAATGTATTTGAAAATGTGCCACACTGTCAAATATATTTACCAGGAAGAGCTAGGTCTGATTTTTAATTTAAAATTATTTTCGAAGCGAATTACTGCTGTTGCGTATCAGTTCAGTCCGCCACAGGAAGAAATGTGACAGATGTTGTGATTTATTTTGACTTATTTACTAAATTTTAATTTTTTTTTTTCAGATATATTTTTTGCACAAGGAAATATTATGTCTTAGAATTTTTAATATAAATGTGAACTAATCACTTTAAATAACATTCATGCTCAAAGAGAGCTTTATTATGAATTAATAATGCTCGTAACCTTATTTCGTTTTAATCAGTTGCTCGCCAGTTTTAAGTTTCGTGAGATAGGAAACCGCCATTTTTGTCACTCACGATTTCAATTAGCTGAATCCATAAAACATGAAACAATTTTTTAGAACCCGTCTAATTTCCTACAAGTCTGATGGAAACTAGAGCTATCTAACTTATGCAGACAAACATGGCGATGATAACGACGTTTCGGTGACGTACTTGAAGATTTATAAAAAAGGAATACGTATGTTAGAAATATCTAAGCTGAGGAAATGTTCTACAAGGTGATCAGTCGACCAGTTGCTGGGATACAATCTAAGATTATGACAAAAAACATTCGTAGTAGTAGAGCTACTTTACAAAATGGTGGACGTTTTAAGATACTACTTTGTGCCTCTCCTTGAATTTATGTAGTGGAAGACGTCACGAATTTTGTAGTAGAAGGAAAATGAGGGTGGGTAAATTTGCATAAGTTTATTCTCTTTTTAAAATCGAAACCTTAGTCGAAACCTTTCATTTTCGGGTAATGTTTCTCTTATAATTATTTCCCTGTCAGCGCGGACGGTCCAGCTAACCTCTGTTGCTCGTGCACGGGCTGCACACAGTTATAGGTTGTTCGACATAAACTGAGCACTTTTGAAGACCTGCTTAAGATCTACTTGTATGCGCGCTGCGTGTTATTCCGCATTGTGTAAAATTAACATTGCCATGGCTCTGATCACTTTATTCATGCATCGGTCAAGTGAAATTACGAAGTTATTAGAAAAGTCAATATTTTACTAATCTCCTAATTCGTACACTAAAATACATTACAAAAAAAACAGAAAGCGAAATAAATATTTTATGTTATCACGAATTGTTACCTAACATTTTTTATTCGGCGTTAATATATGCAACTACTTTCCATCCATCGTTGCCGACTTTATTGGGCGAATGTCACTCAGTGCGTCCATTAAAATATACGCGGTCAGGGGCAATGACTTTGATCTAAGGTTCATTTCATAAATGCTCACTCTATAGTAAACAGCCTTTATCAGTAAACTGGACGCGGTGACGCCACAGGAACGTAATAGTTTGCCACGAGGACTGGATGTAGCCTGGCCACGTCATATACCTGCTGCTCGAACACAGCTCCTGCTGGCGGGCGTATCACGTCGTATTTCTGCCGACTACAGGCAGTACCGCAGAACAAACAAGTAGAGAGGTGACATTTCTGTGCATTATACGACGAGCTCTAATTTTACTATACAAGTTCTTAATATGTCACGGTGTAATTACCAAACATAAAAACATTCGCCAAAGCTTGCCAGTACGACGTAAAGATAATAATTCAGATACCGGCTATCTTGTGAACTGAACGTGTACAAAAGAAAACAGGAATTCATCTTCGCCGAGGTCAACATCACCTCGATGACTTCGCTTTGCGTGGTCGTTGTAAATTGCAGAATTGCTGCCCTGGTCCACTTGATGCTTTGTGCTATGCTTCCCGTTGCATTTACAGAGGTTGTTGATCTCTAGATTTGTTTATGAGAAGGATGTCAAGAAAACAATCTCTGTAAACATAACGGGAAGCAGAGTACAAAGTATCGAGTGGAACAGCGCAGCAAGTGTGTGATATACAACGATCACGCGAAGCCAGAAAGTTGTTGTGTCATTTGCTAAATTTTACTAAAGAAAACACTTTTCTTACGATCTAAAAGTAGTAAACTGAGCAAAAGTGTTGTGTTTGTTCCTAAGTTCACAATTTTGAAGCACGAGTAAATACACTTTTTATTTCTGCTTTTGGAAACGCGACTGTGACCCGAGGAAATAGTGGAGTGAGGAGGTTTTGGCGGCTCGTAACAACGAGGCTGAAGTGAGGTGTAAATGGAGCAGCGCCAGAATGCGAGGGATGGGAAAATGGAGGAGGGGGGACGAGAGATCCCGAAAACCGCCGACCAGAGGCATCGTCCTGCACGATTGCCACGTGCGGAAGCTTGGAGTGACCCCGCCGGGAATCGAACCCGGCTCGCCTTGGTGAGAGGCAAGTGCTCTAGACGCTGCGCCACCTCGGCCCATCAGTGACTGCTCCAGACCTCTCCCCTGTGAGGTGACATTATACAGGGCCTACAATGTTCTTATTGAGAACTGACGATATTGTGTACACCAACATTGCAATCACATACACACTGACACAACTTGTATAATTTAATTCCTGGAGGAAATCTCTGTTGTCTAACCAGGACTGCAATAACAACAAGGAGTTTCCATTCTATCTAATTGGTATGTTTTCTCTGCGTTTGTATGCAAGTGAATTTTAAGATCGTACTCAGAAACTTGTAAAAAAGGAATGTGTGTGTTAAAATGTCTTGGCATAAGAGATGACCCACAAGGGTTGACTGTGATCAGTCGAGTAGTTTCTGGGACTACAATAAAATAAATGTTGGAAGTGGTGCCTTTCAAAATGGTGTGGTAGACATTTTTAGCTATTACTTTCTTTTATAGTGAATTGTGCCTCTCCTTGATGTTATGTAGTGGAAGACGTCACGAATTTTCTAATAGAAAGTAACAAGCCATCAGGGTCAATTAATTTTCTGGAAAAATTTTCCTCTTTATTATTACTGTAATAACAAGGCTTCACAGACGAAAATTAGTACTATCAAGAAAATAATATGATACAAATGATCGGTTTATGGCTCATATGGTAACAGGTATCTGTTTTGGTAGCGTTCCTGTTATTTGCACTTGTTCTACCGCTACCAGCCTGTATTCCATTTCGCAGTCTGGACACTGATACCTAGAATTTTATTAAGTTGTTATAAAGGGTCCTTTATCAATTTTTTAAACAGGTTTGCTGTGTTACGAATTGACATTTTTATATAAACTGTATACATATCTGTACGTACGAAAATGAGCGTGTAGTGATATTTAGATAGATTAGTTACAAAAATTCGAACTCCAAAATAAGTGCGAAAATGTCACCTTCCCCCACCAGGTACTCGGTAAAAAAATAGTAATTTCTTGTTGCTTTCATTCCTTCGTCGAACATTAAAGTCGNCCTTCCCCCACCAGGTACTCGGTAAAAAAATAGTAATTTCTTGTTGCTTTCATTCCTTCGTCGAACATTAAAGTCGTTTCTTGTTGTTGACAATACAGAAGTAATTAACATATTTTTATCCTACAGAAAGGTTTATGAGATCACTTTCCTGTATGTGTGCATGTGTATGTGTGCGTATGTGTGTGTGTCTGTGTGTGTATGTGTGTTTCTGTGTGTGTCTGAGTGTGTTTGCGTGCNCTCCACATAATCCAATCTCCCCCTCAAGGTTTTAACGCGTGAACCGAGTTTTACCAAACTCGGTACACATATAGTGCTACGTAAGGACACCTGACTTTCATAATTTTCGATTATGCCAGGAACTTAATTTCAAAATGGCGGCAATTCAAAATTTAGGTTATATTATATCTCATAAACCATTCAACTAATTTAAACCTAATTTTGAATGCTGACAGCGCAAGGTGTAAGCATTGAATTCAGATGTGTATATTCTTGTTGGTATCCCATTAAATCTCGAGTACTACTACGCAAATTTCACCAAATTTGGCACGTAAGTTATACTATAGTAGGCCAGGTAAACATTATCAACCAACTTTATTAGGCATTTATTTTCAAAAGGGTGGTCATATAAATATTGGAGGTTTATTTGGTACAACTACCATATGGTTTCGCCAATTTCAACCACATTTTGTACGCTGACAGTATATATTACAAGCATCATATAAGCAAAAAAAAACATAAACTTTAGTCATCCATTTTGTAAGATAGCACTGCATGAATGAATTAAATTTTGTGTAAATTCTCGGGAAACAATTGACAGATTCCCACCGAATTTGGCAAACATATAGTACTGAGGAAACTGATATGTACAAATATGTTTTAAGTATGTCAGACACATATTTTAAAAATGGCGTCCATATAGCTGTTTTAGCATAGTATTATTTATCTTAGAAACCATTTGTTCAATTCCAACCTAACTTGTATGCTGGGAGTATACATATATAACAAACATCATACGTGTCTACACAGAGCCTCTTTTGTCCGATATTTTGGAAGGTAGCTCCACATGAAAAAATTAAGCTTTTACTTTATAACTCGAAAACTATTCAACCAATTTTCGCTAAATTTGGCGCGAAAGTAATGCTATGGTAGGCCAGGTAAATATAAGTAATTCAACTTTATTGGGCCCTTATTTTTAAAATGGTGGTCATACAAATATTGTAGGTTCGATTTGTATAACTACCATAGAGTTTCACCAATTTCAACTAAACTTTTTTATGCTGACAGTATCTATTACAATCATCATTTAAACCAAATAAAACTACTTTCATCCGCCATTTTTTATGATATTATTAGATGAATTCATAAAGTTTTTATGTAATATCTCGGGAACCAACTGACCGATTCCTATCAATTATGGCAGACAAGGAGTACTGCAGTAAGTGATTTTCAAAATGGCGGCCATATAAAAAATTAAGCTCAAAATGTTTTATACGAAACTACTGAACAAATTTCATCTTAACTTTGTATCCATCAAAATTGCCTATGCAAAGCCTAATTTCTTCGCCATTTTGTAAGATACCCGAACATGAAATAATAATGTTTTTTATGCCGTATCTCGGAAACAGCCGATTTTTTACTGTGGTAAGCAATATTAATTTACATGTTTTAAGTATGTTCATCTCTTATTTTCAGAATGGAGCCTATACAAACATTTTAGCTTAGTATGCTATATCTACGAAACTATGTAACAGATTTAAATTTAACTTTGTATAGTGTATTTATTGCAATCATGGAACATGCTAATACACACATTAAACTTTTTGTCCTCCATTTATGAAGATCGTCAAATGAATAATGGAGGTTTTATGCCATATCTTGAGGATTAATCAACCGATTCATACAAAAATTCCATACGAGTTTTGCTACGGTATAGTATGTAAATTAACATGGTTATGTGTGGCAAGCATGTATTAATGGGGATGATATGAATCATTTAGATTCATTTGCTATATCTATGAAACGTTTCAACAATATTCAACCACATTTTGAATGCAAGCAATACCAATTAGAAGCGCCATGTATGCTTAGAAAAATCCTCTTTTGCCTGTTTTTTTTTGCAAAATAGTGTCAGGTTACTAAAGTGAACATTTTGCCATATTTCCAGTATAATTCAACTAATTTCCACATAATTTTCACGCCTACAGAAAGCCCTATAAACTGGCATGATTTAAATGGGGTCAGTCACTGATTATCAAAATGTCTGTCATGTAAATATTTTGATATGTTTGGCATGTATTTTTAACAATTTTACCAAATTTGACTAAACTTTTTATGCTTACAGTCTCTATTAGACGCATAGTAAAAAAAAAATTTGTCTGCTTTGTAAGACAGCACCGATTAAGAAAATAAGTTTTTTTTCTGCCATATCTCGGAGACCAATCAACCGATTTCCAACACATTTTCCACACAGGTAGCGTTATGGTAGGCCAAGTAAACTTATGTGTTTTTAGTGGTTGAGACACTTACTTTCAAAATGATGACCATGTAAATATTTCAGGTTAGTGAACTCTATCATTCAAAACATTAGACTGATAACATCCGCAGTACAATAGTAGCATTGGCTGCAATAGAATTAAACAAAATAATTCCAACGTAAGATCAATATTAACACTGCCCTCCATTATTAAACACGAATACTGGAGTAAATTTATTATTTACCCACAAATTGACTCCTAAACATACTTCCTGAACCCAAGTCACGCCATTTTTATGTCGGTCATGAGAACCACTCTGAACGACGTGAAATGCACAACGAAGTGTATGAAAAAGAGTTGAATGGATAAATAATAATAATTAACAAATTTTATTCCATAACAATACCATAAGATATTTTTAAAATTAAGACTTTTTCATGTAAGGAATGATTTAATCAAAAATATTATAATTAACTGCAAAGATTTTTGTCTGTAAGGTTTGATTTAGCATATAACGATTGGAAAATATGTTCACCCTTGTCCTATAGAATGATGACCCCCTGCTCTACAGCATGCACCCAAACAATCAAAAAGTTAGATTTGCCTACAGCTTACCTCATAATCATAGTCTTGTTTCTGAAGAAATTATGCTTGTATGGTACGTTACAGAGTCGGGTGGTGTTTCGTTCTCATAGAACTTCTTGTTTGTATAATATTTATTTGNATTTATATACCGGAACCAAAAATGTTTTTTTTAATTTTTTCTTTGAATTTGGATAAAAATGTTAACAGTATAGCATTTCATAGACCCCCAAAAAATACAGAGTTAAAAAAATTAGTAAAGTAACCAAGGAGAGTTAGATTTCAGCTTAGTTATTTTGTCATGAATTTATTTTTACTGTGCACAAATTTTTTAACATTACGAATACCAGAAGTGAAACTGTTCAGAGCTACACTGTAAGAAGTCATTTCATTTACTTTTAATATAAGTTTTACTTCTTAAAAGTAAAATTCATACGGCGACGTTTCGTAATTACAAACTTTTCAATCACTCTGTTGTTGAATTCAGGAATATTTTTAATCATTTCTTTTTCCATTGATAGCAATGCCAATACATTTTGGTGATCTCTTCAAATAGTGTTCCTCAGAAATCATTTGCTTTTTGTAAAGCTGAAAAACAACGTTCTGCTTCAGCAGTCGTCACTACTGTTGTAAGTAATATACGAAGTTGTTAAGTTACTTCCTGAAATGTGTTTTATCTGTTGTTGTTCATAATTAAATTCAACAACCGTAAGGTGCTGTGATTTTGCCGGAAATCCTATCTTTAATCCAAAACAGAAAGTTCTGTTTTCAGTATTTTTTTGTTTAAAACGGGATAAGTTTTCAGAAACATATTTAATAGTTTATCAGGAATTCTAGATGAATAAGCAATAAAAATTCCTCCTATCAATTTAGCCGCATCATAATGGTCCGAGTTTTCGAACATGTCTTTTGCGTGAGTGATTATTATGTCACAAACTTATTTCGCAGCCGTACTTAAATCTTCACGCCTACATCATTTAGGTGCAATTTCAGTCATTTCGTCAACTTTAAGGTCACTGTAAATAGTTTCAATGCTATCTCGCACACTTTGTACAGCTTGTACAAAACATTTCACCCCGTTTTTAAAACTTAGTGAATCTGCTTGACAAGACTGTGCTTGTTGGAATATAATGTCAACATGAGACATGATTCTGTGAAAAAATGAGAGCCAGAAATTGAATTCATTAAACTTAAGAAAATGATTGAACCCACAGGCCATACATACAGTTTCTTTGTTCTGTTCACTCTCTAGTTTTTCAAAACACTCTATTAATGCATCCCTATTTTCGTAGACCATATTTATGATTCTAGACTTAAAATTCCACCTTGTTTGAGATGCCCTTGGAATCCTACGTGCCACTTTCTCTTCTGATACAGCCAGTCGTTTGGGTGAATTTGAAAAAAAAAACCGGTATGCCCTCGATACTAGAGAAACATACTCTGGCAGGTTTATTTTGTGAGGCACACTGACTAATTATAAGATTCAACTGATGTGCATAGCAGTGTGTGAAGTGGTCATTAATAAAAAACATCTCGTATTTTAGCTTGTACGCCATTTATTTTTCCGCACATGACCGCAGCCCCATCAAAATTTTGTACTTTAAGTTTCTCCTTACTTTCGCCGATTAACGGACATATTTATTTTAGGATGCATTCGTAAATAGCTTTTGCATCTTGTCCTTTGGTATTCAAAAAACACCAAACTATTTCGTAAACTTTTGCACAATATTCATATCTTAAAACTAAAACTGTTTGAGTTCGGCCTGAAATGTCGGTTGTATCATCAGCAGTGAGAGAGACATATGTAGCCTAATCAATTTCACGTTTAATTGCTTCCCTACAGACCTCCAACACACAATCCAGCAATTTATTTTGAACAGTTTTTGAAGTACCTTTAAATACGTTACGACTTTCCACATGATTATTGATAGCAGAGTCTACGCTACCGATTTAATCAATCAGACACACTAAGTATTCCCGGGTTATTTAATGTCTCCGATTCGTCATAAACTCTTAGCACAGTTCAAAAGAACCACCAAATATTACACAGTCAAGAATCTTATATACGATGTAATACTTTTTCTACTTACTCGTTATGTTTTTGTATTGACAAACAATAAGTGGTAGCAAGCTGAGTTGCAATGTTAACCTTGCCAATATTGGCTGCATTAAGTACATTTGCTACATGTGTTTTGTTTTCAGAGTGTCTTTTAATATATTATTTTAAGTACCCTAGTCTTTAACGCCTTTCATACTCCCAGAGGGTTCTCCATGGAACAATACGCATGGAGAACAAAACAGTACATTGCTTACCGGACACCCGCAAATCCACGATATTTCATCGTAAATCTTCTTATTGTAATATCGTTTTATTCACCTTTTAAATTTTTGTAGCTTGTCGTAAAATTGAGGTAGGGAACTAGTTGGCCTAACGTCTTAATATTAAGTTTCTCGGCGAATGTTTTTCGAGCGAACAGCGCACCCATTGAATTCATTATTTAAAAAATTATGCGTAATACACATTAAATCCCGACAAATTGTAAACAGAATGAAAGCTGGCCGGAAACTGGTCAAGCCACCTAAAAAATGGTTGTGATCATAAATATTTGGTTACTGTCGGTGGGTTTCGGTGGGTTGCGGGGAACATTTGTGTTGTACGGAATTCAGTGAGCTCCAATCGAAGTTCCTATGGCACTCGATGCAGCCGCCGAAGGGGGGAGAGAGACCCTGGCGTTTTATACCTACCATGACGTCACTTTTCCGAGCACTGAACGTCATACCAACCCCTGCAAGGCATGTCCTGCAGAGCGGCAGTTGGTCGGCGTGAAAACTTTCTCACTGGCAGAGGAACAATGTTACCACACAGACCATACGGAAACATATTAGGAGGCGAGGACATGTTTTGCTCAGTGCACTACACAGCCGGCCGCCACTGGGGAGATCCCTGAGAAAACCCGCCGACCAGCGGCATCGTCCCTCACGATTCCTGCATACGAAAATCATGGGGCGATCTCTCCTGGGGCGACCTCGCCGGGAATATAACCCGGTTTGCCTAGGTCTAACCACTACCCCACCGCGGCCCCCTTCCATTTGAAAGTTTGGAAAACGTGTGTGTATATATATAACATACATTCATATTCTCGGAAATGGAATACATAATATAATATACTCGAATGAGCCCATAACGTTCTTGCACACAGCTTTTATCTTTTATTCCACGTGTTATAAATAAAACGTTGGTAAATTCAGAACATAGTTCATGCAGCGTCGTTGAAAATAAACAATCTTTAGTGGCCCCAAATACAGCCAGCAAATAAGACTCGAAATCTGAATTGGGAGCTATGCCTGGGTGCGCCGACACTTTCTCCTTCCATACTCCTGGCCTCCCCCGGTGTCCCGCAGGCACTCTACTTGCCTTCCTTTCCGGTACATCCTGTGAGACATCTAGTGAAAACTTTTACATTAATGCTCCCGCCTACCTGGCGCTTGAACTGCGCTGCAGAGTGTTTGAAATACAAGTTTTTCTACGACACTATTAAACGTACGTCCAATGTGTCGTTTTACGAAAAGAAGACACACTTCAGACGAGGTCTGTCGAGTACTTTCAAAAATGTCACGCACGTCAGAAACGCCATTTCAGAGTATTACCAAATGACCAAAAACTGTGTTTTTTTTTTTTAAGCGTTGTAGCTCAAACTATACGCATTAGATACGCACAAAGCTACTCAAAGGCCCTGCACTGAACCTTCCTACAGACTTTCCACCAATAAAATAATGGGGTCACCGCTGTAAGTTCCATAGGCACACGCAGTGTGACTATAATGCACGCCAGTTCAGAGCCTAGCGCTTAGCGGCGATGGAGCACTTGATGCGTCAAGTAGTGTCGTCCTTATCGCTGCTTGTCTTCTCGGCCTCAAAGGCGGAAAAAAAAGTTCCAGGCAGTGGCTGTAAGGTGCGGCCAGCATAATCGTATTAATATTAACCATACTACAAGCCCTTGTCCCCCCTCGCCCTTTCCAAATACTAGTTGCAAGTCTTTTTTCAGCATAAGGTGAATCCCTTCAGGCGTCACATCGTCGGTAATTCTTGGTCCGGGCTGTTCTTTTCAGCAATAAAAACCAGTAAAACGATATCTTAGTGCCCGTTAACCACCTTCATATTGTAAGAACATTAAACTGCAGTGGTTTTTTAATAAGTGACATAACCTTGAGACTTCGACAGAGGTTAACACTATTATTACATAAATACTGGTTATAAAATTTAAGTACACTTCCCCCGACAGAGTTGAAGTGCAACTACGATATTATCAAGTTTGCACAATATTTATCCGTAAATACGGCTGTTCGTTGTAAAAAAAAAAAAGCATGTCGCTTTCTGTAAACGCAATTTGGACGGTTGTTGTGGCAAATCGGTTTACCTCTTCTTTAGTATTTTTTGTAACTTCATGCTCTCTGATAGTTAAAGTCAGGATTGTGATTTCAGAGAAATTTTAGCACATTATTAAAATATGCAAGGCCACCAGCCAAAGAAGAGAGCGTAATTAATGACAGCAAACTTCGTATGACAGGTTTCCTAAACTAATATTATAAATAAATATTTTTAAGAACAATGATAATGTCCCGCAGTGCTCTTATTTCCAGAACATAAAATCAGTAACAGAATTTAAACTTCCTCATATAATTTATTATGGTAAATTTCCTATAGGCTATTCACGGTAAAGTGAGCACTTTTGAAAGCCCTCACATTTGGATTAATAGTCAATAGATATATTTTATTTTGGCATTAGGCGTTAACTTTCAAGTACGGTGAAATATATACACCATCTTTATTACTTACATTGCTTATTTATTTAAAAAGTAAGTTAAAGGATAAAAAATGGCTGAAAGGAAAAAGTAACTAGTGCCTCAAAAGTGATAACTTTACTGTGAACAGCCTATAGTATGATAATTCAATGCTTAAAATTATTATATACAACAATAGCCGATATAGTCTACTGTCTTCGATTTAAAAATTGCCAAAATATTTGCGAAAATTGGGAATATAAACTACATTACTCAATTTTGTCAAAAAAAATTATGATGTCGTCTTGTCAGCTTCTAAACTGACAAATTACTAAATACAAAATGCCAAATCTCCGTCATAATGGTTTCGCTGGTTATAAATGTTTCACTACTCATAACATACGGGATTATTAAAACGTAAAAATATGTATCGCACTCAAAATAATTATTTCACAAAGCAAGTTGCTGGAATATTCTTTAAATAAGTACTTTATTATTTAACTATTTTTATAAATAAAAATTGCAAGTCATAATGGTTTTACTTTGTTGATTTTAAATTTTATTCTGCCCTCTTACAACTTTCAGAAATAATAACTGTTAATTTTAAGACTTTATGGAATTCTAATTTTGGAATCGTGGCATACCAACATAATGGCAGCATGGCACTCTAGAAAGTTGAATGTTGCGATGTGGAAACTTAAACCTTACAAGAGGCTAAATAAAAATTTAAAAACCCATACTTAAAACGAATAGTAACGTGGCCTTAAAAACCAATAATGCGTCATATTGGAAAGCGTGTAAATCATGATCTACTTACATCAAATGAGATGATAGTTAAATACAGTTTTAAAGCAGTAAAACGTGTCGTATTAAAACATTAAGGAATATAAAAAAAGTAAAGCAAACTGAGATGATAGAAAATATTTCTTTTTATTTGCCTGTTTATAAAGAGTTAAAATGGTGTAGTGGATAGAAGACTGGATTAGTAACTCAAAGGGCGTAGCTTTGCACCCACTTTTCCACCAATTAGGTTTTCAAAGTATGGATTATGATGCAGAGCAAAGAAAACTTCTTCGTAATATTAGTAGTAGTTTCTAATTTTCAAATATTGCTTGGAAGCTATTCAAAACATCAGAAACGAACGTTGATAAAACGTTGTTTATTGATTGGTGGTGTGTATGTGAGAAAACGTCTTGCCGACGTACTATGGATGTTGTAAAATTTCGGTAAACCTTTGGTTGGTAAATGGCTTGACATTGGTTGGTGTCCAACTTATAAAATGACGTTCAGCCAACGTAGACTCGAGTGTCATTTTGATGTTTAGCCAACGTCGGCCCAACCGGAAATTGCCGCTGGGGCACGTACACAGCTGGAGGGACGTTTCATGTGCCCCAAAGCCCAGGTCAAAACGGGTATACTGGGCACGTGCCCAGGGGCGCAAGCGGTTAGGAGCGCAACGTCTGAGCAAGGAAAAATTAGAAAAAAAGGTTTGATATATAATTCTGAATAAATATAGTAATAACTGAGAGCTATGAGATACGTCCCTGACTTGTATTTGAACGTAATATTCGTAATAACGGTGACAGCGAAGGCTGGTGGATGTGAACTATGTACGTAGGGGAAGGGGTGCTTGCTCATGGCGTACCCAGGGCGCTGTTGACGTCGACATCTAGAACATATTCTGTCTCACTTCCTCACTGTTGGCCAACATTTCCGTTGGTTTCTGGGTAGCATCCCCCGACACACGTGGTCACTGGTCTACAATGAGCCTGCCGCCTGTGTGGCTTTAGTTTAGCTAAAATTTCCGAGGATACTGGGGAAAAGCCTCCACAGATTAAACATCCCTTCCCCTTTTGAAGAATAAAGGCAATTCTCTTAGCAATGATAACTGCTTCTCGTTTACCGGTGACGTATTTCTATTAAAGATGGATTACACGAATGTGAATATGCGATAATTACATCATACATTTGTTTGTTCCTTGACCTTGTCATCGGAGGAAAATAGCTCGTCTCTCTAGCGCTTTCTTATCTGTCCTTTTTAGAATTAAAGGTCTTATTCATCTGCTACTACAACAGTCATTACTGTTCTACCATTTTTAGTATGCGTATAGCATAGACAACATTTACATCAACAGAGAGATATTATTAAAATTACACCTGGTTGCCCAAGATTCTGTATTCAAGACCAAAGAGTGACTGATTTCACATTCTTCTTCCCTAACTGATCGGTCAATCTCCTTTGCCTTATGACTAGCAAATGTTATGTCGACAGCGTGCAGGTACAAGTAGGGAGCTGACGAGAAGGCAAGGCTGCGTGGCGGGGTGGTGGTAGTGGCCGCAAACCCTCCCTTGCGCCCTTCCGGCGTTTAAAGACCGCTGTCAGAGTAACGGGTCACCCTCGCTACTAGTCATCCCAAAATAAACAGCTCTCTGGAAGTCAGTCACGAGTTAGTGTCGGTTGCGTGTGTATCAGGACGGTATATAATGGCGCAGTCTAGGAAGAAAGGGTAAACTATATACAGCGAAGCGAGGGAGGTGATCAAACATCTGATAAATATATGTGACGAAGAAGCTACTGATGGTCAAATAAAACATTTATTATCTCAATCCAATCTGCGTGCATCAGAATACACTGGAATTTCTATGAGAAGTGTTTCCAGAATTCGCAAAGAAGGTGCCGATGCTTGTAACAGTTCGCTGTCAACACCAGGCAAACACCGAAAGCGTCCGCATGAAAGAAATGTGCGCTGTGACTCATTTGATAGGAGAGTAATCAGAGACGTCATTCATGATTTTTACTTAGTACAGAAACAAGTACCAACATGTCCTAAGCTTCTCGTTGCTTTGAGAGAAAAAATTGATTTTCCATGGGATGTTCACACAATCAGGCGGATACTGAAAGAAATGGGGTTTAAATGGAAACGGTGTAAAAGTTCTCGGAAACTATTAGTAGAAAGACAGCACATTGTCTACTGGCGTTGTAAATACTTAAAATCAATTCTCCACTACAGAATGGAGGGGCGCCCCATAATTTACATTGATGAAACCTGGGTTGATAGCAACATCACATTTAACAAATGTTGGCAAAGTGATACTGAACGTGATGTGTTAACCAACAGCAGTTCTTCGAACCGTTCAATTGTTGTTTATGCAGGTGATAAAACTGGATTCATTGAAAATGCACTGCTAATTTTTCCAGCAGGCAGAGCTACGGGGGACTACCATGGGCAGATGAATTCTGCGAACTTTGAAAAGTGGATGCATAAGCAGTTATTGCCAAACCTACCGGAAAAGTCTGTTGTTATTATGGACAATGCGCCTTACTACTCAGTGCAAGAAAATAAACCCCCATCGAAATATGCAGTGAAAAAGGAAATGGAGTCATGGTTGACCAATAACAACATTCCCTTTACTCATGAAATGCGAAAAACAGAGCTTTTAGACTTAATTGCGCAGAACAGGAAGCTTGAAAAAGTATTTCGCATTGACCAACTTTTAAAACTGCATGGACACGATGTTCTTAGACTTCCTCCTTATATGTGCGAACTTAATCCCATTGAACTAGCGTGGTCTAAAACAAAGAGACTAGTGCGGGAAAAGAACATTACTGCTAGCTTGTCGTTAACAAAGCTTATGGAAATAACGACGGGAGCAATATCTTCCGTCGCTGAAGAAGACTGGCAAGGATACTGTTCGCATGTCCAAAATATAGAAGCAGACTACTGGCAAAAGGACTGTCGTGTGGAAGACGCATTAGACAGTTTTGTGGTATGCCTAGGCTGTGACTCCAGTGGCTCGAGTGATTCATCTGACGACGAATTTTCCTCTTCCGAATCGGAACTGGCGCTGCCACTTTCCGAAAGTGAATAAATTATCACCGAACAACAACATCCACTGTTTGAGGTAAGCGGTAATAGTATATCCTTTCAGAGTATTTTATTAAAGTGAATTCCTGATCTTAACTGTTTTCGCCCTAAATTTATGCCATCTAAATTGTTTTCAGGTCACTTTGGTTGTTTCGCAGGTATTTAAGTAAAACAATTTAAGTTAAGACAGTTTAAAAATGTTGTTTTTGGCCATACTGAAAGTCTTCAAATTAGTATTGGTAATGTAAAAGATGTTTTAACAATTGTAACTATTGTGAAATGTGATTAATTTTCGTACGGGAACAGATTGCGAATATGTACAATAAATAGCTCGCTTTAAAAATGTGTACTTCAAACACAATGTAAAACATTTCGCGCACCAGACAAACGGGCACCTAAAATGGCGAATTTAAAGGTTACTGTCAAAAGAAATAATATAGGCGTATACCATGACATTATAGAGTATATTTGTATGCGTGTCTTATGAAAGGAAAATCTCCCTGCGAACTGATAGTTTTAGTACTGGTAGTACAGGTTGGAGGCGACTGTGGCGACATTGCGGCCCACCGGGCCCACCCTCCCGCTCATCCACCCTGCCCGAATTCCAGAGCCTCTCCTTCTCGTGAGCTCCGGACAATACCTGCAATACGAGAATTCCTAGGTACACCCGATTCCTCATTTCCTCGCGCTGCAGACGCGTTAGATGACGTCCAATGTCGAGGACAAGATATGATTGAGTGATAGTAGCCAAGCTGTCTATCTTGCAGTTCGTTTCCCACTACACTTTGGTTATTTCCCGCAATAGCCCAGGACTCACTTCGACTTGAATTTCGCTGCGATGAGAAAAGATTAAGATAAAAGACTTGAAATATGTTTTTTATAGCATAAATTAGCTATCAGCAGGGACGTGCCCAGAAATTTACTTGGGTACGAGGAAGAATTTCCATTCTCTGCTCTTTAAAATACGTAATATGAAAGTTATAATATTAAAAATTATAAGTTCAAAATTATTTCTAACCAAAGAGCTAGTATACAGAGACTAAAATACAAAATGTTGTAAGAATTCTTTAGGTTCCAGGGGGATCACACATTTCTTATATTAAAAATAATAAAAGTTGTAATTTATTTTCTAAATTTTTTTTGTATTCCGGGGGGATATATGTCTCAATATCGACCGCCCCCCCCCCCCNCCCCTTTTTTTCTTCCTTCCTTCGCCACTGACTGAGCTGGTGTGGTAAATGCTACATTTTTGCAGTCGGAAGGACCCAGTTTTGATTCCCGATCCGGCAATTCTGATTTAGATTCTAATTAATTTCCGAAATCACTAAAATAATATTATGCCTTTGTTCGTCAACATAAACAATACTGATTTCTTCCCCGTTCCTGCTTGTCTAAGTAACATGTTGTCTCTAATGACACACCAGTTGAAACACGTTAAGACTTGCCTTAATACCATATTAGATATTTATTCAGACAAATTATAAAGCCAATGTGTCAGGTTATGATAGATCTTTAATATTAATCCTAAGTTACTTTAAAGAACTACTTAAAAACTGAAGAAAAAGGTTGTTTTGTTAATGGCCGCTAAGGGAAATGCGGGGAAATGATTATGGGAAGAGGGGAAAGGGCGAGATAGTTTATGAACCAGATCTCTGCACACGTTCAAGAAAACATCACAACGGCTACCTTCTACATTTTTTTTTTTTTTTTCAAATTCTGCGATGAACGTTTCTTCGCATGCTTACAACTGCATTATAGTATATTATATTAGTATAACTATCCGGCAGTTCCGGGGTATAAGAAGACACTGAGATAAACGTGATCACATTTTATCGGTTTCCGGTCCATGATCGTTGAGGGGTATGGGGGAATCCCTGCTAAATTTAGCCGAGATCTATCGGGGGGTTTATGGTTCATTGAGACACCGGAGCCCATTTTGGCCTACACAGTATTTTAAGTTGGGTGCTGCCAAATTTGGTCCAAATGCGTTGAACGGTGCACAGTTGCATAGAGAACAAACAATAATACTGACAACTACCAAAACTGTGGTTTGGACGAAGGTGTTGACACTGTTGTCTAAAGGTCCAATTTACTAATAAATTAACACATGGCGATTGAGAGTTTAAGAAAAATCTCTAGTTTTATTATTGCTGGAACAAGTTATAATTGACACACGAGCTCTCGAGACAACTCCCTCCCTTTTATACGTATGCTCCGTATTGTTCGCGTCAAGGGGGGGGGGGGTAATACTCTTCGCACTTGCTGGGTGATTCCAAATATCCGTTGCACTCGCGGGATAACTACTCAGGGTCCTTCACACTCGCGGGATGACTGTACTTATCTGGCTTAGTTGGTCCTGCAGTTGAGGTCTGGTGAGCTAGAACTGGCAGGACTCTGCGTCTGATGGCGGCTGGCTGCCGCTGTCGTTTCTCCCAGACTCACTCCGCTCCCTCAGAGTCTCGTCGGCTGTCTGCACGGGTTTTCTCGGATGCTTCCCGCCGTACGTCCCGTTTGTCGGCCTCTGTGATTGGTCTGTTGCATGCGGCTGGCTTCTTCTTGAGCGGACGCCCTCCGTTAGGGCTCGTCCCTCGCTCCCGTTCTCGATGTAGGGCAGGAACGGACTGTTCCCTGCCCCACCACGTCCCGGCGAAGGATCCACACAGGTGTGGGTGGATCCCCACCTGCCCTTCGAGGCACAGGCTGCACTGGACACTCCCACTAGCTCGACGTGGCCTTCTCGGTGAAGTTCACCACTCGACTCTCCCCTCCTCGGTGCATTGCAACTGACTGGAACTGACTGGCTTCTGCGGTAAACTGGCTGGTTAACTCGCGTCCGGATCTGGCTGACCCCTTTCTGTCGTGACTGCCTATCTGCACATCCCAAGGTGGCAGTACCGAACTTCCGTGCCACTTGCTGATCGTTACTTCGGCTGATTGATTCGTTGACGTCTCTCTCAACTGACTGCTCGCGTCGAGCTCCCGTCGTCCGGCTCCGAAAACCGGACGTCTTGCGGAAGGACCTCCAACCAACTGCTCCGTTTCCCTGTTCGCGCCTGACTGCCGCGTCTGACTGCTCCCGACTGACTGACTCGTTCCTTCCTTTGTCTCCTCGTTTTGTAGCCCGGCATCGCTATATTCAAACTGCCTCGTCTCTGCACGTGGTACGGGGAGTTTGTTGTGTCTTCCTGAGTAATAAAACACATGCGTCCGGCCTTCTGGCGCACGTGGTCCGGCGTTGTCCCTATCGATTCTGGTATGGGCGCTTCATTGTCTCGTTCTGCACGTGCTACTTGGCGGGTGGCCTTTGGTTCAGCGCGCGCACGTGGTCCTACCCTTGTCCCCGGATATGGCTGCTATTCAGCTGATGGTGGGATCTCAGTGTCCCTTGGGCAGCTGCAAAATGCGGCTGGCCCTGGTGCTTTCCGTTGTCTCCGGATGCTGTCTGCACATGCACGAACAGTGGCACGTGCAGAAACCTTTGGTGGCCCGCCTTTGCAGCTGTGAGGCGCGGCTGCGTATTCCTGGTGGTATCCTTTTGGCACGTCCGCCAGACCCTAAATCCTTATTGTGGGCTTCGCCTGTGAGCTTCCCCGAGCGTGTGTTCTGACGGCAAAAATATAGGGAAGCGGGAAGCATCAACTCCCCACCGCTCTCAGGCGTCAGTACACACTCACATTCTTTTTCTGGTTGTCTTCTGGGCTACCCGAGATTGTGCGCGCTGCCTCGGCGATGCTCCTGCGTTGCCGGGGCGGGGAAGACCGCTGGGTTGGTCTTCTTACCTGCTCCTGACTCTCAAGCAGTGGTGGCAGGGGGTGGGGGGAGAAGTTGTCTCACACTTTGAAAATTGACAAACAGTACACACAAATAACCCTGGTCACATAGCTTATTCACAATCTCCGTACACCTTAACATTGCACGATACTATTTACAAGTCCTTACACTTAATTACACTGGTTCATTACACACTCTGTTCTGCCGTACTACCCGGCCTGTCCCAGCCGGGGTAAATTCCTACTGAACAGTTTCAAACAGGTTATGCGAGCAAGCTTATCTTACCCTTTTAGAAATAAAAACCCTGTTATCTTCTAAGTCCCCCTGCCGCTCCACATGAGCGGTCTGAAGGTGGGTAAGGATAAGTAACACTGATTCTAGCGGCAAAACCAGCATCCTTTATTTATGTGCGCTAGTAGGCCTCTCAACCAAAAAATCATCCTTGTCTCCTCCGCCCTTGTGACTCGTGACTCGTACCCGAAAGAATAACTTACAATGGCTAAGGCTCTAAATTTCGAATTCTACTACATATTCACGCCTTCCACCCCAACCTGTGTTAAACCTAACACCAACTCGGACGAGTTAAAATCCCGCGAATTTAACCGTATTTTAATAACCACGGCACGGCCATTTTTCCCGCATAAAACTACTACATACCTTCAGAATATCTTATTAAAACTTTAAGCTAAAGATTTCTAAAAGACCGTACAAATTCTTTTACTCGTAGCCAAATTTTTTTTCAAAAACAAAAAAAATTTTAAAAACTTTATTTCAGTAAATTTTGTAAGTTAATCTTATCAAATAAACTTATAACGGCGGTATACATACTGATTACGCATAACAGAAAGATCAATCGGGGACCATCGGTTAATAGGCAAACTCCTCTGGATAGACTAAAACACTGCCAAATTCTTTAGGTTTCAAGAACATAGCTATTATTACCCTGGTCTTAACATCATCGGTCAATCGATAAATTGGATGTAAAAAAAACAATTCAAGTTATCCCAGGCCTTTTTAATCTCATAGGTTCCAAATACCAATGCCGACTCGTTTTTCAAGCGATCTTTACTCTCTGCGGACTTTGTTACTGTGGTAACGCGTAACAAATATATAAAAAAAACGACTAATGCAAAAAAAAAACCATGGGTCGTTACCTCCGCTTTGTTACGTGAAATATTCGATACAAGCGCCCACGCATACACCAAACGTATTATCAAATTACCGTCCCCGTCCTAAGTCATAACCATTAAGAAAAATTAGCTAACTCCAATATTATTCTTTACCCTATATTTAACAACCAGCCCTTGTCAACACTTTACATACTAGAGACCTCCAGTAACTTGTATATGAATATCCCTACTTAGCACCTTAACCAAACTTTGGCAATTAAAAATTATTAACGTTATTGCCACACGAAAAAGAATTTTTTTTTTTTTTACCTTTAGCATTCCCACATTCATAGACCCGTCATTATAACTTCTGGCTCTGGTGGTGAAGTCAACACACCAAGAAACAATGCTCTACAGTGGTAAACACAAAGTACACAATATCCCAACATCGGCGAACATATTTTCATTGGGGACACAAGTGTAAAACAATCAGTACACTGACAAACAGTGCTACTGATGAATTTAGCTCGGGTACAAAGAGACAGCTGTCCTGCATATCTTTTGTTGCGGACTCTCGGGGTTTTTCACTGTGCATGGTTAAATACAGAATTACACTTTCACTTTGACGTGTTCAGTTGGCTGAAGGCCCCACCACACTTCTCACTTGCGGTTTTTGGAATTAATGAAACTAATCGGTCACTTTTTCACTCGGTACACAAAGTATTCTTCTTCTGCCTGGCTTCGCCTTTGTGGTTCTTAGAAGAGGGTGGAAAAGGGGGGGTAAGAACTTTACCTGTTGTTGACTGGAAGAAGTCCTGGTGGGTGTTTTTACTCCCGGCGGGCCGGCTGGTCCGCAGGAGACCCCTCATCACTCCACACAGTTGGTGGAAGGGGGGGAGGTCCCCCCTTCCATCTCTCCTTCAGTTGACGGCTGCTGCGGGCGGCTGTCTCGTCTCGCCGACTGGGAGGGGGGGCGGCAAGGTACCGCTTCGCCCGCCTCGCGGAAGTGGTCTGGGTCGACGCTCTGCCGAAGCACTCTCACTTTCTTCCCCTATTTTCTCCGCGGGCGCTGGACGGCCGTTCTCGCATTCCTCTTCGCCTTCTCTTCCCGCGTGCGCTGGTTTCACTCGTCCGTCCTTTTCCTCTCGCTTCGTCTCCTACACATGGGTTTTCCCGTTCTCGCAAAGCTCCGCGGCCGTCCGTCTTTAAACTCCGGGCGCCCACGCTCGTGTATTCACTCGTACGCGCTATAGTTAATTTATCTCCTGGCACCGACTGCGTGATCTTACTGGGTTTTATTTTGCCTTGCGTTTACCCCTACCACGCAGACTCTGTACCACACTTTGAACTTATTTTCCTGCCTTTCTTTCTGCCGTTCATTCCTAGCAGACTTATAGCGGGCGTAAATACTGGTATGCTCTGTTCGGAAAATGTCCCTATTCCCCATCCAGGGAATTAGTACGTACTTTTTCTTACTTTATTCGTCAGCACGGTAATTACCTGAGTGCCTGACACCACATCACTCCCACCATCCAGTGGAAGTGACTACTCTCCGCTAATACGTCCTCTGCCCACACCTGGCATCCGCTCCGCGTTCTGCTCGTTATTTATTGCCCGCCATTCTGTGGGCTGAGGCCTACGGTTTTGCTAATCTCCCTCGGTTCTCTCTTCGGTAATTGGGACTTCTTAAAGTACTATAGCTAGATGCTACAGGGGGTTCTGTCATAGCCTCCCTGGCGTCTGTTTAGCCTGGCTGGCCCGTTATTTTTCACTGTCTGGTGAACTAGTAGCCCACTGGGGATTTATATTCATCTCGTTCTTCCTCCTCAACTCTGCGCACGCCTGCGGCCTGTCATGTTCGCCTGAATTTTTATTTATTGCCTGCTCCTTCCTCGATTAAACTGTCGGTAATTTGGGCGCAACGAGTTTTAAATTTTACGACTAACTGTAAGTCGCGAGAGTTGGTTTATGACTCCCCCGAAGTCGTGGATGTGCAGGGCTAGTTCGGTCGGGACAGAGGCCCCCTTCTCCCTGGTAATAGCTTGTTCTTGCTTCCATCTTACAGATTTCAGCTCGCCTTCACGTTGCGGCACAAAATTGACAACTACCAAAGCTGTGGTTTGGACGAAGGTGTTGACACTGTTGTCTAAAGGTCCAATTTACTAATGAATCAACACATGGCGATTGAGAGTTCAAGAAAAATCTCTGGTTTTATTATTGCTGGAACAAGTTATAATTGACACACGAGCTCTCGAGACAACTCCCTCCCTTTTATATGTATGCTCCGTATTGTTCGCGTCAAGGGGGGGGGGGTAATACTCTTCGCACTGGCTGGGTGATTCCAAATATCCGTTGCACTCGCGGGATAACTACTCAGGGTCCTTCACACTCGCGGGATGACTGTACTTATCTGTCTTGGTTGGTCCTGCAGTTGAGGTCTGGTGAGCTGGAACTGGCAGGACTCTGCTTCTGATGGAGGCTGGCTGCCGCTGTCGTTTCTCCCAGACTCACTCCGCTCCCTCAGAGTCTCATCAGCTGTCTGCCTGGGTTTTCTCGGATGCTTCCCGCCGTACGTCCCGTTTGTCGGCCTCTGTGATTGGTCTGTTACACGCGGCTGGCTTCTTCTTGAGTTGGACGCCCTCCGTTAGGGCTCGTCCCTCGCTCCCGTTCTCGATGTAGGGCAGGAACGGACTGTTCCCTGCCCCACCACGTCCTGGCGAAGGATCCACACAGGTGTGGGTGGATCCCCACCTGCCCTTCGAGGCACAGGCTGCACTGGACACTCCCACTAGCTCGATGTGGCCTTCTCGGTGAAGTTCACCACTCGACACTCCCCTCCTTGGTGAGTTGCAACTGACTGGAACTGACTGGTTTCTGCGGTAAACTGGCTGGTTAACTCGCGTCCGGATCTGGCTGACCCCTTTCTGTCATGACTGCCTATCTGCGCATCCTGGGGTGGCAGTACCGAACTTCCGTGCCACTTGCTGCTCGTTACTTCGGCTGATTGATTCGTTGATGTCTCTCTCAACTGACTGCTCGCGTCGAACTCCCGTCGTCCGGCTCCGAAAACCGGACATCTCGCGGAAGTACCTCCAACCAACTGCTCCATTTCCCTGTTCGCGCTTGACTGCCGCGTCTGACTGCTCCCGACTGACTGACTCGTTCCTTCCTTTCTCTCCTCGTTTTGTAGCCCGCCATCGCTATATTCAAACGGCCTTCTGGCGCACGTGGTCCGGCGTAGTCCCTATCGATTCTGGTATGGGCGCTTCATTGTCTCGTTCTGCACGTGCTACTTGGCAGGTGGCCTTTGGTTCTGCGCACGCACGTGGTCCTTCCCTTATCCCCGGATATGGCCGCTATTCTTCCCATACGCCCGCTAAAAGCTCTCCTGGTTTATTGCGGCGAAGCCAGGGGCAGGCGGAGCTGGTGGTGGGATCTCGGGCAGCTGCAAAATGCTGTGTCCCTTGGGCAAATGCAAAATGTGGCTGGCCCTGGTGCTTTCCGTTGTCTCCGGATGCCATCTGCACGTGCAGGAACAGTGGCACATGCAGAAACCTTTGGTGGCCCGCCTTTGCAGCTGTGAGGCGCAGCTGCGTTTTCCTGGTGGTATCCTTTTGGCACGTCCGCCAGACCCTAAATCCTTATTGCGGGCTTCGCCTGCAAGCTTCCCCGAGTGTGTGTTCTGACGGCAAAAATATAGGGACGCGGGAAGCGTCAATACATAATAGATAACTTATCTTGAGAAAATATGGAATTATTTATTAACCTGCCTAACTAGTCCATCTAAATAGTTCAAAGAAGATCAGAAAATGTTTCTACTTTACACACTATTATTGCAAAATTGTTTTTCCATATCTTCACATGTATTTTAATGCTGTGTTTCAAAATGAAGCGATGCGAAAATTAAACTAATGATAATGGGGTATGGTAAACGAAAAGGAAACGTTAATAAAATTAAGAAAGCCGAGTAAGAAATGCTAAACGTAAAGACGAAGAACATACCAATCATGTTGGGAATCTCATTCTAAGACGTGTTACTGGTGATGATTGCAGGCATGTTTACATATATATCATTATTGTAGTATTTTTATTATGTCATAAATATATAAACCTGTTTATAATCTAACAACAGAGTTATGTAGATCAGTGAGATTATTACAGTTTGTTAATCAATCTAGGTAAACATAACCTAAATTTGGATGTTTGAAATCTGCTAGGTTTTGTTATCTGATAGAAATGATATGTCTCAATAAAAACAAGATGGAGAGGAAATACTATCTCACTTGAACGTAATGGGAAGCAAGGATGACCAGGATTCTCGTTTAAAGCGACCAATGACTCCACAAGAGGAATGTACAAGGATCATGCGGCAGCTTATTCGTCCAAACTTCTAATTGCAGGTAAGGAGGTTGCAGTCTGTCAAAAGGTTTTCATCAGCTTTCATGGGATTACAAAACACAAGCTCAATAGACTTCGCCAAAGTTTGGTAACGACCGGTTAGTCACAAAAAGCCAAGCGTTGTCGTCATAATAACTGGCCATCCAAACACCCAGAAGAAATAACCCTACATGTTGAGTATCATATAAACTCATTTCAAGCTAAAAAAAATACCCTATTATGCTTTACGAGACAATCCACATAGGAAATGCCTCCCTGAATATTTAAACCTTGCTACCATGCACGCACATTTTATTGAACAATATCAAGTAAACATCCCTTATAAATCTAATTGCTCAGTATTTAAGACCTTTATTATTAAATTTGGCTATCCAAGGTGGGGTAAATGTTCGTTTTGTGATTCTATGTCGCAAAAACTACAATTAGCAGAAACACAAAGGGAAATACAAAGGTTAGAAATATAAAAGTAAGTTCATCTTCAAAAAGCTTATGCTTCCAAACTCAGAATAATAAATATGCAATCACGGACAAACAAGGAAACATACTATGTCTACCTTTCATTCTTCATGAAATTTCATTACCTGCAAAATTTACCATTGCCACACATGCAAACAAATGCTATATTTTGTGCACGGCAACTGTGGTACAATGTGTTTGGCAGTCACAATTTAGGGGATGAATATGTTGCGATTATCGTTATTGTGAACATGAGGATAGAAAAGGACCTAACGAGGTTACTTCCATGCTTTTGCACTACATCAACAATATCCCACATGAAAATAGGTCGGATTAACTAGTTCTGATCAGTGACGGATGTCCTGGTCAGAATAAAAATAAAACAACGGTGCACTTCATATATTGTTTGGTCCATGCCCTCAAGCATTTCAAGGAAGTGACACATTTGTTTCCTACAAGGAGTCATAGCTACCTTCCTAATGACCAGGATTTTGCCCTTATTACCAATAAAAAGAACACCATAATAGCTGCAGGTGTTCCTGAAGTGAGAGATGATGTTATTATCAGTGCTTGCAAGCATGCTACTGAATTTGCTCTATGTATTATGAACTGTCATCATACTAAGGACATAAAAACAGCGACTGAAAGGATCTTTCTAAAAATGCGTAGACCACCTCTCAAATTACAGGAAGTGAGAATCACACAGGTAGCAGAGGCTGGTGGTAAAGTGAAACAGAAATACACTTACTTTGGAGCTTGGCAAACCCATATTATTAGGACAAAGACACCAACAACAAACAGATTGGAACTAACTGCACTTTACCACTAGATCCCAGTAATTCAGCCTGCCAATAAAAAATACCTAACAATATTTTGCCGCACTTGGGTGATCCCGCTTACCAAACATTCTATGAAGACATAATTTCTTATCTTCCATTACCTCAAGAAGCGTGCCCCATTATGAAGTTAATCTTTAGTTGGACCATTATGGCAACAGCAGTTGGTGTGATGATTTAAATGCCATTGAACATTGACTGACCACTGTTAACATTTGACATAATTTTTTTATTGCAGAGGTTTAAAGACAAAATGTTCTACTGCATAAGTCATACAAACATTACAAAATGCATGCAATAAAAAATTATTTAATTTTTAAGTGTTTTCATGAATTTAATATATAAATAATATGGTATTTCAACTATTTTCTTTAGATAAATTAATGTAATTAATTATATTTTCTGTAAGAACCGGATAGGTCCAAATTAGATTATTTATTGTCCCAGAAAATATTGAGATGTTTGCAGTGAAATTTATTTCTCAACGTTGGTAGACACAGCAGCTACCTCTAAAAAAAGACATAGTTGTTACATTGTAGTATACATGTGTGAGACACATATTTTGTTTCCTGACAAATCAACATTCAGGACTTTCCCGGTTTTTGCTATCAACACTTAAATTGTATCTGCATTAAAATCTTTCGAAGACAGAGAAAATGTCGAAGGGAAATATTTTCTCTATTTATACCGTTCAGCATTATTCTATCAAAATTTCATCAAAATCCATTCAATGGAAATTGTGTGAGAAAAACTGATTTTTAACAAACTTCAAAAAGTTGTAAGCAGTTATTTTTGTTTAATTATGTGTTGACGAAGCACTTAGAAAGACATTTTTTTTTATATATATATTCAGATAAAAACTTGTATGCCCTCTTAGATTACACATACATACACAAGGCAAAAGCACTAAAACATGTCTTAATAAGCATTTCGTTTTCCGTTTTAAAGACATAATTTCAATGACTAGCTAACCTTCATCCGCTCTGTTTATATGACCACCTCCATATTGTAAAGTGTATAAAGCCTCTAACGCGGAGAATATGGGTTCATTCTCGACCCCGACCCCTTCAAGTTTTTCAGGTTTTTTTTTTTTTTTTTTCGGTGAATATTTTTTTACTGCGTAAGGAAACGTAAATACACAGCAGGTTCCTGCAAGATAAATTTGGGCGCCGTTGTCTCCATCGCCGAGATGTTGCCTGAAGGCAAGTATTTCAAGACAGCCCACTGTAAAAAAAAACACTTTTTAAATCCAGTCTTGAAAACAAAATCTCTGCCCATAACTTTATATATGCTACAATACATACAAGCATGCAGGCTCCTATAAGCTTTTCACGGTAGTTACATTTTATTTTCAGCCATTTTATACTCCTTTAGCCACCTAATAAAAAAAATAATGTCCATGTTAGTAATATACACAGTGTGTACATTCCACCGCACTCACAAGTGGACGTCTATGGTCAAAATAAAATATATTAATTGACTATTATTCCAAATGAGAGGGCTTTCAAAATTGCTGACTTTACCGTCAATAGTCTATAGTTGAGATAGCAGCGAATTAACAGAAATAGTCCTGAGACTTGACGTTCTATTTAGAGGGTTGATGTGTGACGTCTTTTAGAATAGAAACCTTGCCGACCCCCTTTGCGAGCGCCTCTCAGTCGACACGTGGAACGAGGCAGGTGGCGGATCGCAATTACATGTGTCCTGCAACTTAGGCCTTCCCTACAAACCTCTCACCCCCCTACGCCTCTAGCAAGCCCGTGAGATCTATTGAGCACAGAGGTTTCACAAGATAGAGAAATGCAGTTCGCAAAAATTCAGAAAATACGCACCGCGGAAGAAACAGCTGACGAGCTGGATAATGGTGCAGAGAACACCCCCTCCTCCCTTTGCTAACCACACGAAAATGTGGAAACGCAACAGGAAATCGCTGACAGAGCAAGCTAGGAGCAAGGTGCTACCCCCGTCCCCAACCTTCAGGAACCAGGGCACAGGTTTTGAAGGCATTGTTATGTGTTATACCACCTCACCCGCTCCCCTAATAATATAGACATGTGCAGACACTCAAGGAGGGAGGCTGGCGTGCATAAAAACCCCTTTACGAGACAAAGTGGGGCTGTTGATTATTACCGCCCAGAGTAGTCAGTCAGTTGAAGATCGCCGAGCAGAGAGTTAGGCCAGCCGCGCCAGTGCGGCCGGTGGGGGGGGGAGGTTTGGACCCCTGGCCACGTCAGATACGTCAGCAGAGCAGCGACCACAGTGAGACGACACCTAGTGTGGGCCTGTTTCCAAGGC
>NQII01002101.1:165316-265412 GCA_002778355.1 Clitarchus hookeri | reverse complement strand
CTACACCAAAAGTCGGAAACAGTTATTACGAGTAGTCAAATTGGGTACCACACCTCGGAAGTGCTGCTGTATTTTATTTGTGTTAAATTTGAGACAATATATTCGTCCTTCAAAATGAAACAGCAAAAGACTACATTATTGCATACGCCTTAACCTTCAGGCATCATATAGTCTATGCCGGGAGGACGTAACTACGACACTATAAGTCACCCTGCCTTCCACAGTGGCGTATCGTCAGGGTAATACGCAAATGTACTACTGCTGAAGACAGTATTTATTATTTTATACACATAAATACATTTGCCCATTATTAACACACTGACTTTTCTAAAAATTTACTGTTTCACTGGATTGACCCATGAACAAAGTGAAAAGGTCCCCGGTAATGTTCGTTTTTCATACAGGATTGAAACAAAAATAGAAGAAAATTCTATTCTTCGCAGGGCTTTCAAAACCACTCAATCAACCGTGTCAAGCGATATTAGCTTTCGGACTGTAAGCTTACCGTCACTGCTTATGCGTCTAGAAAACTGATTTACCTATTAGTCTAAATAAAAAGTTTTTTCCATAATAATAAAACATGCACGTATTTAATTTGCATAATTCAGACATACTGCAATACAGTTCATTTAACGCGGTAAGTAAACTTAGTTATGGACAGCAGCCGTTTATTATTTGCTGTTCACTGTAAACTGAGCACTTCTGAAGGTCCTGCTTAAGATCTACTTGTATGAACAGTGTGTATTCCTCCGCCTGATCACTTTATTAATAATTTGGTCATTTTTACACTTATGTGCATAGAATCATTAAAAAAAGTAGTGGGAATGGTTTCAGTAATCACAAATGTTTAACAAACACATCTAATAGGGCATTAAAATATGTAATTAATTTCCCTCCGTCGTTAGCACATTTACTGGGCTCACGCTACTCAGTGCGCCCGTTAAAATCTATGTGAATTGGGTCAGTGCCATTTTTCTGAGGATGATTTCAAAAGTGATCAATTAACAATTAAAATTCCGTATTATAGTCTGCTGTGCTATATGCAGAAATTATTTTGTTACTGGAATCTCCGAGCACGGTGGTGCAGTGATAAACCTTCGGACTTGGGGTCGGGAGGACCTGGGTTCGATACTCAGTCTGACCATCATGATTTCTATTTTTCAAGACTTCCCGAAATCACTCCAGGCGAATGCTGGGATAATTCCTTACTACAGGCCATGGTCGACTACTTCCTCGCCTCTTCTTCTCTGAGCAGATTGCTCCGTCTCTTATGACCTCACTGTTCACGAGATGTTAATCCCTGCCTACCCACCCACTGCAGTGCAGTTTATCTAACAGGATAAGTAAACACAGTAACAGACACTTGGAGACTGTTCTTTATTATAGTCTGCCACGCTATATGCAGAAATGCAATTTTAATACTCGAATCATTTCTGGCTATACTGATTACTGAAAAGAAGAAGTTAGATCTTTTGTTCTGTTATTAGCTGTTCACGATAAAGTGAGCACTTTTGAAAGGAACGTTAGAAAAATGTCACTTCCCCTAACTGCATATATTTTTATTGACGCATCGAGTGACAGTCGCCCAGTAAAGTTGATAACGATGGATGGAAAGTAGTTCCATACCTTAACGTCGAATAAAAATTGTTAGGAAACCATTTGTGATAACTTAAATTATTTCTTTCGGTTTCTGTTTGTTTTTAATGCATCGACCTGCGAAAATGAGCAGAATTTTAATATAATATTTTCTTTCCTAATGATTTAACAGTTTCAGTAGACTTACGCATGATAAGGTGATGAGGCCCATTTTAAAGGCGGAAGAATACACAACGTGCATACAAGTAAAACATTAACAGGGCTTTCGAAAGTATTCATTCTACCATGAACAGAATATTGTGACTAGAAGTGAGTGTGTAATCTTACATTACTGAGAGCTACATGTTTGTATGACGTTTTAATTTCTCTTATAGGTACCATGGATTTCACTTCCTTTCTGCTCACTGCGGCCGCTACAATAATATCTAGCGTGTACCTGGGACGACTATTTTTCAAGAGGATGAAATTGACTCGGCAGTTGGCCAAACTGCCCGGGCCCCGAGCTTTCCCGCTGATTGGCACCACATACTTGGCTCTATTTGTACCACGGAATAGTAAGTTTTGTAGTTACTGTTCCAGCTCATGTTATGTCTACGACTACATAGTTCCTCACATAACTGTTTCATTGTTTTGCTGCTTCACATGAACCCAGTGAAGGTGGGTAAGTAGACACTAAGAACAGAGCAGATTGATAAGGTCAGTAACACTTTAAAACCAACTGACTTACTGGTCGTGAAACGAAAAGCTTCATTAGTCTTTCTTGATTTCACAGTTCTCTGGCTTTCTTATGACAGTCTTTTAACATAATCTGCAAATGTTTGTTTAACATCTCATTCGGCATTACAAACATTATCAATTAATGACGTAGCTATACACAACTTTTTCATATTGAAATACGAAGTTATCATCCCAATTGCTCTAATAGATACATAATTTTTTCCTTCTTCTTCTCCATTTGGTATTTCAGCTGCTGACATTTAAGCAATAGGTACAACCAAACCTTCCGCTCAGAAAGATAATTTGTGTGTGTACCACATTGCCATGTGATTTTGAGAAATATTTAACTCATTGACGTCAGGAGGGAGAGGTTGAGTAAGGTGTGGATAAAGCATGATCTGTTTTTTGATAATGTTATTTAATATTAAGTTAGTTGTGTTGTCACATACTAACTTATTGCCATCGAATGGCGCCCCAATTCTAGTTAGACAGTTTCCTATAATAAGATATTTTGATTTACATCTTCGCTACAGTTCTTGTATAATATTTTGAAAGTACTCTCTACATACGACAAGAAAAATGTTGGCAATTCAGGATTTTTTTTGTTTATGAAATTATTTGGTCATTTGTTTGTACTCTTGTGCATATATAAATAAATTCAATTGTCGCTGTACCAAAACCTACTTGCAGTATGTATGGCAAAGGAAATAAGTAATATAAGTAAACGTTCTAGGGGGTGAATAGAGGTGATCTGACGACTCCGATAACGTTGCTGTGGAAAGCGATATAAAGCATTTTGGATTTAAAAATTAATTGCGCAATACATTTCAAAACATTTTCCATATTGGTTTCGCAAGATTTTACAGTAGATACCTCACATAAATGCCTAAATTTCCAGTTAAATAAGCAGCAGATGTACCGAATTCCTCTTTACTGGAAATTAAAAACGTTTTTTGTGTTGCAGCCTGCAAAATGCATGCCAACGTAGTTAATTATTGAAATCTGCGTATAGTCATAGTTTGGTAGAAAAAAACATTCAAAATGCCATACACATTCCCTGACTTACACGATGGCGGTGTCGTAAAAGTGTGACTTCCCACTTGGCTGACTTGGAGATATACTACACACTAGCTTTGCTACCACTGTGCTCTTCATTTGCGTTTTACACGGAAACGGTGGGTCCTAGAGACTTGCAACAATGGGCTTTTATGCTAATCACGACACCCTGCTTCAATCGAAGGTATCCACAACTAATTTAAATTCATGATGTCAATGTTGCAAGCAATCAAAGGGTGCCATCCCCTATTATTTACATGATGGGAGTGTGTACGACGTAACATACCTTCCTTTTATCCAAGATCTCGGCTTCCTTAATACGTAATACCAATTTGCGTTCCTCTAACGGAAGAACTTTGTATAATATGTCACGTAATATACTTGTTGCCCTCCACCTTTAAGGGTTTTTACAGCCCGTATTATTTGAGATGGACCATGGGTGTGATATATCGTTATTATACTTTTTCGGTCATGAATCACGTGCCCAAGTTTGTACACATGTTTCCTAAACACGTATGTTTGTGTGTGTATATATATATGTGTGTGTGTGTATTCTGTGTGTGTTGGGTAAATTGGATCAATCATTAAATTTTTTGAATAATCTTATATCTCTCTTTTTGACTCTAGAGTATTGTTCTGATGTAAAGATTTGGCTAAAGCTTTCAAGTCCACAACTTTCATTTGATTCACGTTTGGAGTTACAATTCGTTCTCCATTTATTTAAAAATACATAATTTAAAATTTGTAAATAGAAAACAATAAGCAGTTATATATTTTATTTTACATTTTATGTGCTTTTCCGGTATATTTAAAGTCCTTTTCTGATAATGTTTTGTTTTACTTCTATATTTATACATAGTTTATATAAATGCAAATGTTTATATCTTGTTTAAAGATGGGGATAAAATGAATTGAAATCCTTTATTTCCTCACGTTGTTTACATTTTTTAATCAAATAATGTTTTTTATTAATCATGTGAATTCGATTTTTTCTCGAGATGTTATTTACAAATATAATTACCGCATTCATGACAAAGTAGATTTTCTAGTCTTTTTCATGAATTTAATAATTATTTTTATGAAATTCTATATTACATGTGATTGGAACGGACTTATTAATTTCCCCTGGTGTTATGCCTGAAGGCTTATCAGGGACGGCTATTAAACTAACGTATGACCTGACTTAAATTAACACACTCCTGTCTTACCTAGGTTTCGAAACAGAACCTCTCGAACCCCAGACAGCCGGTGCACAAACCCACTGTGTCACGGGTGGTCGGCTTAATTAACTTGATAAGTACCTGTTTAATATGTATAAATGTCTATATATTTGGTTTTTTATGTAATTAGAATCAATCTGTTTAATTTTCTTCGCCCCACTTTTGACATTTCTTGTTTGAAAAGTTATCCTAAATTATTTTTAATAATTTTTTTTATATATTTAAATTTAATTTTATACGATTTCAGTTAACAGTACATTAATTTATTATTAAATCATAAAAAAATTTATTTCATTTTAAATTTTAATAAAAATTAAATACCGAAAATGGATACAACGCTCGAGTAATTGAATAACTCAATCCTGATTAAAAAACTAAATGACCTTGAAATCAACAAAAAATATAAGAGACAACAATTTTTGTTTATAAATACAAATCATGGTTTTAAAAAATCATTTTTCTAAAGGTAGCAAGGAGACACATGTGTTCTTGAGAGTAAACATAAAATATTGTATCTACTAGGTATTATGTTTATTATTGAAAATAGACTAGATTCAAAAATTATTAAATAATAAAAGTTATTATTTCACGTACAAAGTATTAACTAAGAAGGATCAACTGATGCTTGATATTTAATATCTTCAATTAGAAAACAGAATGAAAATAATTTATATATTTTTTTTTAATTTGAACAGTTTTTAAATTTTTTCTAGGTTTAGCATTCATTATTTTTACTACTTCTCATATCAGTCTGCCACATATTTTCATGGTGCATATTTTCCTGTATAAGATTTAAAATAGTTTAAAAAGATGATTTTTAGTATGTTTAGATGAAATTTCAAAATTTTTTATTAATTTATTTTCCCTTTTGAGTTGTTTTGTGTAGTATATAATATGAGAATTCTGAGTCAAATTTTTATATATTTCATATTTCTTTTTAAAAGAATTATGACTTTTCTATTAAAAAATTTGAGGAAACGCAGTAAAACAGAATTTAATTTTTTTTACGAAAATAATTTTTTTCGAAAAAGTTTAATATGGAAAAAATTTGAGCCAGAACATACATATCATATATTTACTACTCGTGCCGAATTACCTAGTATTCTCCTGAATACGTTTACAAGTTATTAGGTTGAAACTAAAATATAAATAAGTGTCTTTCTTGACACCTAGTGAAAATTTCTAGGATATATATATATATATATATTTTTTACATTTGTCATAGGAATGAAGCATTTCGTATCCTAATCATAAAGTAAAAACAATTTTAACAGTTTTTGTAAATTTATAAAGGTGTTCAAACTAAAACTACGTGTTTATTGGTTTTTCTTTTCGTTTTTTTAAGGTCTGATGGAATATTTATCTGAGATTTTTACTCAGTATCTTCCCATATGGTGTACTTGGATCGGACCTTACCCAGAAGTGAATTTAATAAAAGCAGAGCATATTGAGGTATGATAAATTCGTTGCACTATTAAAGTAAGTCACTAAATAACAGTTAAATTTTTCCGACTGTATTCTTCCCTTCCACTGGAAAGGCACGGAAGAACAGATTTCGTATAATGAAAGGAGTATAACCAAAACCTATTTGGTACAATCCACTATACGATTTTGTTTGTGGATATTCCTAAACGAGGGTTTGAAACAGTGCATGAGTTTTGATGACAGATATGTATTAAGATGTTTAGCTTAATTAAATTCCATAACAATATATCACACTTTATATTAAGGTTTTATTGTTCCGGTTTGATAAAACCAGCGTGTATATACCCCATTATACACCAATCCTAATTCGTCCGTGTTTCTTAGCTTTATACCTTATACCGTACATTCGAGTGTACAGATACAAACATACTGTAAATTTGGTTTTCTGTTCGCTTCGAATGACTTCTNCCTTATACCGTACATTCGAGTGTACAGATACAAACATACTGTAAATTTGGTTTTCTGTTCGCTTCGAATGACTTCTCCATGGTAACTCACACTGGATTAGCATCTAAAATGTGGCCTTTAGCCCGAAGTAAATGAGAGATGAAGTTATATTTAGTTTGCAGTTTACATTCAGAGTTCATTGCGACGTTTGCAACAGCGGTGAAGCACAAAAGTAAGAAATGGGAACGCCCGACAGTTCANTACATTCAGAGTTCATTGCGACGTTTGCAACAGCGGTGAAGCACAAAAGTAAGAAATGGGAACGCCCGACAGTTCAGTATTATTTTTAAATTAATCAAACATTTATCATAGGGTTTCCCTTGGGATTCTGCAAATTTTTTTTTTAAAAACCAAACTGATTTAATCATTTTTTTTCCTTTTATCTCTGTGTTTTGGCCCAGTATTGCTTTCAAATTATAGGAAGTAAAAAAATTGCTAAAGTATGTGAAATTGATTCAGCTTTCAATGGTACAGTCTGGTAGAATATATGGACAACAAATATGTAATAGTTTCTATAGAACCAACTGTCTCACTCCCTATCTATTTAAACTTCATATTATCAAAAGGTAAGAAACATGGCCACAGGATATGTAAAATTACTTTAGCATGGGATGGNCTTCATATTATCAAAAGGTAAGAAACATGGCCACAGGATATGTAAAATTACTTTAGCATGGGATGGCATGTGAATGTATTCTGGATGTACATCGGCCAAACTTATTTGTGCATACCTTAACAAATGCTCCATGACAATGCGAACATGTTGGTGTTGTTTCGCATAGATGATACTAAACTGCCGCATGTGTGTGCATCAACCTGGGCATAATGATAACAGAGTTCAAGAATATTTTACACTTGTATTGGAAAGGAAGATAGCGGTTTTTGGGGGTTGTAAAAGATTGGCACCTATGTAATGATAGGTATTGTCCNACTTGTATTGGAAAGGAAGATAGCGGTTTTTGGGGGTTGTAAAAGATTGGCACCTATGTAATGATAGGTATTGTCCGGGATTTCAGCAGCTTATCGTTAACTGACTATCGAGAATGAGTTTCCAATCTAAATTCAGACAAAGTATCCTCCAGCTGCATTTTGACAAACAAGGTGGCTGTATGTGCCAAAAAGAGATGGTACCTGCGATGTTGGCAGAGGTAGATCTACAAATATTGGCGAACCCAAACTATCTGAAGAAGCTGCTACCAAACATTTCGCACACGAAAATTGCAATAGACTCATTTCATAACAGCACAATATGTTGTTAGGACAAAACCAATTATTTCGGAACTTCCTGTCCAAGCTTAAGGCGAAGATGGAATGCGTAAATGTGGAGACTGTTCGCGATTTGACAGCCATGGACAGGCATGTAACTAGTGTGCAATGCCATCTTATGGACAGGATATCTATAGCGATTACACATAATATAGAGAATTTGAAAAGACTGGAAGATTACATAATATATAAGTTCTATAACTCGNTACCTAGGCGAATGGATACAGACCAACGGTCTAGACAATGTTGCCATCACAAACCGAACACAAAAAATGGAGAACGTGTACAGAACTACTCAAGATCGCTATAACAAGAAGACGATCTCATGGCAAGCCAAAATCAGACACTATCAAACAGTAATTAGGCCACAAGCAACATACGGTGCAGAAACCTTGACATTAAAAAAGGTAGGACAACGAGAAGAACTCGAGAAAAAAGAGAGACGGATCCTCAGGAAAATTCTAGGCCCAAGAAGAACAGAAGACGGAACATACAGATGCAAAAGCAACAACGAACTTTATACCAAAGTAGAACCAATTACAGAGAACATTAGAAAAAAACGGCTAAAATTCTATGGCCACCTACAACGAATGGACAATTACAGACTAACCAAAAAGATTTTCGATCACAACAACAGTCTAAAAACACCCACCAATTGGCTACAAGAAGTCAGAAACGACCTAAAATCACTTTCAATTACAGAAGAAAACACGAGAGACTGTGAAACCTTCAGAAGATTGGTCGACACTGCAAAATTTGAACCCAAAATCAGTTCCTTTTTGTTGATGTGGAAGTCGGAGGAAAGAAAACAAAGACAGTCACAACTCATGAAGGAATATTGGGCAGCGAGAAAACTCAACCAAAATGGTTCCAAGCGCTCTTAAATAGGGCAAATTCAAATAAAAAAAANGAATATTGGGCAGCGAGAAAACTCAACCAAAATGGTTCCAAGCGCTCTTAAATAGGGCAAATTCAAATAAAAAAAATAAAAATAAAAAAGGAATGAAGCATTTTGTTGCCTAATCTTAAAGTAAAAATTAATTTTAACAGTTTTTTGTAAATGTATAAATGCATTCAAACTTCGTAACTTTTTTTTTTCAGGTCTGCTAAAACATATGTCTGAGACTATTACCCAGTATCTTCCCATTTGGTGTACTTGGATCGGACCTTACCCAGAAGTGAATTTAATAAATGCCGAGCATATTGAGGTATGATTAATTCGTCGCATTATTCCAGTAAGTCACTAAATAACAGTTAAATATTTCCGTCTGTATTCTTCCCTTCCACTGGAAAGGCACGGAAGAACAGATNAGTAAGTCACTAAATAACAGTTAAATATTTCCGTCTGTATTCTTCCCTTCCACTGGAAAGGCACGGAAGAACAGATTTTGTATAATGAAAGGAGTATAACCATAACCTATTTGGTACAATCCACTATTGGATTTTGTTTGTGGATATTCCTAAATTGAAACAGTGCATGAGTTTTGATAATCATGTCAGATATGTATTAAGATGTTTAGCTTAATAAAATTCCATTATAACATATCACACTTCATATTAAAGTTTCATTGTTTCGGTTNATATCACACTTCATATTAAAGTTTCATTGTTTCGGTTTGATAAAACCAGCGTGTATATACCCCATTATAAACCAATCCTAATTCGTTAGTGTTTCATAGCTTTATACCTCATGCCGTACATTCGAGTGTACAGATACAAATATACTATAAATTTGGTTTTATGTTCGCTTCTAATGACTTCTCCATGGTAACTCACATTGGATTTGCATCTAAAATGTGGCCTTTAGCACTAAGTAAATGCGAGATGAAGTTATACTTAATTCGCAGTCTACATTCAGAGTTCATTGCGACGTTCGCAACAGCGGTGAAGCACAAAGGTATGAAATGGGTACGCCCGACAGTGCAGTATTTTTTCTAAATTAATCAAACATTTATCTTAGGGTTTCCCTTGGGGTACTGCGTAAAAATTTGTTTTAAAAACCAAATTTAATTTAATAATTTTTTTTCCATGTTATATCTGTGTTTTGGCCTAGTCTGACTTTCAAATTAAAGGAAGTAAGGAATTTGGCAAAGTATGTGAAATTGACTTAGTTTTCAATGGTACAGTCTGGTAGAAGATATGGACAACAACTATGTAATAGTTTCTATGGAACTTTCTCACTCCCTAACTATTTAAACTTCATATTATCAAAAGGTAAGAAACATGGCCACAGGATATGTAAAATTGCTTTAGCATGGGGTGGCATGTGAATGCATTCTGGATTTACATCGGCCAAACTTATTCGTGGGTTCCTTAACAATTGCTCCATGACAATGCAAACATGTTGGTGTTGTTCCACATAGACGATACTAAACTGCCGCATGTGTGTGCATCAACCTGGACATAATGATCACAGAGTTCAAGAATATTTTACACTTGTGTTGGAATGACAGGTAGCGGTTTTTGGTGGTCNTATTTTACACTTGTATTGGAAAGGAAGATAGCGGTTTTTGGGGGTTGTAAAAGATTGGCACCTATGTAATGATAGGTATTGTCCTGGGTTTCAGCAGCTTATCGTTGACTGACTATCGAGAATGAGTTTCCAGTCTAAATTCAGACAAAGTATCCTCAAGCTGCGTTTTGACCAAGAAGGTGGTTTTATGTACCAAAAAGCGATGGTACCTGTGATGTTGGCAGAATAAGATCTATAAATATTACCGAACCCAACCTATCTGAAGAAGCTGCTACCAAACATTTCGCACACGAAAATTGCAATAGACCCATTTCATAACAGCACATTATGTTGTTAGGACAAAACCAATTATTTCGGAACTTCCTGTCCAAGCTTAAGGCGAAGATGGAATGTGTAAANCTTCCTGTCCAAGCTTAAGGCGAAGATGGAATGCGTAAATGTGGAGACTGTTCGCGATTTGACAGCCATGGACAGGCATGTAACTAGTGTGCAATGCCATCTTATGGACAGGATATCTATAGCGATTACACATAATATAGAGAATTTGAAAAGACTGGAAGATTACATAATATATAAGTTCTATAACTCGATTTCCCAGCTCGCCCCGAAAACTGATACTCAAAAGTGCAGCAGGATGATATTGGATGTCTGCAGCGAATGCTTGGACACGACCGAAAGACATTTGTAAAAATATTTCAATCAAATATATAAAATAGAGTGATGGTAGCCACTTGTATTCAGTGTTATGTCGGGAATTGCTAGTAACTTGCATTGTAAGACACATTCTGATCGCTCGAATTATTTGTGCGTCAATAGAGATCGACTTTCGCACAAAGTGGCAAATGAGATTATCGAGCCTATTACATGTCATCTCGATATACTCAGAGTTCAATGAAGCACTAGTAGTCCTGAAGACTGAAAAAGACAATACATTTGGACCCATAAAAGAACAGATAATCTACAAAATGAGTACAAATAGTATTGATTGACCAAATGTGGATTTGATACACAAGAAAAGGTACAGAATATAATCCTCGAGACCAGTGTTTTAGTTTTCTGGTACCTACGATCATACTCATCTCGAAATTAAAATATGATTTACAGTATGTACAGATACGATGATTAATGGCTCATTGGTGCCAAAGGAATAGAGTCCTTACCAAATGGGATTATCGAAGTAGGCGATCACAATACACATGACACACTTGGTATTTACGAAATACTACTTCGCAAAGAACCTCTTGGATTATACTGAGTCTGGTCTGCTGGAACATGATGTTACTCGATCTCAAGCATACATTTTACCAAGATAATGAACTCGTGACTGGTGCTTACATGTGCGAAGGTAATGAAAAATACCAACACATTTACATACCTCTTCAGTGAACTAGCACAGAAAATTGGTGAATGTCTTAAAAAATACAGAAGACAATAAGTACATTGACTATGTATTCTGGGACAACCCAACTGAGCTGGTCGATGGGTTGGGACTTAAGGTGGCATTGGAAAGGGTTGAAAAGTACTCAAACACCAACGAGATATTTTCGATCATTGAAGAACTGAAGTAGAGAGGCTAAAATGCCACTATGAACTGCAAGCAGCAGCGAGAAGCAACTACCTTCGGTGCAAGGTCGTGATGCGTGAAATGAATTACCTATTTCAAGCCTAACTCGTAGGTACGTTACAGTATGCTCAGGTCAACAGTACCTTTAAACACATATTGATTATCATATATGTGCATAGCAAGTTTACTTGAGACAGTCTGGTCTAGACCAAGAATGTGACTGATGTCACAAAGGCCATGGCAGACATGTAAAATGAAATTCGCATCCTGTACAATACGCAAACCAACTTGAGCAAGGAATTGTAGAATGCGAAGTTCAAAACACTGATGAAGAGACATGCCACATATCATTATTATAAGTAAAGTAATCTCAAAGAAATTATTGTTGAGAAGTTCGACTGGACTCTGAAGATCAAGATGTTGAGGCACATCACAGCGAACGGAAACTACAAGTATTTGGAGCAACTACCGAAACTCAATTGCGAATATAAAACTACGGTATACACTGCAACAGAAATAACGTGCGAAGACGTGATGGAAGACTCGTTGCTTCGAGTCGCGTATGCTATCCTGAAGATGAGAAATCCGTGCAAGCATAAAGCCAACATCTCCCAACAGAAAGGCAAATTAAAATATAATTTCACTGCTAATTGAAGCCCTGAACTTTTTCGATTGAGGTATATACAAGACAATGTACCGATGATCTATTATCTAGAAATATGAACAACTTAAATTTTTGAGATGGCTTCTATGCCTTATAGATCAACTCTTCGATGTTTGGCGATATGTATTTGGTCGAGAATATTCTGAAACGAAAAAATAGTTGGTCATAGGTCAAGTGGAGGTTTTTTCCCCAACAGACAACTCCTAAGTCGCCAACGGTATTATGGAGTGGCAACCATATCGCAATACACTGTGGTAAAGCTGATATTTAACTTTGTAATTATTGTCTTATTTTGATAACAGTTTTTCAAATATTCGTGAACATGTGTGTAGACTACATAAGCAAATGTTATTAAGCATGTGTTAAGAATAATCTTAAGTAGGCTATTTAAAATTTAATTTCTCTATTTACCAGAGTAATAGTAAATAAAACCATCATACCGCATTCTTTTCATTGATTATGTTTACAAACTAATATTAGACATTTGTTTTAATATCATCCTTTTAAAAAAACTTTTTTCGACACTATTTTCTGCAAAGAGATAGAAAATGTAATGTTTCTTACCCCACAAACAGAATTAAAGCATTGTTTCTGTAGTAGGTAATTTCATTTCATTTATTAAGGCTTCATGTATTGCGTCAATAAAACTCCAGTTGGAATAGGAATCCGACACCACATGAAAACAGATATGTATTTTTTCTGTCTTTACAAGGATAAGGCATTGTGTAACATGCCAAGATATGAAAGGTTGCATAGGCACTGTGAAATGGTATTGCAAGTTTTTACGGGAAGGGGATGAGGAAAGTCTGTACAAATAAGCCATTAAAGCCAGGTTCACTGCATGCTATTGTGCTGTCGAAATCGAATGCGACTGATAGTTGTGCAATAACACTTGCCAGTGATTAAACCCATGGAATTCGTTCATATATGAGGGAAAAATAATTTTTTAGGTAGTATTTTCCACTGAATAATTGCTATATCTGCTTTTAATTTAGTTCATTATTTCTTGACATAATTTTTGGAGTATTTCATGGAGTCAATCTTGATAAATATTTATCATTACATAAAAATGTGAAATTGCCAACATTTCTGAAAATATTTACCAATATAAGTAACTTTGGAATACATAATTTGCGTCGATTTAAAAAAAATAGACAGATGTAATAATTACCATACATATTTTGCTGAGGGTTCAATTGTCGCTACTAGGCCACCTGAGTTATACAGAGTAGTGGCTAGTAGGATACATTGTTAAATTACTTTGGTGCAGACTAAGGGCACCTGTGGTTATTGCATTAGGGGTAAACAAACACTCGTATCCTCCGTTATTTAACACACCAGTATTTTATTGGTCTGAAGGTCACATATTTATGTACACACACTGACGAGACTGAGCCCCCCTCCAGTCGTAGGCCTGAAGGGCTGGTGGTCTAAATAGAATGCGTCGGGGAAGGTTGTTGAAGGGAGACGTTTCTCTACTTATCTGTGACTGCGTCTCTTGGTGAGTTGTCTTCGTTGTTAGCTGAGGTATGGTGAGTTGGTGGCCCATTGTCAGGCCCTCGAACTGGCTCTCGTTGGTGTGCTGTACTCAGCTGGCTTCTTCCTGCGGCTTTGACTGACTCTCTTGGAAGTCCGGGATGGGTTTCCCGGGACTCGTGCTTTCTCGGCGACCTCGGCTGGCGTTACTCGAAGAGAGCTTGTCACCTCGGTTGTGGCTCGCGTTTCTGACTTCCCAACCTCAGAAACTGCCACTACGTTTTCGGAAATGAACTCACAAGTTCTCGGAACTTTTACTGGGTTCGTCCCGGGAATTTGCAAATGAAGTTCCGGCTGTACCTGGGTTCTCTCCCTGGTGATGTCACTTTTGACTTTCTGACTGACTGACTGGTTGCCTCGTCCCCATACAGCGCATGACTACGCCTTCTCGGGGAATGGTGCCTCTCGGCATGGGGCTGCCTCTTGTCTCCGAGAATTTACTCACATTCTCAGCACTGTTCTCGTCACACGACTGATTAATCCCATGTCTGATTCGCCTCCCGTTTAGGCGGAACACCTAACTCGCCTCGCAGCTGTACATCCGAACAACTCCCGTCTCGGCTGGCGATAATTGACTCGGCCGGGATCCGAACTCTGGCCTGGGGATACGACTGCCTCTTGCACTAACTGCCTTCTCTGCCTCACATCGCAGCTGCCGAACAACCCCTTCCCGTCCCGGCTGAACAACTGCTCGTGAACAACTGATCACAACTGCCGCCCTTCCTCGGCTGCGCCTGAATTTAACCCATCTCCCGCTATATTCAAGTTAGCTTTCAGCAGTTTCACGAGAGAGAAATCGGGAAATTCCATGTGTACCTCGCGCGTATTTTGTGTAGGATTTCGTGTCTCATTTGCTGCTTGCGCGCTCCAACTTTGTGAGGGGGGTGGGGGGTTCCGGCATGACGGTTAGGGGATTAATGGGAGCTGTGTCTGAATTAAGTCTCGGCGGGGGTTTTTCCCCTGATTCCTTCGTCGAGGCCTTATATCAGCTACTTCTCGGGACTTTCCCTGTTTTGCTCGACTTCGGTTCTTTCCCCCAGGGTGTGAATACAGCGCAATACATATCCCATTTACCCGTCACGCGTCCCAGTTATGTTAGTTTTTGATTTTTATTAATTTCAAAGATATTTTTATTTATAGCATTGTTGTCTCTGAATTTGAAATGGGTGACTGTAGAACTCGAAAGAATAACAGTGAGTAGGAAAAGCAAATAATAATTTATCATTGTTTTTCAAATATTATGCAATATTTTTAATGTATTTCAGATTTTTTTAAAAATAGATTTTTGAGATAGTGTCAAAGGATTTTAAAATTAAAGTTATTAAACATAAAATGTAGGGGAAAAGAATTTCAAACACATGTTTATGCAGCTTTTTCAGAATTTTTTTCTTACGGTTTGTGTATACGGAGTGAGCGAAGTCACAAGTCAAGCATATGTGTAAAAGGCTAAAGTTGGAATGGTGAATGTTGATAAACCAGAGGGATTGAGGAATATTTCGGCGGTGCTCAATAGGTGTCTTTAGCATTGACAGGGCTGAATCAAGGTGAGGATAAAGCAGCAAAGAAATGTAATTCTGGATAAGGCGGGAGAACCCCGAAAAATCTCACCGACCAATGCCATTTTATTCCACATACTAATACCTGGTTTTGACCCTACCGGGAATCGAATTCGGTTGGCCGGGGCAGGAGGCGGAGTGATCTGATCTGTAAATCCCCACAGCTTCCTTATTAAATTAAGATCTTGTCAAGTCTTTGTCAGGGGGTGAATGGTCATAAAATAAAGTGTTTTAACAACTAGTCTTGTCTTACGTACCGTTAGAACATCTGACATCTACAGTTTTAAACGTAAAAGGTTTTAAAGCATATTATTACCATTTCAAATACACAGTTTTGCTATTTCGTAAACAGTTAGATATAAAACAAACTTAAATGTTACAATCATGATTTGAACCATCCACTAGTAACTGAACTTATCGTTTTTGAAAATATTTATATCAAAATTCATCTAATTCATTTGACACACATATTTTCAAAAAGAAATTTCCTCTTCTTTGTTATGTTCAATAGAAAGTTTTTGCATTAAAATGCTGATTTTGTGGTAAAATAATTTAATTATTGTAGAAGATATTTTAAACTATCTATATATTCGATATTCCGTTAAAAAAAATTCCAGACGACGAAAACTAGGGACTCGAAAATGTTAAATGTGGTAAATAATACGTATTTTCAGTATCATTTACTATAAAATCAGTTACGACATTAGAATGTGCTTCTTCTTGCCAACGTATGACTATCGAATTTTTTTATAGTAAAAAAAGTAATAAAAGGTATTATAAAAATATTTATACAACTCAATTACAAATAAAAACTTCAATAGTATCTATATTGAGCTACAGTCTTGTCTGTGGACGGGTCATGTTGCAGTCTTTTGTTGTATAACATCAGTAACTTAATTTAATTTTTTACTATTGCGGAAGACGCCATTTTAGGCCTAGGTAACTAAGATTTAAATATTATTTTCTATTTTGGTGCATTCATGGCAAAGTTAAATGAAAAAACATAAACGCTGACATCAAGGTAGTTTCATAAGCATTTTATTAAATTAAAGGAAAAGTATTCTTAACGCATCATGCACTGGCTAGGTATTACCTAACGAAAACTTCGTTTACGCATTGCAGAGGCAAACAAATTCACTTTCAAATGTTTAAAAAGGTTAGTTTTCATTTCGGAAAACAATACGCGATATGTTAATGAAATCGAATATTCTTGCTGTGTTAAACTGTACTACTCGTACACTGAACTTGATGCGGGAACAGCTTAAAATTATGTTCCAAGATAATAAAACTCTTAGAGAAGATTGAATAAAGTTTACAAATATATTCTAAAAATATGTCCATCTGAATGCTAGTATTCCCGGTAGTAGTGTATAGATGCACCGCGTCCACCCTCCTACCTCGCACCCTCCGCTCCCCATCAATACGATTTTCAAGACGATACATGACACACTGAATTTTAAATGCCATCGAAGTACCTAGCTACTTTTAGTTCACAAATATTATTATGTCAAGTATCATAAGTGCGGACAGCGGCAGTCTTAATTTTTCTTATCATGGTCCCCTAAAAAAAAGTCTGAGTGCCACTGGTCTACACCATATGCGTTTTACACACAGGAACACGGCCAAATGAAAAAAGTATATTTGTTTTAAATCAGATTAATAAATACAGATTTTCGATTTAGCGTGCCTGATGCCTGTGAAATTAACATTATCACCAACTCGCATGCAGAGGTTGGTATTCATATAGAATAAGCAGTCATAACTGCTGAGAACGTTCGGCTACAATCAGCAATACAGGAGTCGAAGGCTCCCGAGCACTTCCTAGTCGATACTTAGGAAGCGAACCACCGAGCCACACAGCCCCCATTTAAATTACATTGTCACAGATTCTACATCTATATACTACTCCCAACATTTTAAGTACAAGTACCTAATTACTTATTTTCCACAAATATTAATTTTTTCCGTAAATGTAAATATTTACATATCAAACAGCATGGAAATCAGTTGATCAATTCTTGAGGAATTACATATAGAAATTTTTTTCCTGCAAGTACCAGACTCCTGACTCACGAAATAGTCCAAAGATAGGGCATACCATGATTATGGAAATAATTTGATTAAACTTTACATATTATTCTGTGTACTTCTTTAATACTAAGTTAGGAGTAATAGGTTTTGCAGTCCCCGAAATAGAGGCTTTAAGTTTAATATTTGCAGAAAATATATTAAAATCAAGGATTAACTACGTTTATAAAACGCTAATTTAATAGCCTCTTTTTTAACGACAAATGGCATACTATATAGTTGTGCCTCACTTTCTTAAGTAAGACTATAAGTAATTGAAAGTCCCTAAAGCTTTATTTTATTTACCCTAGCATTACATGTGAACAATAATGGTACGAAATAATATTTGCTGCGATATTATTTATTGGCTTAGTTATTCAGGTACCGTCCACTTAATGTTTTATATATACGGTACATCGCGTTGAAAGGTTAATAAAAACCACAATTTTGACAGTAGTTCTCTGATTTACTATACTTCCAATCACTGTGTATGTAATGTTTGGGGTAAATTGACTAGGCAGTTACTGACATGCACTGTTAAGGGGACCTTAAATTTTAATTCACATTTGGAAAATTACCTATAAATGTTTGAACAAATTAGTAAACCATCTACACAACAAGGTGTTCATATGAGAATTCCTTTCCAAAGGAAAGTAAAATATGAAGAGTAGAAGTGCTGAGTCACCGGCTGAAAAGAGAAAAGTGTTTAATTTGGGGTGAGGTTATATACGAGGGTTATTCGGAAAGTAAGGTCCGAATCGCCGTAGCTAATTGAAAGTCGGGCGAACATTGTAACGCGCATGCGCACCGACTCCCGGCATGCCTTGCTCGTCAAACGGCGCCATTTGCATTGGAATTGTTGCAGTGTGATTATTACAGTTTCAGTTCAAAATGTTTAAAACAATTGATCAGACCACCGACTGTGAAATACGGTCAGTGATTCTGTTTTTGACAGCAAGGAACGTTTCAGCAGCGGAAGTTCATCGACAGATAAGTCAAGTGTATGGCCCCAATGCGATGAGTGACAGCAAAGTGCGTAAGTGGGTGAGAGATTTCAAAGACGGACGGGAAAATGTCAATGATGAACTGCGGCCAGGCCGACCATCAGTGATTACAGACGATTCGGTCAAAGCCGTGGACGAAAAGATTCGTGAAGACCGGTGATTCACAATTTCAACTTTAGCATTGGAATTTCCGAATGTGGGTAAAACAATTGCACAAAATTGTCTCTGAAAATTTGCAATTTCACAAATTGTGCGCACATTGGGTTCCCACGCTGCTTACTGGGGAACACAAAATGAAAAGAATGACTTGTGCTCTTGATTTTTTGGACCGATATCATAAGGAAGGTGATCAATTATTAGAGATGATTGTCACAGGGGACGAGACGTGGGTTTCTCACATGACCCCAGAGTCTAAACGTCAGTCAACGGAATGGCGTCACCCGACATCACCAGTCAAGGTCAAGGCCAAGCGGACAATCTCAACACGCAAGGTTATGGCAGCCGTGTTTTGGGATATACACGGAGACTTGTTAGTCGAGTTTATGCAGCAGGGGACAATAATCAATGAAGCCGTTTACTGTGCTACACTGAATAAACTTCGACGTGCAATACGCAATAAGCGACGTGGACTTCTGACGTCTGGAGTTTTGTTGCTGCATGACAGTGCCAGACCCCATTCTGCCATTCACACCCAAAATCTGATCAGATTTTTTGGATGGGAACAGATTGACCACCCACCGTACAGTCCAGACTTGGCGCCGAGCGATTTTCACTTGTTCCGCTACCTAAAGGCAAACGCCTTTAGGTAGGCAAGCGCGACAAAGATGACGAGGTGAAAGAAGCAGTTACAGACTGGTTATTCTCACAGGCGGCAGACATCTATGACTTAGGCATAGTAAAGCTTGTAAAACGTTATGGCAAATGTTTAAACAAATATATAAACTAGATATAAATATATAGAAATATGTAAGGAATTAAAAAAAAAATGTTTTTTGAAAAAATTTGTGATGGTTTATGTTTTATAAGAAATCGGACCTTGCTTTCCGAATAACCCTCGTATAGTCATCTTGGGATGATGATGCTATAATAATCCATGCCAAAGACGAAACGTATAAGTGTTTGTATTTTTAACAAGCCAGTATTTTCTTTATGCTGCACCTGAGTACATCACAATGTCTTACTCTAGGGAAAGACTTATAAAGTTTCAGATTAAGGACGAATGTGTATGCTAGCTATTATGACTTCGAGTAGAAGCAAGAACTGAAAGCATATTATTAGGTAGAATGTTCTACTCATTAAGCTGTGGAATATTTAAAGGACAGTCAATGAATGCAAAGTTAATTGTAAGTGTAAAGTATATATTAATTAATTATTCACATAGATTTTATTTATCATAGTGTTTACTTACAACGCCAAGAATATATGAGACTACTCTATCAAACCAATACCATTTGTATTACCAGAAAGGGAGTGTAAGGAAATTTTATTATGAACATGAACTAGGGACGTAAACTTTTGTGACATGATTGTTTGCAGAAAATTCTCAGCACTACCAAGCATCTGGAGAAGTCTTTCGCTTACAAATTTCTTTATCCTTGGCTGGGAACAGGCCTCCTCACAAGTTCAGGTAAACTATGATAAGTATTCAAACTGGACCATGGGGTATATATAATTTGGTTTTAAGCGATATATTACATAACTGCATGTTACCCGGACGTGTATGCTATAGAAACTATTTTAAGATAAGTCGACAATCCTGAAGACATTATCTCTACAGAAGACATTTTAATCACTAAGTATGTGAGCTTTTCACCGAATTTCATTCGTGAGAATATACTTTCAAGGGCCCTTTCTATGCGCCAGGTGTCTAATAAAATTTCCGAGAGGGCCAACTTAGTGGTATTTAAAATAAATACATATAGTTATATATAGTTTACAAATCTACTCAGTAAGAGAATTAAATTTTCTCTAACATGAACAAAGAATGAAAAAGTAATTTTACAAATTTTACATATACATAATTTCATGCAAAATTACAACAGACAAATATTACGGTTTATCTAAAAGTAAATAAAATATTGTCTGAATCAATTTAAACAATAATTTTAGAACATGTACATTTTATTGATGGCTAACATATGCAAATTTATTATGATAAAATATAAACAAAGTTTTAAAAACTATTATAAAAATCTTGTGATGATTCGCAGTATGGACAAATGCGGTGCTACATACACACGGTAAACAATGACACTCGTATCTTAATGAAGAAAAACTAAAACCTGCTGCATGAAGTGATTGCGAATCCTGTGATAATTTTGAAATTCTCTGTGTGCATTTAATTATAAGTTACAGTATATTTGGTAACAACACTACCACCCAATATGATGTGTCATCAAACTAAAGAGGATCGGGATGATTTTAATATATGCTGTGCTTGGAGAGCGTATAGTAAATTGTGAAACATCAAGGCAAAAAAAAGGAAAATCAATTAAAAACCCTTTTATAGATAACCCTTTTATAGGTAACCCATTTTATAGGTAATCCTTTTATAGGTAACGCTTTGATACACTGTCAGTTAAATGCGTTTTAAAGAAGTCCTTGAAAACACGTTTTACTCCTTTCCAATCTATTTCGTTGAATTCCAAGATAAGCCTGAAATAATTTTTTGGTATTTGTATAGACTACCTTTCGAAGCTAAGAGAAACGATGTCTCATCGGGTTGATAAGCTTTCCACCCTTTTAGGCGTTGAGTTTCAAAATAAATTGAAACTATTTTTAGGTATTTATATAGGCTACCTTCTGAAGCTAAAAGTAACGACATCTGATCGGGTCAATAAGATGTAGAGGAGTTTCTGAAAACACATTATAATTCTTTTCGTCCTTCTACGGGTTATTTTTGAGGAAAAGAACCATTCCTTAGTGAGTGCCTGCACCCTATGGCGAAGCCATTACTACAATTTGGTATTCGGTTGTTTGGGGTGTGCGTTGATATGTGAGTTAGTCAGTCAGCCAGGCGGTCAGTCGGGACAGTTTGTTTTATACGTAGATATTACGATATTCTACACTCATGTGACAAATAATGTATTTCCGTAGGAGTAATGACACGCTTAGAAATTTTATAGTGAGGCCCGTACAGGGGGGTAGGGCAGTGATGCACAATCCTTGGGGCCTAGACACCAGGGCGGCCAAACTCCGCCTCGAGGCTACTACTCATTTTGGACGAAAATATAAATGTTTTATAGAATATGAATAAAACTGCAATACAATTCCAAAATTAAATCCAGTACACTAATTAACATTATTTAAACTTAAGTGAGTAAGTTATACACAAGTTTAAAGTTTATGCCATTAAGGCTATTGAAGCGTTGGAGAATTGCTGCCAATCGCAGACGTATGGAGAGCTTTTTATTAATGGGAATGGGGGTGGCCAACAAAATTATTTGTCCCGGGCCCTTAGTAGCTCTGGACAGCCCTGTTTACAGCTATTTCATTTACTTATACTAATTCGCAACATTAATAGTGTGTTAAGATTTCCAAAAAAAAAAAAGAATTCACTATTAAATATATTTACTTGTTTTTTAGGAATGAAATGGCACACGCACAGGAAAATGATCACCCCAACATTCCACTTCAAGATCCTCGATACCTTCATGGGAGTGTTCTCTGAGAAGAGTGAGATCTTGGTAGAGAAACTACAGAAGAAAGCTGATGGGAACACTTTCAATATCTTCCCCTACATAACCCGATGTGCACTGGATATTATATGTGGTGAGAAACGCATTGCTTCAGTTTCTGCATGAATCTGTGCAGCATAGTCAATGTTTCGTTATACAATAATTCTATTATGTTAAGTTCACTATTATAGTATGAACTTTTTAAAATAATTGCTAACCATCTTGTGTGTCACTGACAGAAAAGTGTATAACTACAGTGGGGAAGGCTGGATTTGAAACAATTTAGTGAGTGGGAGATAAATTAGATTAGGTTAGTCTCGTTTGTAGGACAGCATTTCACAGCTCCTTGAATAATATAAGTAGGGGATAAAACACCAAATTAAATATGAAACAGAATTTTTATGTTGCATGGTATGTGTAATAATCTAGAAAGCATACGTTTAATTTTACACAATCATATTGTGAAAACATATATACTATATTTAACTGGGAGATAACTATTAACTCTTGCGTAATTTATAAGTATCATATATTGTTTACTTTTACGCTTAGTAACTCAGTAACACTTTGTTTCCTAGATAAATTATTGAGAATGTGTTGAACAGAATCCCTGGTAGAGGATCAGCTGTTGGTAAACTATATTCTAGTGATCCATTTGTAGTCATAATTTCTATAAGGTAATTTTAGAGCACAAGGCATGGAACAGCTTTTAAAAATGAATATGTTGTGCCGATAAACAGAAAAATGTAAAATTTATTAAATGCATTAAATATTCATACTACAAATACACAGTGTCGAAGGACCTCATTTAAGTCAATGCCTTAGAAGTACAGTAGATCACCACTGTTAAACCCCTCACATTTTCCAGTAATAGGGTTGTTACTGAGGGATGGTCTTAATAGAGGGTTTGGAAAAGTTGACATATTTTGACCCACCCAACTCCTATACATCAAAATGGGGTTGGTATCTATTTTTAGATATGCATAACTTGGAGTACAGTGTTTGACGAGAGAAACGCAATGCATATTGACTTCTTTTTCAGCTGATATCCCTCAAATTTCCAACTTTTTTTCATATATTTTTTAAAGAGTGATGGTCTTAGAAAAAGGGGTTGCAATAGTGGGGATCTAGTGTATTCACTGTAAATATATATATATATATAAATTTAAATTCAGTTGATCACTGCTCCAAGCCATATCATAAGAATAACTATTAGACATGTCTAATAAGGTTTTTATTGAGCTATTTTAATGGTTTTCGGCATACAAACTCACCTTAAATAAACGGTAAACAAAACAAACTTTTTAAAATTTTACACTGCAAATAAACATTATTACTCTTTCCAAACTCGCAGTGACGCACATGACGTTCTAAATTGTAAATTAACAAAATTTCTCGGTGTTTACATAGAAGATTCTCTGAATTTGAAAAAAAAAAAAAAAAATCATTAACAAGAAACTAAGCACTTCATGTTTCACTATTTGTCACCTAGACTAAATGTTAACTTCTGCTATTTTTGAAACAAGTTTATTTTGCTTATTTACATGCATTAATGTCTTTTGGCAATATGTACCGGGCTCTGGCAGCACACAGTCGTAAAATACTTTTGCTTCATAAAAAAGCCAAAGGATATCAAGCGGAATGAAACCACATAAGCATTGCCATCAACATTTCAAAAAAATTGGTATACTTATTTGCATTTACATATACAACATATATACTGTATATATGTGCATCTGTGATATATGTCACTAGAAACAGTCATATTTTCGCTAAAAAAATATAATTAATTCTTACTACACAAGAGGTGATCAGAATCTTCACATATCATCAAGTAACTTAAAACGTTTCCAGGACGAAGCCTACTATTAAAGTATTTTCTTATTGAAGAACTCAGTTTTTCACTTCGGATAAACCCAAACATTTTAAAAGCAAACTCAAATATTTCTTAAACCGAAGCATTCCTTATTTTCATTAGAAGAGCTTTATAATACGGACTGGTACTAAAACTTTTTTGTAATGCAGATTATTTTATATTTTATTGATTTACACTTGTTTTGCTTTTATTTTGTTTTACATTATAGCCTTTCATTTTGAATACTTGTAATACTAGTTTGTTATATTATTGTATTGTTGTGTATTTGTATTTGTTCATTTAAAGATATTCCATTTGAGCTGTACACTTGTGTTTGCACACCTTGTTGACGTGCTCTATACCCTTTAACCCAGTATGAGTTATGTTTGGGGTTTTATGGAGGGTTAGAAATAAGTAAATAGTTACTGGCAACCGCAACTAGATCTTAGTCATTCATGTTTCAGAGACAGCCATGGGTACCGAAATTCACGCTCAAGAAGATACTGATTCGGAGTATGTGAAGGCTGTCTATGAGTAAGTTTCTTAGGAAAAAATAACTTTAAAACGTATTTTACTAATGTGCCCATAACTGACGCTTTCACTTTGGGCAAAAGAACAGGGAATGGCATACTCTGCAATTAAAAACGTAAATTTAAGCAAGATAAAATTAGGTTGGAGATATTTTCATTGCAGCTGAAGTGTTTACCATTTTTTAAACTAATCAGTTTGAGAAACAGTACTTTATAAGAAAAAAAACCGAAGGGTTTATGAGTTATGAAATGTGAGTGAGATATTCCAGCAGCACATAACAGCTGGGGTCTTGGCACTGGTGGGGATAAAGCGAATAAAGCGAGATGCAGATGGAGCAGCANTGTCCCGGGCCCTTAGTAGCTCTGGACAGCCCTGTTTACAGCTATTTCATTTACTTATACTAATTCGCAACATTAACAGTGTGCTAAGATTTAAAAAAAGAAAAGCATTCACTATAAAATATATTTACTTGTTTTTTAGGAATGAAATGGCACACGCACAGGAAGATGATCACCCCAACATTCCACTTCAAGATCCTCGATACCTTCATGGAAGTGTTCTCTGAGAAGAGTAAGATCTTGGTAGAGAAANCCCAACATTCCACTTCAAGATCCTCGATACCTTCATGGAAGTGTTCTCTGAGAAGAGTAAGATCTTGGTAGAGAAACTACAGAAGAAATCTGATGGGAACACTTTCAATATCTTCCCCTACATAACCCGATGTGCACTGGATATTATCTGTGGTAAGATACCCATTGTTTCAGTTCCTTCATGAATCTGTGCAGCGTAGTCAATGTTTTGTTCTACATAAGTTATATTAAGTTTAGTTCTGTTTTATAGTATGAACATTTTAAAATAATTGCTAACCATCGTGTGTGTCACTGACAGAAAAGTGTATAACTACAGTGGGGAAGGCTGGATTTGAGCCAATTTAGTGGGTGGGAGATAAATTAGATTAGGTTAGGCTCATTTGTAAGACATTATTTCACAGCTCCTTGAAAAATATAAGAAGAGGATAAAAAACCAATTTAATATGAAACAGAATTTTTATGCTACATGGTATGTGTAATAATCTAGAAAGAATACGTTTAATTTTACACAATCATATTGCGATAACATTTATACTACATTTAACTGGGAGATAGCTATTAACTCATGTGTAATTTATAAGTATCATTTCTTGTTTACTTTTATACTAAGTAATTCAGTAACACTATGTTTCCTAGATACATTATGGAGAGTGTGTTGAACAGAATACCTGGTAGAGGATCAGCTGTTGGTAAACTATATTGCAGTTATACATTTGCAGTCATAATTTCTGTAAGTAAATTTTAGAGCATAAGGCATGGAACAGCTTTAAAAATGAAGCTTTAAAAATGAATATGTTGTGCCAATAAACAGAAAAACGTAAAATTTATTTCATGCATTAAATACTAATACTACAAATACACACTGTCGAAGGACCTCATTTAAGTCAATGCCTTAGAAGTATAGTAGATCACCACTGTTTAGATCCCTCACATTTTCCAGTAAAAGGATTGTTACTGAGGTATGGTCTTAATAGAGGGTTTAGAAAAGATGACATATTTTGACCCCCCCGGCCCCTTTACAGCAAAATGGGGTTGGTATCTATTTTTAGATATGCATTACTTGGAGTACAGTGTTTGACTAGAGAAACGCAATGCATATTGGCTTATTTTTCAGATGATACCCCTCAAATTTCCAACTTTTTTTGATATCTTTTTTAAAGAGTGGTGGTCTTAATTAAAGGGGTTGCAATATTCGGGCTCTACTGTAATCACTGTAAATCTAAATATACACATTTAAATTCAGTTTATCACTGCTACAAGCCATATCATAAGAATAACTATCAGACATGTGTAATAAGGTTTTTATTGAGCTATTTTAATAGTTTTCGGCATACAAACTCATCTTAAATAAACGGTAATTAAAACTAACATTTTAAAATTTTACACTACAAATAAACATTATTACTCTCTCAAAATTCGCAGTGACGCACATGACGTTCTAAATAGCAAATTAATAAAATTTATCGGTGTTTGCATAGAAGATTCTCTGAATTTGAAAAAAAAATACCATTTACAAGAAACTAAGCACTTTATTTTTCACTATTTGTTACCTAGACTCAATATTAACTTCTGCTTTATTTGAAACAAGTTTATTTTGCTTATTTACATGCAGTAATGTCTTTTGGCAATATGTACCGGGCTCTGGCAGCACACAGTAGTAAAATATTTTTGCTTCATAAAAAAGCCAAAGGATATTAAGCGGAATGAAACCACATAAGCCTTGCCTTCATCATTTTAAAAAAAATTTTTTACTTATTTGCAATTACATATGCAACATATATACTGTATATATATGCATCTGTGATATATGTCACTATAAACAGTCATGTTTTCCCTAAAAAAATATAATTAATTCTTACTACACAAGAGGTGATCAGAATCTTCACATATCATCAAGTAACTTAAAACTTTTCCAGGACGAGGCCTACAATTCAAGTAATTCTTTATTGAATAACTTAGTTTTTCACTTTGGATCACCCCTAACATTTTAAAAGAAAAATCAAATATTTCTTAAAGCGAAGCATTCCTTATTTTCATTAGAAGAGCTTTATCATGTGGACTGGTCCTAAAAATATTTTTTTATGCAGATTATTTTATATTTTATTGATTCATACTTCTTTCTCTTGTATTTTGTTTTGCATTATAGCCTTTCATTTTGAATACTTGTGGTACTGTTTTGTTATATTATTGTATTATTGTGTATTTGTATTTGTTCGTATACAGATATTCTATTTGTGCTGTACACTTGTGTTTGCACACCTTGTTGACGTGCTCTACACCCTTTAACACAGTATGGGTTATGTTTGGGGTTTTATGGAGGGTTTTAAATAAATAATTACTGACAACCGTAACTAGATCTTCGTCATTCATGTTTCAGAGACAGCCATGGGTACCGAAATTCACGCTCAAGAAGATACTGATTCGGAGTATGTGAAGGCTGTCTATGAGTAAGTTTCTTAGGAAAAAAACCATTAAAACGTATTTTACTATTGTGCCCATAACTGAGGCCCTCACTTTGGGCAAAAGAACGGGGAATGGCATACTCTGCAATTAAAAACGTAAATTTAAGCAAGATTAAATTAGGCTGAAGATATTTTCATTGCACCTGAAGTGTTTACCATGTTTCAAACTAATCAGTTTGAGAAACAGTACTTTATAATAAAAAAAACCCAAAGGGTTTATGAGTTGTGATATGTGAGTGAGATATTTCAGCAGCACATAACAGCTGGGGTCTTGGCACTGGTGGGGATAAAGCGAATAAAGCGAGATGCAGATGGAGCAGCAACGAATTCAATGGCGAGTGAAGTGTGAGCACCATTAAAAAAAACCGGCAATCTGAAACATTCGCGACGTTTCCCATAGTTGACATTTGGGTTTGACCTCTGCGAGAATCGAACATGGTTTACCATAAAGGCAGGCGGTTGGTTAAGACCTCAATGTAATCTCGCCTTACCTCCCCTCCTCCCCCCCCTCCACGGCTCTTACCCTCCTACTACTGATTGTAACATTAACACACTTGACTATTGTGCATTCCCCGAAAATCCATTCTACTAATTTTCAAGATGTTTTCATTAGTCGAGTGCTGGTAATGGAGTTTTCAAATCTTACTGTATGAACAAAAGGAGTTTGGTAACTACTTTACAATCAGCATTAGAAAGACATTAAGACTGCGTTGTCAAATAACGATTAAGCTAAACACTGAATTTACTTAATTTGTCATCTGGAATTCAAAACAATACAAGTATGCTTACAATGAAAATAGACTATGGGAAATGTACAAAGATTATTGTTATTATTACTGGAGTTCAAAGCTTTCATGTTTCAAATAAATATTATTATGTAGGCTGAGAACTTTATTCCGTTATTGGCATGAAATATGATTCTGTTACAGGTAGCATTTTCCTAAGAGTAAGTAAACATTTCCAACTCCCATTTTTTAAGTTCCTACATGTCAGCAGAATCACAATACAATTAACACGATGGGCGCCGTGTGTAACATTTCAAATTATAGATTAAAAAGTCGTTATGTTTCTTCAAATTTTTACTGCTTTGTTTGTCATCTCCAAATAAATATGACAAATTATTTTCCTTTTCTTCTTAATAAAAATTAAATTATTAATAAATCTTTCTTCCTTATTGATACTTTCTAAATTAAAACTTATTTCAGGAATAACATTCAAGATTAATCTCTATACTCTTCAGAATAATATCAATTTTTGGTAATAAACCCATCCACGAGTCCTTTTCCAGACGTGATAGTAAGAAATTTGCTAAAGAAATTTACGTTCGATTTTACTTCCGCCTTGCTTATTTTGTCATATGTTCTCTGATTGGCTGTGGTCCGATCATGCCACATCTCTCCGCCAACCAGCAATGGCGAGATGAGAGACAACCAGGATAATTTTCACTCGTAAATTTGTTTAATATACAACAATTGCTTTGCATCCTTTAGGTAATAATTGAAAAATGATAACTAAAACATGAAATACCGTCTAAAAACGAATGTAAAATACTTACACATGATCTCTAGGTCAATGAACTATTAAAATATCAAATGATTATACTACATTTAGTTCAACTCATTAATAAAGCGTAATTTGGAAAGATATTAAATGAAGTGACATCATAAGAAAGTATTCCTTAATCATATATAATTAAGATATCTCTGATCAAAGGTAAACCTAACACCTCAAAAACTGCAATGTTGCAATTTTTTTTTAAAAACCTTTTTATAATATTACATTTTATTTCTTGCAATTTAAAAATATATTAATAGTTTTGAAGCCGTAAGAGAAAATACGTCATAAAAATGAATTTGTTTTTATCTAACAAGTACTTCTTTCTTTTGTTGAATTGCTGTGGCAAAAAGCCAAGTTACATCGGTTGTTAGTCCTATTTAAATTATTGAAAATGTGGAATAAATGAAAGCACAAACTACAACATTACACAACTCGGGAAGATTGGTATGATGGACAATCCGGGAATAATGTGGACCCACGTGTTACTTTAATAGTTATGTTAGAGTAATGATATTTTATTTTTATTTTAAGTATTGTATGTAAAAAATTTTTAATTTGTTACGATATAAAAATTATTTCGTACTGGCCCGAAGAAGGTATGGAAGCTAGGTCAGGATCCAGCTCTCAAATAAATATGACCAATTTTTTTATTTTTGCTTAATTTCAGTAATATTTTTACCTTGTGTTAATAACTAATGTTCACTACATTGTTTTGGTTTAATTTGAAGCTGTTTTCATAGAAGAGCATATGTAAGAGACATGTTCAGCTCAAGCCAGTTGATAGCAAGTAGGAATTTAGACCACATTTAAATGTGCATATTAACAAATGATTTGCTGTTATGTACTATCTGTTTTAATGAATATACTTCCGGGTTTTAAACTTCCTTGATATCCCTGCTTTTAGTGATAACTCTTGGGTGTATCACAGCAGCAAATGGACATCATAAGATAGGGTTCCCAAGAAAATAGTTTGGTGGTGTTGAAATGCAGAGCCATAGTAAATATTTGTAGCAAGCCAAGAGGTATTATAGGCCTATGTGGACGTGAGCAATCGTGAAGACGCTCTCGAACTTTCATTCATTTTTTTTTTTGTGACATCACGAAAGAAGCAGACGCCCGTGCCTGGGATGGATCTATAAATCAAGCCGTCCTGTGGACGAGTGAGGCCTGCCACACTATCCACCTCTGTATATATTTGTCGTTTCAACTTAAATGAACTCTTGACTTTGTTTGGTAGTCTTGAAATTTCGTTGAAATTAATTCATTAACAAACGCAATACATTTAAGCCCAGAGGAAATGGTGATGAGGGTCTTCAAAAGCTTTACCGTTTCACAAAATAATCAATTCTTTTTTAAATCTCTGGACTTTTGCAACTTTTAAGAAAGTCATGATATCAACGCATCAAATTCTCTTTCTGCATGGCTAATGAGGGTCTAAACCAGAGGTGGAAAAATACGCCGTCAAGATTGTTTATTTTAACTAGTAGTCATGTTTCGTCTTTCATTATCAGACAGCGTCCATTTATTTTGTCTTCTGCTAAAGTCTTTTTCATTAAACAGTTGTGTTAATTTATGATTTGATTAATTTTGTGTCATCCAAGAGGTAAATGCTATGATGTCTTCCTGGTAAAAGAGATATTTGTTGGTTACCAATGTGCTGAAATGTTTCATAAGTTTTTTTTGTCAATAGTATTTGTTTTTCAAAGTGTAAGACGTTCTTCTACAAAAGGTATTTGTGTTTGACGTACACTATGTTGTGATCAATTTGTTTTACTCTGATCTTGCTTACATTTAATTAATTTTATTGAGACACTGCGTCCCAAACTAGTCAAGTTTAGACACATATCTTTCTATTTGGAAATAACCTCACACTGGTGCCCTAGTTCTTCACTTCCTCGTTAGCTGACTGTTTTCTTATCTACCATACTAACCTTTCACAATCCAAGCGAATTAATTTTGTTTCAAATATAACTCATTTCAAAATGATACGTATATTTTGTAAACCATGCAACGCTTCACGTTGCCCTGTTTCTCGGATTATAGTAAAAAATAAATTCAACTTCGGTAGGTTACAAGGAAACGAAACCACTTATTTATATACAATAATGATCAAATTCAGATACTGGAATTTTAGTACATTAAATTAAGTACATTATCAGCTATCATAGAAATAAGATAAAGATTATTTTTTATTTCGGATGCTTTCATAATTTATTTAGAACTCAGAAGATTAAGTAATATTTATAATTGGCCACTGTGTTGCATTGTTGTAATAGAAAGTTTTGGAGTGTATTTTTTCTGTTACAGTATTGCTGAACTCACTTTATACAGAATTCTAAATCCATGGCTGTATCCTGATTTCATATTCTACCGAACTCGGAAAGGAGGTCGTTTCACAGAGTGTCTCAACATCCTTCATGCGTTCACCAAGCGGGTAATCATGAGTTCATTACCATCGTGAATGAATGTCGAACTGGTTGATTAGGTCCGGAACCAACAGACAACATTTCAGCTGGCAGAAATGTCTTAGTACAGGCTTACACATGTGACTAGGATATTAATTCAGCTATGAACTGATGTTCAGTGGCAACATTAGTATGCTATATATCCACGAGTATATTATAAATATACTTATTTTCCAAGTGAAAGTGTCATGAGATTGTACAGTATTTATGTGTGTGATTTTCTGTATATGTGTAGTTTAATTGTATTGTGTATGCTACATGATAGGTGCTAGAGATAAGTTGTGAGAACGGGTGTTATAAGAAGTCTCTACTAACTGTTAAATACTGTCAACTGAGTTGATAGTGTGAAAGGTATCGTGTACGCAATTTTTAGAAGAAATTGATGGAACTAGAAATTGTGAATCACTCAAGTCATTGATTTACATACAATATTAATATAAGTTTCAACATTTGTAGTTTATTTAAATAAGAAAACATTGTAATGATTTTGTTGAGTTAAAATATATCCCCAAAAGCATTTTGCAATTCTGGCTGCATTACTGAAACTAATTCAAGGAAATTTGGTGTAGGAATTGTGAAGGTTTTGTCAATAAAATCATATTAGCAAAAAACACCACCTATTTGCTGGTAAAGACTAACGTGTTATATGGAATATGGACACTTCGTAGACAAGTACTTACAGTATACTTATAGCATTTATAGGAAACCCTTTTAATTTGCCAGAAATCGGAATTTATTGGCAGTTATATGCGGGATCTGATCTAGCTACGGGATCTAGCATACCGATCCAACATAGCAATGCTCCGCAATTCTGAGAATTTCTGCACCGTCTTCAGTGTATACTCCTACCGTTACTTCATAATAGCGCTAGTTTATTAAAAGTGATCTCTACCGTTTAGTGAAATACTTCTAAAAGAAAGTACCAGAAATTTGATTAACACGTGATTAACGGCAAAGGCAAAGTGGTGCGTAAAAAGAAGACAATTTTTTTTACAGTATGTAAATAGATAAATTGTTATCCTTGTCACATTGTAAGTGTTAAGGTATATAGACATGATATAATAAAGTATCTACATTTGATATATGGAAATTTAAACTGACGTTTATCAACAGCTCATCATCTGCCTAAGTGAAAAGAGTAATAAGCTAGCTTGAAAATCTTTAAACTAGCAATACTGAACCTCCATAAAATGTTTAAGCGGAAATCACATAATTGGCGATCTTAAAGGTTGGCTAAGAATGTTCTGGTTTACCCAAAATCTAGGATTTTTTGAGTCGTAGTACTAGAATATTGCGTGTTGTGCAGTTTATAAGTAAATTTTATCTTATGTGTAAAAAAAAAAGAATTAAACACAGAATTTTTTAAAGTAAATACAAGCATTAATACACAAACTCTCTCTCTCTCTCTCTCTATATATATATATATATATATATATATATATATATATANATATATATATAATACCACTAGCGACTCGACCTGGCTTCGACCGGTTACAATTTAGTTTTTACAGCAATTCACTAATAAATAAATTGGGAGAAGACAATTACAATATTATATAAAAGTAAATTAGTAAACTACTACCATATATAACATACATAAATACACTTCACGCTTGTCTCCCAGAGGGGTAGGCAGAGATTATGGACCTCCATTTACCACGATCCTGACATACCTCCTTCGCTTTTTCCACATTCATACATCTCTAATATAACAGTATTATATGAAAGTGGTTTAGAAAATTTACTTTTATACAATATTAATCATTTTGCCTCCAACCGCCAGCACAAAACGATTTCTTTCTGAAGTGATACGCGAAAGGTCTAAGTATAGTTGTCCGTGTGAAAAACATGTTTCACTTTAATCCACTCCAGCCACATTAAGTGTTTGACCCTGTGGCTTATTTGTGGTCATACCAAAACAAACTTTTATTGTATATTGGACTCTTTTAAAATAAAAAGGCAAATTCGAGGGAGTCATTGATATTATAGGTATTAAAACAGGTTCTCCAGTACCGCAGACATTTAGAATAGTACCTTTAATGAAATAACTTAATAAACTTTTTTATTTGTTATCGTGTCCCGTTGCATAATTTCCGTGGATTTATATTTTGCAATAAAATTATGGGAGCTCCAACTTTTAAAATCAGTTTGTGTGGTGGCATGCCAGAAGGATTCAATGAAATAAGAAATTCTGTGGGATAGTGCACAGCTTCTTCACTGTCGAGTACTGTATCTACTGAGTAATATACTTGTGTTTGCGATGAAAATCACCTTAATTTCAATAGTACCTGCGTATGTAAGTACACGACAAATAAACAATAATATTTGTAAGAACAAAAATATTAGTTTAATCTGAACTTTCCATCTTACCTATTTAATATTTACGCGTACCTAAACCAAACGAAAAAACAATTATTTGGAATTAAACAAAACAAAACAACCAAGTCTTTCTTAACCCGTAGGTACCACGCCACAACGGCTGCCACCGACGTCTCAAGGGCTAAAAGAACTTTTTAAAAAACGCTGAATCGCTTGGGCTAAAATCCGCACAAAGACACAATTACCTTAATTACAACCAAGTTGTGCTGAAAAGCACGTTTGAAATAATGCAGGATCTAAGATACAAAGAAATAAAAAGAAAATACGACCAAGTCACACTGAAATTACTTTTTCACAAAACTTGTCATAGTTTTTAATGTATTGGTGATAATTATATACTTTGAGAGACATTTCTTATTAACATTAAACATATTTAATTATGAATTAATTAATTTTGATAAAGGTTAAGTTCTATATGGTTAGAAAAGACCGTTAATTAAACGTTTGTTTTTACTGCGTAACTTAAATTGTAAATACGCTTATTACTACTTATCTATTAAAGATAGATATATGCTACCAATGCCTTATTTTTGTAGATAATTGAGTTTTTCACAATTATTTCGTACTCTTTAGAGCTATAACAAAAGTTATAGCTCTAAAGGATTAGGCAGCGTATTCCATGAGAGCTCGCTGGCAGTAAACGTTTTTCCCGACGTGATTAACTAATACCGTTAATGCTCAGCTTCTATTAGTTCTAGGGCAATTTTTAATAGACACCAACCTTCCTCGACAAATGTTGATCATAAAAGTAAAAACCGCGTCCATATCCGTTCAGTGGTTCTCTAGATTAACATAGTAATACAGACAGACAGACGCGCGCCAGGGAATTCCCTTAATACTATTTAGTTATTACGTTTGAATGTCGAATAGGCATTCACTATAGTATCATTATTAAATGACTATTTTTCGATAGCCTCTGCCTTGTCGGAATCCAAAATATGGAACGAAACTGTATGTCCAGAAGGCCCAACAAAATAACTTATACATTTCGTAAGACAAATTACATTGACTCTAATGCTGTAGAACAGAACGAACAAAAGTAGCTACAGTCTCCATTGGAGTGGATTCACAGACTGTTACAATGGCATCTCCCAAGGCATCCGGTGTCCGTGGCTTTTTGCCATACACAGTGTTCCTCACAGTATCCCACAAATAAAAATCTAATGGCATTAAATTTGGAGATCTCAGTGGATACTCAACTATTCTCGTAAGCCTATCCACCTATCATTATCCAGAAGTGACAGTGCCTCTAGATGGTAACGAGCCCGCATTCTGTCAAAGAAGAAGGAAAGAATTCACAAGTCCTTTGTCATACGTACCTCACCACTTTGTTCACCCAGGATGAGTAACAAGTGATATTTAAATGCTTATAATTGTTTACAAATGTATATCCAATGCACAATTAGTGCACGAATGGAACACGTTACGCACAAATAAATAAATAGTAACCAATATTATATACAAAAAAAATTAAATTAACAATTTAAAATCAAATTATCTTTCACTGTGAATGCCGAAACCGATAATCAAGTTCGAGCATGTCTTTCTGTGTTGCTTGCGCGAAATTTTTTTAGATGAGCACCTTTCTCGCCTAAGTAATCACGAATCTAAAGTAAGATAAGTGTAATACAGCGACTGGGAAATATGATGATAACATATAATATAATGTATAATACAATTTCTATTAACAAAATTGTTAGGTTCGATCTCTTGTCTTCAGGTGTGGTAGAGCACAAATAGGCTTTGATAAGTTTCAGTTCACAAAACTATGATCACCATTAGCCACTGCTACTGGAATAGTCAATAGAATCCAAACACCAGTCCCCATGTTAGGCAATATGTCTTGCCAACTACTTTATTTTATCAGTTGAAGCAATTGTAATGGCTCATCAGAGCCCTTCAGAAATGATATGATACCTGAAAGTTCTGCTGCTAACTCTTGTCATGAAACATCACACTTATCACTGTCACTTAGAGTAACCTCTAAATCAGTGATAGCCTCCCGCAGTTTGGAATATCTTTGAAGGTTCCTCATGTTGTAAGTTACAAAATCGACCATATGCTGTTGAATTTTGAGAGTTGATCAACGCATGTAATCAGAGCATATCGAAATGTATTTACCCTGGCATAGAAGATGTTCATCTGAAATATATCTTCTGCATCTGTTGGTGCTTCATCTGCTGCCTCATACTCTAAATACCTGATTTTATATCGACATTCAACTGCTGAAAAAGTTGGCTCAATACCATGCTGCCATGCTATTTCTCATGCTGTTATTTGGGCTGATGAGTAACCAGAACATATTTATTTCTTTACAAAGTCGGAGCACTTCTCTAACAGTTCTGATGCAGTAGGCAGAGCAATCGTTTCAAACCATACAGCTATACTTGCAATACTTACTTGGAACAAGATGGCATAAGAAGCCATAAGTGTAAGTATGAATTCAAACTGTTCCATTTGTTCATCTAGAGATCTAACTTCTGATGCTGTAACTGGGTCATTGGTTTCCTCATATAGTTCCGTTAGAACATTGTGCATATTGAGTACTGGTAACGAACAGCTGCAAGAATGGAATCTTGACTCTCACACTGGGTTTTGAAAACGTTCTTCAGTGATAGACTAGCCGCATGCTTAGATATCACATCCCACCGCTTGGTTTAACTAGAGAATCTCTGGATATCTCCGACCAAATCACCAATTTCACTGACATTTTCACATCATCTGTAAATTTAAGCTGTGTTGGCCACTTGGATAAATAAAGGTTTGTGGATATTAGCTTCATTACTCTTGTTTGCACACCCTTCTTTATTCCTACAGTATTGGCACCACGGTTGTATCCGTTGCCCTGACAATCATTCATATCGATACCATAGAGCTTTACAAACTCACCAAGGAAGAGGCCAGCCAGTCCCTCATACGAGGAGTCAGTCACGTGATTGTAGGCAATAAAAAATTCCCGCACATTGAAATCATCTTGTCAACAAAATGCAATATCACTGATAACAGCTCAATATGACTCACATTAGGAGTACATTCCATTATGAAAAAGAACTATTTGACTGCTTTTACCTTTGATAAGATCTTATTTATGATCTCTCCTCTAAGCAAGCCGATAAACTCATTTTGAATGTTTCGCTATTCGCAACACTACAAAGATTTTTCATTAACACAGAGTCATATTTGTCTAGGAGTTTAATTAAACCTACAAGATTGCCATTGTTAGATGTGTACAACACATCAGAGCTTCCTCTGAATAGCAAGTTGTGCTCTGCTAAAAAAAAAAAAGATTGCCATTTATTGCTCTAGTACAGCAGTACAACAAAAATTTTCATCTTCAATAAGGGTTTGTAATATCTTGTCTACTCCATTTAGCTACAGTAGTATTTTCGAGGCCTCTAACCTATCTTCTATGTAATTCCAATGTTCTGGAGATGTTTCAAGAATTTTCAGATTGACTAACAAGTGGTTCCAGTCGTCAAATCCTAATTTGCTCAAGTTGGAGTGGAAGCTCCGGCCAAACAAACTACAGCAGAAACAATGCCCTTTATTGTAGACTAAGAATAAAAAAGCCATCGTCTTCCAAAAATGTCTCAATTTGGCATTACTCTTTGAAAATGTGCATTAGAAAAGTGGTACCTAGTTATACTTGTAGGGTATTTCTCGTCACTTATTTTACTTCTCACAGGTCCCCAAACAACGATCTAATTTCTTGTCTAGGGGTCCAGAGGTCGCCATTTTGCAATGTCCTCGAAATTTTTTACTCTTGTCTGGGAAATTTCCTCAGATGTTAAAACAGGAACTGCTAGCAGTACATTCGGTTAGTTCTATTCTTTATTGTGGACTGCTGCAAAGTTCCTACACTCGTCTCCTGTTGACTTGTTATTTTCGTCAGATGTTGGACCAGGTATATTCTGTTGGCTATATCCTTGTCTGCGACAGTTCTCTGCACAACTATCTGCTGGTTCTACTCTCAAAAATGTTGCCAAATGTTTAGTGCATTTTTAGTTCTCTCTTTGTATTTTTCATTTTATTTTGTTCTGGCACATTAAGGCTTCTTTAGTTGAATAATAATAATTGTTATGTAAAATAAAAAATATGACACATATTAGATGGGAATCGTACGAGGTTTCTATAATGGCTATGACTTTCGCTAAGGGTGTTTTTTTGGTTATTTCAATGGACGGCTTGGCCCGGAGCATTCGCGCGTTGAATCATGGGTAGCTTCAGCTGTTTTTGTACAAACATTACTGACTGTATAATGTGTTTGAATGGGTGAAAGGTTTTGTGTTTAGAAATTATTATTTAATTGTAATAAGCCAGGAATGAAAACAGCAGTGTTTGTAAGCCTGACATAAAATTGTATTGCTGTAGCCTCAATTTTCCCTAAAAAAAAATATAGAATGTCATCTCGTAAGACAAACAAGGCTTAAATGCCGTTGTTTGCAATATAAACAAATTAAAAACTATTAAAAGAAAAAAAATACACGCATTTTTGTGCTTATGTAAAGATGCTGTAGAATAAATCTGCAGTCGCATAGTGATTTCCAGTTGAACTAAAATCAGCGCATAATAATCTAGAATAATTTGTAGACCTACAATTTTAACAAATAATATCCTACCACACCACATATATTGAGTAAAGCTGAGAAAATTAGTTTTTTAAATAATGGTTTCAACTTTAAAAGACAGCTTAGGAAATGAATAACATTCAGACTTTTGCGGATATGCCAAATAATAAAAATAGTAATAATGGGCCAAAGGTAGGCTTACACGAACTGTTATTAATCAGTTAGCATGTTATATTAATTCGTTTTTTTTTGTGGTGGCCCAGAATGTGCGCACCCTATGTTAGTATCTAACTACTATGATTTAGAAAGGGAGGGGGAGGGTAGGTGCGTGCCTGGTCTGCGGCCTGTACACTCTAACTACGGCATGCAGGCCTAGGTTAAGGAGGAGCGCAAATCTTTCTGCCTACTGTGAGGTTCTGAAACATCAGGCCAACGTCTTTGGCCTGATGCTTCCCTCAGTTTAAAAAGGATTTAATACCTTTAAAGGTCATGGTAAACCGGCGAGGCCGATGGAGGAAACCCATGACGATAATCATGCTGGGTGGGTTCTCAATGCTAGGAATGAAAGCAAAGAACACATGTGTTGTATGCCTGCAATAGTAGTTCGTGTACAAGACTGTTTGCGAATGGGGGGAAGGGGGATTGCAATCCAGCTATAAAGGAAATACTTGTCCTCGAGTGGTCAGTTTGCCGACCTTCCTCGAGGGTGGGCTTGTGAGTCCGTAGTCCCCAGTATTTGAGTTGTTGGCACAGTCCTGAGTCCTCTTGATTCTTGAGTCTTCAGCTCTCGAATATGTGCGACGCGGCCGCCTGCGTGTGGCTTCGCTTATGTGGCAGGGATCGTAGTCAACGTGAAAGGCCCATACATACGACGTCCTTTAAACATAGCTATTTCCTCAGTGAGGAGTATCACCTTCATATAAAAGTGAACGTTTTTGTGTGAATTTCTAATTTATTTTGCTTATGGTTAGCAGCAACCAGTAACACCTTTCTAAACAAACGGTTGTCCACATAAAGGAGGTATGTTTATATTGGTCGGGGCGATAATTCTATGGAACAAATCAATAAGAATTTCGTATTATATTTCGCGGGAAATAAAAACTATCCAAATCTGCCTTTCTAAATCTCCGAACTTGTAGCTACGTCACAAGGAAAAAACTTTTAGCGCATGTTTACAAAAGAAACGTGCTGGTTTGCAGACGCGAGCCAAATGATTTGTTTTATTTATGGAAATTTTGTTCGGTGTTAAATCTATCAAATTCGTAGAAGTTTGTTACATCGCTATTTTTTGTGAAACAAACCTATATACGCTCCGCTATTTGTCATAAATTGTTTTACGAGAATGCCAATACACGGTAACTTACGGCAGAAGATCTAATTTTTCTACAAAAACAGCTGATCCTCCCAGCATACTCTCTGACTCTGACGTCACGGGCGAAGCCGTCCATTGTAGCATGCCCTATTGAGCAGCAAAAAGGCTGTAAGATACTGCAGCAGAAAAAAAAACAAATAATATTTAATAAATAGATATGTTAGATTCAAGCACCTGCCACATATAATGAATGTTTGTTAATATTTATTATTATATAATTCTTTTAACACCCCTCACGTAGTGTTTTGTTTCAGCAATAACATGATATTTAGTATTTGTAATATGCTTATAATATGGTTATCTTTTTAAACTCGTGAGTTTTATTAGAAGCCAGCATAACGCTGAAACATTTCTCTATGTCACAAATGCTGCATCTAAGCTAATTAAGATGTTATCTAAAGAATCCCTGTATTATACTATTTCTGGCTCTTTTGGACCTGCCTTTGAACCACCAATGCGATGTCTGTGCACTGAAACATCTGATCAGTCAGAATAAAATGTTATGGATACATACTGAAATTAGTATTGCCAATGTTTTTTCATCACTTTTGCAATATTAGCTGGAAGTAGGTTTACATTTTCCTCTTTTCTTTGCAGGTTATTGCTGAGCGAAAATTGGCTCTCTCGGGAGTTACCAAAATAAGCACAGAGTCTTCTGAAGACGACCGCATTATTGGTAAAATTTATTATAAGGCTAACTTTATAAGAACTTGCAAATTTAATGAATGTATCAAGAAAAATTATTACACTTGAGTCATGTTCCACTCTGCCCTAGGCAAGAAAACGAGGAAAGCTTTTCTTGATCTGTTGCTGGAAATATCTGAAAAAGACGGCAAACTTTCAGATGAAGAAATTCGAGAAGAAGTGGATACATTCATGTTTGAGGTATATTGTGATTTGACCAATGTAACACTGTGGCTGAAAATTAATATTATACCATTTGTAGTGAGCTGAATATTTAAATTTTCTTTGTGTAAATTGATTGTGCTGAACATTTTACAGAATTTTACAGTGAAAAGTTGCATAATGCCGCCACTATTTGTGCGAATCAATATTTCTTATTTGTTTAACAAATGAATCAGATTTGTTTTACACTTATTACCACTCACATTTCAATTTCTCAATAAATGGAGTTACAAACTCTGAGACATACGAAATTTAACTACACTTATGAGTGGTGAGTTTTTAGGCTTATAACGATACTGTGATTCACAATTCACAAATAAAAAAGCATTTGGCCAAGAATTTAGAGTAATTATTTTTAATTTTCTAAAATAACTGATGTTTACTATGCACAACATATATAAAAGGGTTTTTGCAAATAAATATTAATATTTTAAGGTAATCCTTAACAGATTTTGATATAAAGTAAACTGTGTGCGCGTATAACAAGAATGTGTTTTTTCAGGGCCACGATACAACTGCAGCCAGTATGGCCTGGATTATCTTGATGCTCGCTCTTCATCCCGAAGTTCAGGTACGAAAGAAATCGGCATTTAATGCCACTGAAAATGTTTTTCCTATCACAGGTGAGAAATGGCTGCAGTGTCTTTGTGATGCAACTGCTAGCAGTTATTGTATAGTGTGCAACTCATTTAAAATGAATTTGGGCAAATATTTCTGCAGTTTGAACTGGTAATCAGAAGAAATGCTATGCTCTGTTTCACCTAATGAATGTGTACAGAATCATGATGCCTCCAACGATAAACTGAGAAAACCAAGGCAGTAACAATTAAATTTTTAAATATAAACTATTTAGGGCTGTTAATATAGTAACATCAGTCAGATGATTTGTTGGGATCATCTAGATATTGTTTACGATGATAAAATTACCAACAGAACAGTCTGTCATGATCCCATCTGTGATAATATTTGCTAATTTAAATATTTTTACATCGGCAAAACACTTTGTTTGTAGTAAATTGAAGACAATTCCTTTAGAAGGAAGGTTTCAGCAATACCTGTATTGTCCTTACAACTACAAATGCAACTTACAGAGGATTTTGATGCTGATACTGATGTTTGGTTGTTGCTACCTTCAAAACTTAGTGAAGAATTTCTCTGGGCACCTTACTCATCAAATTAATCTCAGTATGTGAATACAGTGGAAACCCTATTTTACACATTTTTGGGGGATGAATTGAAAATGGTTTTAGTTTAATATTTTAAGAAGCTAAATCATATATATTAAGTTTCAATCACTGTTTTCTATTTGGGTCAGTTTTTGTAGTGAAGTATTTTACTAACTTGAAATGGTATTTCTTTTTTTTACTGCGTCTAACAGAAACCGGTAACTTTTTATTCTTTGATTTTCCCAGTGGAAATTTAAGTACTATTTAGAACCAAATCACAGAATAATATATTTATCTGAATTTAAGTACTCCTTTAGTATATAATCATGCTGCAGGTCTGATAATTAATTTTTTCCCTGAAGTAAACATTTTCAGGGATGATTAAAATAAGTGTAATTCAAATTGAATTGCAGTGTAAATAGCAGGAATTTAATACTTTGTGAACATAGCGAAAATGGTAGAACACGAATAACCTAGTTTAATTAATAGGAAACTTTAAATGAGGGTTCTGTAAAATTGAGGTTCTACTGTTTATCAAATAAAATGTTCTTGCTTGATCAAAAAATGTGGCTCCAATATTGTAAAAACCTTTCGACCAAAGAAGATAAAGAGGCAGAAACAAAATCACAACTCTTTACATTAATAACTGAAGTAGATAGATTACAATTATGGGAACTTGAACAAACATTGAAGCATTCTAATAACAAAAAAAACCTGGTCCAGTTAATATTAATATTAAATTACTGTACTTAAATACATACCTGCCAGTAGAAAGGGAAGACTCGCAGATAGTACTTATATTTTAAACAGGAGATTATCAATGCGAAATTATAGAGGTAACATAGTAACATAGTTGAAACAACTTTCATGGAAGAACAGTCCAAATTTAGAAAAGGAAGATCATATATAGATAATATTTTTACCCTAAAACAACTTATATAAAAAGAAGGGAATTAAATTGCCCAACGTGTGCAATTGTTATGGACTTCAAAAAAGCTATGATAAAGTCGATAGAACTAAGTTATGGGATATAATATCACGGAGTGGGATACCTATACATTGTCACCCGACCTCGTCCCCTGAGGGCCCACGAGGGACATGCCAGCGTGTGTTAATTTTAGGTATTTTCTTTATATCATTTTGCCGAGCAAATCTGTGCACGTTCTTGTGATTTGTGGATTGTAATAAATTTAAGTATTCTTTGTGTATATTTTTTGCCATGTAGCCATGTGCACGTTTTTGTGATTTTAGTGTTTTGTTAATTTTTAGTTTTTTTTGTATGTTTTATTTTGCCATGTACTCCAGTGCAGGTTTTTGTGATTTAAAAGGTGTGTTAAATTTAAGTATTTTTGTATGATTATTTTGCTGTGTGCTCCCGCGCACGTTGTAGTGACATATTGTGTTAATGTTGTTCCATACCGTTTTCATCTACGCTTATGTTTCATCTCGGCTTGTGTGATCCACGGGGCCGCCACTTCCGGCAGCGATCACGCGCTCCGCTTCCGGCGGCCATCGGCCAGTCTCTTTTCTGAGCTCGTGCCGCGTGGCCTGCAGGAGCTTCATCTTTGCTTTCACTAATCATTGTAGTTCTGGACGCTTAATTCATTTTAAACCCTTTCGTTTAGCCTCGCAGCAGGCTTTTGGCCAACCCTCCTTTCGGGGGGCTCTTAATTTAATTATTTCTGCTGCGAGGCTTTTCTACATCATGTGAACATGTAATGTGTACCCGGGCTGGAGTAGACGGGACTTCGTCTTAATTTGAGTGTGGGGCCACCTGGCTACTTTACAGTGTAACTATTAAGTATCGCCTGAAGTGTTAATGTACAACGATTTTGCCAATGACATGTTGGATGGCACCCGATTCTAAGGAGCATGTGGTCGACTCCATCTCTGTAGTCTAGCACCCGCTTAGCAGTGTTTCAGTTTGAGGCGTGTTCTGCGGCCTACAGCAGAACAGAAGAGCGAGGGTACGTGTGTTCTGGCATCATAAAAGTAGCCACGTGGCAACCTCACGCACTGTGGAGTCTCTACCTACCGCGTATTCACGGTCTGGTACCCCGGGCATCTAATGTTCAAACATTCTCAATTATTCACAGTTGACGCCGGTAACAACATGATATGGAAGTATTTAAGAATATATATTAAACTCCAATATCCATGAGAAACAACAAAATGGTGAAATAAAGAAGAATGGTATTAATATGGGGGTAAGACAAGGATATTGTACATCACCCACTGCGTTTAATTTATATTCGGACAATACAATCCGAGAGTGGAAACAGCGGCTAAATGTAATTAATATACAAACTGACATTTGCGAGAAGAATTACACAGTAACACTATTATATGCAGACGATGCGGCCATTGTATCACATGATGAAAACATCCCGTAGAGTATTTGTTCTTCTCAAAATAGTACACAACTATAATTTTGATACCTCTAAAAAAAACCAAATAAATTAAATTGCAAACCTTTTAAAAATGTGCAGGAATTAAACAAACACTGAAAAAAAAAAATAATGAAAGACACAATGATAAACTTTTATAAGAATATGTATGTTACATGAGAATTATACGGCAGCAAAACTTGGAGAGTGACAAATAAAGATAAAAATAGGTTACAAAGCAATGGAGATGAGATTTTTAAGATCAATCACAGGAGTTGCAGTAAGACAGACTCAGAAATGAAAATATATGAAAACACTTAGCATTAATGATTTAAATGGATGGATAGAACAATACAGAAAACATTGACTAGAACATGTAGAAAGAGTTAAATATACAATATATCCTAAGCAAATATTATATTATAAACCAACAGGGGAAAAATATATATCGGATGACTAAAAAAAATGTGGTGTGACGGCTTAGACACATCAAAAATTCTCCAAAGTTCACTTTACCTTGGATTGCTGTTTCTACATGAGTGTCATGAACCTGGCTTACCTTTAATGCGATGGGGCCCTCTCAACTGACCATCTCACTGTTGTTGCCGGCACGAGTGCTGTACAGCAAATGGCGCGGGGCACGCTAGTGTGCTGCTTCGAAGCTTCGCCTGCTACCCCTTCCCTTCCCACCATTCTCATAAGGACTGCATGACATGACGCCGACCAGCCATGATGCCACCAAAGGGCATTTCCGCACTGTGAACGTCGGTAGTTGTTCCAGAAGACGATGACAAATTTGTATAAAAGGCTTGGGTTCTCCCCTGTTCGGGGAGACAGGCCAGGGACTTTATTAGTAGGGAAGGAACGGTTGTTCCTCTGTTTCAAAAGGGGAGGGGGTTGCTCTGCATCAATTATTAAAATATATGTAATCTTCACCTTCAATTATTTTGTATAAAACAATATATATACAGTAAAATATAATTGTGAGGAAATTAAAATCATGGGATTCTAAGAAAACTTTTAAATATATGTTGTAATCCCATATTGGTAATTGATATTTTTTTACTTCAGAAAAAGGTGAAAATATAATTTTGTAACTACGTTTTCTTTTACTGTGCAAACCCAGACTAAGCTTCAAGATACCCATTAATGACGCAATTACTGTGAAAAAAAAGGGGGGGGGGGCTATTCCTTGAAAATTGATCATCTTCCTGAGGGAAAAGTGATGGAGTCCTATTACCATGTGTTTGCAGAAACCGTCACAATGGTCAGATCAAGACTAATACTTGTAGATCGCAACAAGCCATAAAAGGCTTGCGGCATGAAGAAGAATATAATATCGTGGCAATGTATGCAAGTATCTCAGAGTAATCTGATTCACTGGAAATTTATGTAAACTCCTCGCATTATCTGTATGATAGCCACTAAATCAATCATTAATTATGTTCATTTTCATTACTTAAGTATTTTTACGTACAGTAACTTCACAATGTGTTTTATTGTATTCTTGTGTTACACTGTTTTGCACTGTGACGACCTGAATGACAGGAAATATGTTTTAATAAATTTATTTCTCTAGTGAAATGCCTTACATTAAGCAAGATTTTCTGGGTTATCAAAGAGACTGCAGTTAAAATAAAATTTAATGTGGGGTTTTTAATCGCAGGAGAAGGTACATGCAGAGCTGTTCCAAATATTTCACTTGTCGGAAAGGTCTCCTACACTGAAAGATATTAATGAAATGAAATATTTGGAGCAGGTGATCAAAGAGACGTTGAGGTTGTATCCTAGTGTTCCATTCATTCAGCGAACTGCGAGTGATGATGTTCGTCTAGGTAAGTTCTCAAGCTAAACATATTCCAGTAGAACGTATGCTTTACATTTCATTTTGATGTCCCACAAATCCTTTTTATTCAAAACAATAATTTGGTTTGAGGTTTGCAGTTTTGCTATAAAAGTGAACTGATGGTTTTGAGGCTAGTATTATTACAAGTATGACCATTCATGCTGTCTGTGCAGCCGTATTTACAAGAAAATTTTATGCAATTCTCTAATTGCAATTTAAAACATGCACATTTATACTTAAATATTACACTTAAGCAACAAGTAATTTTGTTTGAATTAAAGTGTTTAACGTTTCATGGCCATAGCTTCACATATAAAGCTGGGAGAGAAATTAGTAATTATTTATACAGGTTGTATGTTTTATTACAGATGATTATACTATACCAGCTGGTACGATATTTACGCTTTACATATATTTTGCCCATCGAAACCCGGAATACTTCCCGGACCCAGAGAAATTCAACCCAGACAACTTCCTCCCAGAGCGAGTGCAGAGCAGACATCCGTATGCCTACATACCTTTCAGCGCTGGACCAAGGAACTGTATAGGTACCTATTGTTAATTGTAAATAATAAACTTAATAACCACGTATTAACAGTTCATTTTCTTTATTTTAACACATGGCTTCCAGCATAGGTAGGTACACAACATGATAACTAACGGCCATACTTCTCCATCTTGTTTTCTTCTTTTAACACTAGCGCACTCTGATGTAAGAAGAGAGAAACAACAGAACAACAGAGGCGTATTCAATAATTACAACAGTACCAAAAGTCGTTTTGCTGGTACCTTCGTAGCACGCAGTGCCTGAGAGGCAGTTAGAGAGCACTGCTTATTACAAGGAGACACTCTTCAAAAAGTGGTTGCCTAATAATTTCACTGTGCTTTAATATCTCCCTGCCAAAAGTAAGAAGGCTAGGTGAGTTCAGAGTTTGTAGAAAACGGAAGGTGGTTTGGGCCTCGTGCTGAGACATGGGGTTTGTTTAAGTACTTGCTGAATGTCACAAATAGCTATAGTAGTTGTGATTTTCATGTACACACATGTCTAGACTAAAAGTAAAGCCAACAAATTTCAATCTTGCTACATTGGCTAAGAAATTCACCTCCACTGTGTTGAATAAAACCAGCTAATGAAGCTGAACAAATACGAAATCTTCCCTGGTGTAATCTCTCGGATACAAAGTGACTAATGTGCGATTTAGCTTATGATTGAATTTTTATTGCTCCAAGGTGTCAAGAGCTAAATAAATTAGAAAGTTCTGGCAGTTTAGATTTTCTATGTACAACGGCGCAAGTAGTTGAAAAAAGGTGAGTTTGTGGACAGCAGCCTACGCACGATGCAAAATGTACCGATGATAGCAGGAAAGTTCAATGTACATGACAGTGATATTGGAAAGTGACTGCAAGTGACCTTGAATAAAGGTTACAAAAACAAATTATGAAAATTGATAAAACTACAGTATAGTTCTTTATTCAGATCCCCTGATTTTTTACCTATTATTTTTTGGTGTCATTTACTATTTTTACTGCATAAATGTTTTTTATTTTCATACTTTACTGCATTTTGCAGAACATTTCCTGGTCCCTTGAGAAGTTTGAAATAGTTGTTCCACAGTATTAAGTTGGACAAAAGTACATATTACAAATTACTTTAATTAAAATATCTCTTAAAATTGAATTTAAAAATAATAAGAAATTTTTTTTAGCATAAATTATATATATGTGATTTGAACAAAATGATTTTTACCATGGAGTAACATGAAGGTGTCTTGCAGCCTAATCATTCACTTGATACCTAAATCCACTGCAGTGTGGAGTCCTGGGTTTTACTTCTGACCAATGTATGTGTTCATTTAGCTCTTCACTCACCTGTTCTTATTTATTCAAGTTCATTTAACAATCAGAGAAGCAAACTAAATTATAGATCACCTTCATCACCATTGGTTAGTTCCTCAATTTTTCTTCTCCTCCAAACACCAATTGTCCATTATATGACGTCTTTCCTTGCGGCCTTAGATGCCATACGTGCACACGCATCAATCATCTCGGTGTCTACACGCAAACGCTTGGTTTACACTAAGATGTTGATTTAGTCCACTTGTCTCCTCTAGCCATATTGGATTAAGATATGGCAATTTTAATGGTTTATAGCTCTAATCATATTAGAAATATTATTTTATTTTTATTAAACAGTGCACATTTGTGAAAAAACAAATGTGCTGTAATCCTTTTATTGACTAAGAAAATGTCTCAAAATCATATTTTACTGTAAAACACAAATGCATTCATTTATCAGAATTTTTTAATTTTATCAATGGTGTGTAAATTACAAAGATAAAATTCTCTCTTTATTTATATTTTTTCAACACACATGCTAAACATGAAATACAGTACGCAGTTTTAAAACAGTTTTTAATTCAGTAAAATATTTTCCGTGAATATACAAATACAATAGGCAAAAAGGTTTTAAAACGTCTTATACTTTGTTTTTTGTACTGTAAGGAACTCATTCCTGATTTCGTTTGTTGATAAACTAAACACCCAAAAAAATTGTTCTTGGGTAAAAAATTTTTGTAAATGAACTTATTTGTAACTGTGTCTGTTGTGATTTTTTTCATCATCATCATCCTCATTATCATTATCATCATCATCATCATCATGTAACAGTAGTTTCATTTTCTCATCCTGGTTCATAATAAGCTATGAATAGAAATTTAAATTTGTATTAGCTGCACCTTTCCCATGGCATTGGGCTAGTATGGATCTGCTGACACACAAAGTTTTAGGTTGTTCTGCTACAAATAAATTGTTGCAATGTCCATCACAAAGAAAATATGCTAAAATCAGACTTCTTCTCCAACTCTTCTAGATATAACTTGTCTATAAACCGGAAATGTAGGAACCTTAAAAATTTTGATAACACTTCCAAGCCGAAATATTTGTTTACTCTAATTCCAGCAAACAATTTTTTAATATATATATATATATATACATTAAGTGTAATACATTTTGGTGACTATAGGATTGCACTTTACGATACATAAAAAGGTCCTCCAATAAAGTTGTCCAGCGAAACTGACAATCTTTACATAACCACAGGTAATTAAGGAAGTTGGGGCTTTTCGTGCATACATATCCACACCACCAAGCATTATTGCTTTTTAAGAAAAACATATTGCAATCACGACAGTGATCTGTTGATTGCTCAGCTGAAGATGTTGATAGCAAAGTTTCCTTGGGAAAGGGACTAGTGCTGGTAATGTGGACATCGATGACAGTTGTAGATGACATCAGCATAGCCAAATTAGTCTATGGCATCATACAAATTTCGTTATAGCCAGAGACACTGATGGCTCTGCTGGTAGTATAGGACTGTAAGTACAAAAACTGAAGAAATTAAATTTGAATTGACGACCATTCTTCGCTTTTGAGTTTCAGCAGTGTCACAGTCAAAGTGTATCTCGACGTTTTGGCACACATTGCAGTCGCCATCTTCAAGATAGCAGGGTGAAAGTTTCTGATACCCTGAAGATGGCAACTGCGAGTTTGCTGAAACATCGGGATACTCTCCACCTGCGACACAGCTGAAACCTAAAAGCCAAAATTACGTCGACAATGGCTGCTAAAGCCTGCGAACTTTAGTTATTTGACTATGCAGATGCCAATGGTTCTGGTAGGGTTTGAGATACTCCGGCTGAAGAAGTGAAGAAATGGATGATGGAAATGCTGCTGGTGGTTTCAGTTTTGGTAATGTAAAATTATTAACAACAAAACCATTAGTACTATTTAATATATCTCCGTAAATATGTAATGTGAAATAAATGTGTTATGAACACTTCTATACTTGAATTTAGTTCCAAAACTCTGAGAGAGTTTTTTATGTTACAGGGCAGAAATTCGCCCTTCTGGAAGAAAAAATTGTGCTGTCATCCATCCTGAGGAAGTTCAAGATTACTTCATTGCAGAAGAGAGAAGATACCGGTTTACTGGCAGAGCTGGTTCTCAGGCCAGAAGGCGGTGTCAAAGTATCTCTCACTCCAAGAGAGTAACTTCCCGACTGCGGATAAAAATATGTTATTAAAGAAAAGTGTTTTCATACTAATAATTTTAGTATTACTACTTACAAAAACATGCATTTCTTGCTTATGGGCTGTTTGCAGTAAAGTGAGCACTTGAGGGCTCTAGCTACTTTTACCTTTTAGCCTTTTTTTTCCTTTAAACAACCTCTTTAAATAAATTTTGCAACGTAAGAAATAAACATACTGTGTGTATTCCATTGCACTCGGAAGTTAATGTCGAAGGCCAAAATGAAATATATATATTGACTATTAGTACGCACATGTATTAGGCAATTTTTTCCCATTACTTTTGTTATCTTTGAATTCAAGGTTTATACCAAGGAATTAAAAGCTTTTTATGTTTGAAAACTGTGATTTAAATGTTATTATTTACTCATATGCCTTGAGTGTTTTTTTTGACAGTTATACACCTGCTTCCATTCAATTTATGAATGAAATTTGGCTGCTATGGAACACAAATGAAGGTATGCATTTTCTGATCTGCTAGATGATGATCTGCTTCTGGAANCTATGGAACACAAATGAAGGTATGCATTTTCTGATCTGCTAGATGATGATCTGCTTCTGGAAGTTCCAATTTGAACCTTTCCTAAGCTGCCTCAGTAAAGCATGACTTTACATGATGGGNTGATGATCTGCTTCTGGAAGTTCCAATTTGAACCTTTCCTAAGCTGCCTCAGTAAAGCATGACTTTACATGATGGGCACCTGTTAATAAGATGGAAAATTGGATTGAAGTTCTTGTGCTGTCTCCCCTAATTTTTATAAAATAATTATCATNTACTCATATGCCTTGAGTGTTTTTTTTGACAGTTATACACCTGCTTCCATTCAATTTATGAATGAAATTTGGCTGCCAGGGAACACAAAAGAGGGCATACATTTGCTGATCTGATAGATGCTGATCTGCTTCTGGAAGTTCTAATTTGAACCTTTCCTAAGCTGCTTCAGTAAAGCATGACTTTACATGATGGGCACCTGTTAAGCAGATGGAAAATTGGATTGAAGTTCTTGTGCTGTCTCCCCTAATTTTTATAAAATAATTATCATTGAACACATTAAAATTATGTAGTTTCGCTTTGAAATTTTTATGTTACAGCATGTTCTTCATGAAATAGGCAAATAAATCATACATTTCTTCATAAATGAATAAAATATATGTTTTGCAAATTGCTTAATGCAACTTGCAGCTAGTAAAAAAACCATTTTATTAGCAAGAAGCAGATTTGTATAAGAACTTCCTATTAATGCCATTGTTTGATACGATATTCAACACACATATTCAACTCGTTAACGCTCACCACAGCATTAATTTCTATAAAACTTCTTTTCATCTATGGTCTTAGGTTTTTCAATCAACCTCAGGCAAATTATTGCATATTTTCTTAACACCAAAGAAATCAAAGCTGCGAAAAATCTTCCCAGGAAGAAAATTCTATGCGGCATATTATAATTTGGTGTTAGTGACATAATTACTTGTGTCTTTCCATCCATTAATCAACATGAAATGCAACACGAGCAAAAAATGGATCATGATATATNGACATAATTACTTGTGTCTTTCCATCCATTAATCAACATGAAATGCAACACGAGCAAAAAATGGATCATGATATATATTTACTAAATAAGTGTTGTTAAAACTTTGCAGGATGGTGGTTAGCAGGCTGGTTTTGGATCCTGACAAAAATCTTTTGGAATGCTGCGATTCTTCTTTAAAATAGGTATATTGCAGGCAAAAAAAAACAGATCAAGTTTTGATTGATAATATTTGAACACTCCAGATAAAATTACAACTGGGAGGATTAGCAAGGCTTGGGTGATACGTGAAATAAAATCAACCAAAAATGATCTATTCAGTGGTTAAATTGTTGTCTTTGAAAAAAAAAGAAAAATAAATAAAATTGGTACTTTTTTGTGTATAGATAGTGTACATTTTAACAACAAAAGTAATAATTTTAAATTACTGACTTTTTAATTGAATTAATTTTCTACATTGTATATGAATTATACAAGGTTTTATTCTTATGTTATTTAAAATCCTTATAAAACAATTTTCTACACCTATGGAAAAAACTGTCCGTTTTTATGAATTAACCAGAATATACCTAATCAACACAGCCACTGGAGGTCAGGAAGAAGAGATTAAAGGAGAGTTTCCATTATATTGGACCGCATGTGATATATTCAAGTGAAATTTCTGACACTGACCATGAGCTAAGAACAAATTAATCCAGTATATTTGGTCTTAATGCTTTACATAGCAGAGCCATGATGTTGGTAGAGTAAACCTTTGTTAAAATGCAATATATATTTATTTCAATTATGTTTCTTAATGGTTAATTGTGAAGAATGTTTGTCTTTAATAACCCTGAGTGAATTTTCTACTTAAATTTTAAAAAACTTGTAGTTGAATTGATGCTGGTTATGTGAGTGAAAATAAAACTGCCATGCACTCGGAGATTTTCTGATTATTAAAGTTCTAATAAATGGGAAGACTTTTTCCAAAGATATCTCNAAAACTGCCATGCACTCGGAGATTTTCTGATTATTAAAGTTCTAATAAATGGGAAGACTTTTTCCAAAGATATCTCTTGAATAAGAAAATCGTTAACCATTATACCAATTCGGGTTATTAGTACCCAAAGTGAGCAAGATAGTGTAAAGATGTTCACTAAAAAGGTATCCATTTTGGTTATCACTAAGTTGCATAGTTTGCTGCGACTGAAACCTTTAGCCTCGTTTTCTGGCCATAGTTATTAGGGTTTATGAAAATAATACAAGTNCATAGTTTGCTGCGACTGAAACCTTTAGCCTCGTTTTCTGGCCATAGTTATTAGGGTTTATGAAAATAATACAAGTTATAGAATTCACGATTGTTTCACCCAGCGTGTTTCTATAATACTTGTAACGATTAGTTATCATTTCTTCTGCTCATTTGTTCATTTTATCAAAAAATGCGTAAAATAAGAAAATAAATCTACCAGATACATTTCATGGATGAGCTACTAAAAATCCTATTTTTTTNCAAAAAATGCGTAAAATAAGAAAATAAATCTACCAGATACATTTCATGGATGAGCTACTAAAAATCCTATTTTTTTTGCATGACACCTGGATTGATATTTTGAGGTCTTTAGAGAAACCAAAAATTAATTAAAATTATTTTGATCTCTCCATGAAGAGCAGTGCTGAACTCTGATGGGAATTTGAACATGATGACGTTCGTTAATTCAAGGAATTTTGCAGAGTAAACAATGAGAAATACCAAAGCCCTGAGCTACAAGGTAAACTCAGTGTTTGCCTGTTGTACAAACAGATCTTCCCCAGTTCTAGAAACTTCCTCATGGAACTTTGAACCGATACATGCGAATGCAACAGACACAATTCACCAATTTCTAAACTAGATTAATTTCCCAATTTTGGAACCGCTGCCTAGGCGGTATTAACTGCATTATATTAATCACACCAAACAACATCACCACAGCTTAGAGAATAAATACTGTATAATGTATGGCAACAAATGATGTCGCGAGGAAGTAGCAAGTACGATTATAGCCGAGCTGATACAAAGAGTACACTTCTAACAGAGACGTGCAATTATAATTGACTTTGGTATTTTGACTTCGGTACATAAGTGTGTGGTGCAAGTCCACGAGGAAACACACCTGCCGCTTTTGAAACACGCTGCTTGACTTACTGGAAATACTGTTATTCGCTCATTTCAGAAAGTTGTCAAAGAGAAAACAGTTATCCACACATCCACAAGCCATAAACTATCTCAGACCTTCAAGGAATGATGTCGAAGATAAAAATCTTTCACCCGATTGAACGACCTAAACGAGACACAGGAGATGCTAGAGAGGTAGTTCAGGTGAGTTTTTTTCGATAGATATGGACATTTGTGAGAGAGTACATTTTCTAAACGGCAGATCAGCATAACAAAGCTTGACAGAAAGTTTAGTAATGATTTGAAGCCAGGTAAACTTGTGCTTGTTCATACTCATAACATCAGCAGTCTAGCAGACTTACGTCTCTATAAAGTAACTACCTCTCTTTCACGAAACGTACTGTGTATGACGAATAATCTAGAATAAATTCATCAGGTTGATCACCAAGTCGATAGTACAAATGTACCACGGACCACATAAAAAAGAACTGGACAAGTGGAAAGGGGTGCAAATGGTCGTACTACTGATCACAACAGGAACACCAAGAACTACACGGTTCACTCCAGCTGCCCGAGGCTACTTCTGTTAAATATATTACTTATTGCTGGAGAACTGTTACGAGTAGTAGTGTGTTTTGTTGCAATAATGAGTCTTGCCCTGGATGCCTGGATGGTGCAAGACTCCACTGCTGCATGATGCATCGTGTCATCTTGTGGAAGAGGCGCTGTAATGTAAACTATATTTGGTCCACGAACTGAGCATCCAGGATGTCTGCAGGAGTTTCTTCTCAGTGTATGGTTATTGATGCCGACAGGTGCTTGAACCTCAAGAAATCATATTAATAATGAAATATTAGATTTGCCCTGGATATATAGTATAGTAAATGCCTAATTATACTGTCCTAGATTTTGCAACGGTGGCAATTTTACAACTTTTTGGAAACCATCAAAATATAATGATTTAAAAAAATTTAGGCAAAAATTTAAGAAACTGCAACCAAATTTTTATTAAAAATAAATGCTTTTTAGCATGCAATAATAAAACATAGAGGTTGTGTTACTTAAGTCAAATTGTTAAACCACAAACTGTAAAACCCAAAAATCTATGATTAAATTCACTTATAAATCTCTTCCGGGCAACATCCTGTGTGCACACTTGGTAAGTTAGACCACGAGTACGACTCGTAACGACATAAAGAGCAGCTTTACCCGAACATTTCTCTCTCCCTTGCTATACTTGAAGCTTTGCACATAGCAAGTGTGTTACCCAAACCTCATCTTACGAGTACAGAATTTACGAGCTTAGCGATTTCGCGATCATTCTCAGGAACTGTCAAAAAATTAATAAATTGAAGAAAAATGCAAAAATTATAAAGTACTGGAAGTCAATATAAAATCTATTTTAAAATATGTTAACTAGCAATAAAATATTAATGATGAAATATTATTGCTCCTGATTGGCGATGGAGAAAATCGGTAAGAATCTGTAGTTTAGAATTAGCTTCATCATATAATGTAATATAAGAAATGAGGGGACACATCGCAGGTTGTTATTTAGTAGGCAGGCCTGTAGGTAAAGCTTCATAAAGGGAGGTGTTTTAACTTAAAAAAAATTAAGTAGGTACATCTGGAAAACTTGTTACTGGATATATGTCACAACTGGATATATGGCAACTGGATATATGTTACAAATATTTTATTACATGATTTTCAAGTTTCAAATAGATGCATGCTGCTGAAGGAAAGACTACTCATTAGTTTACTGCCTCGTGCATAGAGATGGTGAGCCTCTTGATACATGTGCCTGGGTCGGCTTTAACGCTCCCATGCGTCTAGGCCTCGGATAAGCAACATTCATGTTGGCAGGTAGACTTGCTCATATTCACTTTCAGATTTGTGTTACTTCTAAAGGCTGCTGTAAAACAGTATAGGAAGTTGTGTTTAATATTGTATTGAGATTATATTAGTTTTTTTTATAATTTATATTATTTTCAGAACAATATTTAAAGAACAGCTTTTATTGTTTTTCATAGCATCTGAAGCTTTGGTGACGTACCGAGGCATGACAATTTAATAGCTTGAGAGCCTTTAGATGAAAGGGCTCCTTCCCAATTTCAAAATTCCTAGCAATCCAAAGTAAGGCACAGTACATTCATGCATCACGCTGTAAATTGAATGCAATCACTATCTGAAGAAATCGTTTATCCAGATATGAATTTCGAGTTTATGATGAACACACTACTAAAACAAGGTAGAAATCAAATTGTAAAATACCACCCTAATAAATACCACTTACTCAGTACTGAGTGAATGACATCATTTATATTTTAGAGTTGGAAACGTATGCTGCTAAACTTTCATCCTCAATTCCTCCAAAAACTACTTTTACAACCGTCCCTAGAGCTTTGACATTTTTCCTCCTCAACCCCCCATTACTAATGCACAATCTCACAGCTCTAAAAATTCTAAAAAAAGTAATTTTTCATTAGATTTTTCTTTAAACATTTACGAAGACACCCACAAATGGAGAACTGGATCAGGATGAATGAGGTCAACTACACAGTGTAGAGAATCGGTAGATTATGCGCCAGGTGCAGAGGGATCCCATGGCTACCCAGTCTAAGATACTGGCCAGTGTGTGCATGGTAGGCGAGATAGAGAAGGGAAAGCCACAGCGGCAGGAGGAGTGAAACATTTCACAGAGGGAGACCACAAGGACACTAAACTGTTTGTTAGGCAACTAGCTCTCTCGTCACCATCTGTGCAAGGGAAGGAAACTACCGCTGCCGAATATCACCAAGGACAGCCAAACCTTATGCAATCCAAGGCAAACATCTACACTTACGTTGGCAACGCCGTGCTTGCGTGGCAAACGTGTAGTTGAAGTAATTAATAATATTTCACTTAAGAAAGTGTGCTTTTCAGACAGAAAATAATGAAAAATGTGATTACAATTTTAATATTTGTAATCTTCAATAATTAATAGTTCTAAATCACGTCCTCTTATTTTCCTTTAAACTTCGCCTGTTGTGAGCTACGCTTCGCTTGGGATTTGTACTTCCGCATCATTAGATGACACAGAAGGTGCCAAAGACCCTTCCAGACAGGGACAGTTTCAAGACAGGGGCGGTAGGGACAACGGGGCGGTTGCCACCCCCACACCCCTTAATCTCCGAAAAGGGAGAAAAATAAATGCCGGTCGCAGAAAACAAAACCAAAATGGTTTGCCACTTACTCGAAAGAGCGCAGCACCTTTCACATCACATTGATGTCAGGGAATAATTTGTGGAAGAATTTGATGGCTATTCGTAAAATTAAGAGTCGATTATTGCGATATATCCATGTAACTATACATCGAATAATCAATAATCTAGAAAGTTTCCTGTAGCACATACAGTGATAGCACATTCATATTGGAAACTTAGGTGACTCTGTGATGTGACTAACTGTGCTCATGGTTGTGGTAATAGTGATGTTACTTGCTGATTGGAATTAGTGTTTTAGTTTTTCCTTCAAAGATGATCTTGGTGAAGTGACATTTTGGAAGATCACACAAAGTGTCAACTCCTGGAATCCCCTTGACATCGACAACTGATTATAAATTTCCATTTTCTATATACATGGAGGATGGTAAATAACAGAGAAGGTTCGTCAGCCAAGCACATCTTTCAAAATGCCCGTGGCCTGCAACTTCCCCAAGTCAACAAGGGCTGTCTTTATTGCAAATATTGCACTTTGTTTTAAACATGCGTCATAGGAAATTATATTTAAAAAAATATTCACCTTATCAAATTAGTTATTTAATCACTTAATTCATTTGCGAAATTGTTGGGAAAATAGGGTGCACTAGAAACTCGTGGAAAAAACATGTATCATCATCAAGTTGTAGAGACGGCCAAACATTTTTTTTACATTACTCTCATAACCCTGACAAGGAAGTAATAAACCAAATCAATGAACGACTACTTGCAAACCTATTGGAAAACAGAAAGACTCAAACCTATAGTAGATGCTATTAATTTCTCTTGCAAGGCAAAATATATCAGTCAGGGGTGACCATGATGATGGCAATATTTTTAATAGTTCTGTATCAAGCCCAATAAATGAAGGCAACTTTAGAGAATAGCTTCGTTTTCGTATTCAAGCTGGAGACTTAAACTTGGAGCAACATCGTGCTACAGCAAATTCCCGAGCAACGTACATAAGCAAGACAACACAAAATATTCTCATCACATGTATTGATCAATACAAACGCTCAATTATAATAAACAGGATTGCTAAGACTCGATTTTATAGCATAATATTTTATGAAACAACTAATGTTGCTCATGTGTCACAATGAAGCCTTACCATACGACAATTACATTAAGGAATAGTAAGGGGAGATTTCATTCAATTCGTTGATTGTTACGAATTAGTGCAAAAAAGTGTGTTGGACAAAATGATCATATATTATTAGGGAAAGTACTGGGCCTTATAGAATTGGATGTTTTCAAACAACTTAACTTTGATTTGAAGAATTGTGTATGGATTGGAACAGAAGGGTGCAGTGTGATAACATCGGAGATGTGCGCTGTGCAAGAAGTTCACAGAGAAGCTGCAAATGCAGACAGTGGTCCATGTTCCAGCCGCATTTTAAATCTTTCCCTTTCTAAGTCATATAGTGTCGAATGTATTAGATGTGCAACAGGTGTAATGAAAGAAACAATCTCTTTCTTCACAGCTTCTGCGAAAATAACTATTGTTCTAAAACGATTTTCGGTAAGCCAAATCACTGGGTTATGTGAAACTTTGTGGATCGAGAGGCACACAGCTGTACTGCAGTTCAGAACAAACCTTCCCAAAATAGTTGCATCACTTACTGCAATTTCACGTAGGAGGGAAATTCAAGGTGCTGCGAAAGCAAAAGCCTTGATAACTGCTTTGTGTAACAGTGAATTAATTTTCCCAATTGTGTACTTGACCGATATATTTTCACTTACAATACAAACCAAGTTGACTTCTACAGAACGAAAAACTATAGATGTTGAAAAGGCTAATGGGCTAGTTCTAGACACTCTGAAGGCTTTAGCATACAAAATAACAAATTGCGAGCAATCCTTTTTATCTATGTACGAAGAGTTGAGCTGAGTGATTCGGGAAACTCTTAACAACGATATGGGAGATCCCCGAGAAAACCCACCAACCAGCTCATCGTCTAACACCATTCCTAACTGCAAAAATCCAGGAGTGACACGCCTGGGGATTGAACACGGTTCGCCTTAGTGCGAGGCGAGCAGTCTAACCGCTCAGCCACTGCATCCTCATGTGTTTGAAGAATGCCAAAATATTTCCCGCAAAGTAGATCAAGAAATTTAAATACCCAAGATAACAAATAAGGAAAAACTCAGATTTAATCAACCAGGTGCAGAACCGAATGTATACTTCCGGCAAGCAGTGTACGTAATAATAATTTAATCCATCACAAAGGATTTAAGAGTTGATTTTGTGAGAAAACAGTGAGGACATTTGAACATACTATGCTTGTGCCATGCATACTTAAGGGAAATTCATCAGACAGGGTGAAATAGTCTCTCAAAAATATAGCCACAAAGTCTTATGACATACTCGGTTGGATGTGGGTGTAGTTGAACAAATAATTATTAGTGAGTATGCTATATGGAATAAGTGAGAACATGAAAGCCTAAACAGTCATGAATCCATTGACATTTAATTCCTACTAGTTCTCTTCTAAGATTAGAAAAATGTGATGCTGAAATATTTCCTATTATAAATTGTATGCTAAATATTTTAGCTACTTTTCCTTTCACTGTTGCAAGTGCTGAGCTGTTATTTTCCACACTTGGGAGACTGAAGACATGACTGTGCTCACACATGGGAGAAGAGCGATTGACAGGAATTGCTTTATCAAACATTCATCGTGATGTGAAAATAGATGTAGATAAAGTAATTGATTTATATGCTAAGAAATGACAGAGAAGAATACAGTTGGTTGTGTAAAACATGTTTTTTTGGGGTTAGATGAATGTTTCTGTTTACTTGAAATAATAGTTTAATATAGTACAGGAATATTTATTTTTAGTGGCAAAGTCATGTTTCATTTGTTACTTTTACTGTGTATAATTGTTTCTTAAGGCAAATTGATTTCATTCCAGTGCATAAAAAATATTTTAATCAGTAGTAAGGCACATGAGCTAGGTTGGGAGTGTATTGCTAAGATGAGTGGGAAGTTATCTGTGGAGAATCGTTTCTTCAAAGAAATTTGCACTCCCCCCCCTCCTAACACATTCCTGAAACTCATATATGTATCCATGCCTGCTTCCAGGATATGAGTTTATTCAGAAGACGTGTGTCTATTCAAGGAATTAATATGAATCCTCCCATCTACACACAATAAGCAACTGAAAATTTTATTTGCACTTGGTAATACAAGTCACTTCATGTTCAATCAATATTTGGAGACTTTGAAGGTCAAGTATATACTTCTGGCGATATAATTTTATTCGTAAGGTGCTGCATATTAAGATAAATTAACTTTTTTTTTAAAATCAAGATAATTTTACATCCAATACGATTAAACACCATCTTCATGAGGAAAAAAACCACCTTCAAACATAAAAGAAAATATTAGTGCAAAAAATAATTCTAAGTTTAAAAGCATGTTCGGGCAAAACCATTTCCTTTGAAATGCTAGTGATAATAGGTGCAACTAACTATATTGAGCGACGGAAAATATTGATAAAATTCCGGTCATTGTTCCGCACTGCGTACCCTAATGATTAAACCATAGTAAATCTGCAAGTACAGTTTCAAGCATAAATTAAAATTGTTTCCTTTACAAGTAAGTGTGCTATTGCGTATCTCGCCGAGTTCCGTTTGGCATATCCAAGTTCAAGAAAATTGTTCCATTCAACATATCCTAGAATAATTTTTTTTTAAATTAAAAGTTTTCAATTAGAAAACATACAATGGTGTGTGCAGGGTGTATAATCTCAATGTTGAACACTCGGAAGATGATTTATTTCTCGCCGGAGGTAAATACATTTCTCATCGAGCACAACATACTCAAACCGTCGATACGATGTACTTGGCCGAATACATTTGAAAAAAAAACCACCAGTATGGACAACGACTACGCTCTTTACTGATCCATGCAGCCGCCATGTACGAGGGGCCTCGGCTGAAAGGCGACTACCTCGGCGAAGGCAGGTCTCTTTTCAACAGGTAAAACTAACTGTTTGCATTTGTAGAAAACAAATAGATGGATAAACGAAAAGTACTTAATTTTTTCATTTTCAGATACAGGCAATGGCGAGTGAAAAAAAGAAAGTGTGCCTGAGTATCTGTTTGTGTTAATTTAAAGTGAGAATGGCACTAGTTGGTTTTCATATTTAAAATGTTAAAGTGTTGAATAGCTCGTTGAGTGTGGTGTCTATGTTTAAAATGAAAGTTACATGTAGTTTGTATTAGTTTAAAATGTGCCTGAGTAGCGGTTTGTGTCAATTTAAAGTGTTGAACGGCTGGCTGATTGTGATGTCTATGTTTAAAATGAAAGGGACTTGCTATTTGCATCGGTTTATGACCTTTGTTCTTGTGGTTTGGTAGTAAGAGGGAGGTCCATTTTGGACCTCCCTTATATATGTCGTCTCTGTAACAACACGAAAGAGCCGTCTCACAACTATTACTAATTGTTTAGAGTTTAAAGTGACTTGATATTTGCATCAGTTTTAAGTGTGCCCGAGTAGCTGTTTGTGTCAATTTAAAGTAAGAATGGCAGTAGTTGGTTTTCATGTTTAAAATGAATTAGTTGGTTTAGTTTCCATGTTTTAAAGGGTTTGAATTTAGGATCGAATACATAATAGGACATTTTTAACAAGTCACTCTCCGCAATGGGATAGGACCCGAGAAACTTATGGGAAAAAATTACTTATCGTTTAGATTTTAAAGTTTTTGAATATCTTGCTGTTTGCATCAGTTTATGACCTTTGACATTGTGTTTTGTAGTAAGAGGGAGGGACATTTTGGTACTCCGTTGCCAATATATATTGTCTCTATAACAACACGAAACAGCCATCTCACAACTCGTTATTACTAGTTGTTTAGAGTTTAAAATGAATTGTTATTATATGCATAAATAATACACACATGAAGGCCTTAAAGTTTCCACAAATTACTCACTTTCTTCATAACTGTTTTTTGAATATCAGATGGTTGTTATTCTGGATACGCAATAGGAAATATTAAGCAAAAAGTCACTTCCGCATGGGGATATGCCCAGGGAAATAAATGCCAAGTGACCAATTATTTCGTTTGCAGTTTGGGTATGCCGCAGGAAACTATTAGGTGTTTGTCCAAATTTTTTCTAGAAGGAATATGATACGAGGGTCGGAACAAATGTGGTTCGATACAAATTTTCACCTTTCAATTTGGATATGCAAACCAAACACTTTTCGATGGCAGTCTTTTTTCACGTTGATACGCAAAGAGAAACTTTTGGTAAAACCCCGGCAATTATAGGCAGGTTCAATACGCAAGGAGAAATTCTACAATTTTTATAATTTTTTTTGTTTGTTTTAATTGTATACGAAATAGGAGACTTTTTATGCGGGTTTTTCTGTATCATTGGATATTTAATGTAGTATTTTTTGGATGATTTGGATACGCACTATGGAATAATGACCGAAAAAATATATTGAAATTTAACTATAATAATTCTATTTTTTTTCAACTGGTTTACGATTATACTCCTTATAAGTTTTTACAAAGTACTGCATAAACGATTCAGTGCATCGTTGTCTGGGAAATAACAAAGTCTTTGATTTATTTAAAATTTGTTTTTCATTGAAATACAACCCAATGTTTCTCAAAGTTAAACCATTCCATTCAATCGCCGAGATGAACGAATTCTGACCTAGTCGGGGGAACATATGAGCATTTATACTCATTTGGTGCATTTCCCATTTTATTTCATCCACAATTTCGTTAATGGAAAGTTTCGAAGAACTGATTACGTCCATAAATTTGAGTGTACTATCAAACGAAATCAATTTATCTACAAGTCCAAAGTAGTGATGAATGTTTCCTTTGGCACCACTCAAGACAATGTGCGTTAAGGTTTCATCCAATAAACTAGGTAATTTCAAAGAATAGAGAAATGGGTGAGAATCATCGTGAAAATAATTAGAAACGTCATTTGCGAACTCGTAAGTATTTTGATTTACCTCGCAAAAAAAAAAACCAAACGTTTTCCTCGAGTCATATTTGAAATAAATAAAAAGACAACAATTTTCCAAAATATCCGCAGTTGGTTCAACCAAGTCGTAAATGCAAGGCACTTCACCAATGAGTTTGTCCAATGCTTCGCGATTCGTCTCGCCATCAAACCATTTCAAGGTATAAATTTTGCGGAATAATTCGTATAATTGGTGAAATTCGTGAGTTTTGGGTAAACTTCGTATGTGCATGTACAGAATGTGAGTTTCGGTAAATTTTAACCTAAGGTTATTAAAACTGATATAAATACTATGCATAGGAGACATGTTAATCATCACTTCCTTTACCGCAACCTCATCTGAAACCACATACAATAATTCCGTATCTCCATCAATGTAAGCATTCTGATACTTCAATATCAGCGGCGAAACATACAGTAAATCCGTCGTAGCAAAAGACACCCGATTGATGACGATTGAGGCCGGATGAATAGCTTTATCTCTTTTTAGTAAAGTGACCGTATCCCACCCAAATGTATAAATTTCTCCTTTTGTCCATTGACAATGTAAGGTAGATCGAAAAAGGAGATTCAAGAAACATTTAAACTCAACTAAAGAAGTCACACACATATGTGAAACAATGATTTCGTTTGACAATAGAACGGCTTGCAAAACAATTTGGCTTCTCAAACAATAAAGTTCGGCGCATCTGGCTCTTTCTGCCCTGCAACATTGTCTTTATCGATCCATTACAGAATTAAATATCAAAAAATTGTTGAATCTCCACAAAAGCTTGCTTGACACAACGAGAAATTTCCTCGTCCAAAGTGTAAGTAGCTAGGAATGGTATGTTCTAACGCAACATCTTGACAGGGACACAGGGACACCGAAGCTTAGTAAGGAAATTACAAACCTCATGCGTTTGCATTCTGCTTAGATGGCAGCCATATTGGCAGCCAGTACCAAAAGTTGCCACAACTTGCCAAAATTCCAAAAATTTCCAAATTTTTCGCAAAAAAAAATTTAAAAAAAATATTACAAAAAAAATATTTTTTTCAAAATTAATTTTCAAAAAAGTAATTTTACAAAATTAATATTTAACAAAAAAATGATTTAATATTTCAAAAGTGTAATTTAATATTTTAAAAGTAAAAAAGATTTTTATCATTTCAAAAGTTCCAAAAAATTAATTTTTTCTTGCTCATTCCCTGGTGGCCATGTTTGTTAGTGTCCCAAAGACAACGCCCAGATGTAAGTCGGGTCCCGAGAGAGATGCCAACCATGATAAAGCCTTGGGCTACTAGACATCACGCTCTTGCATTCTCTGGAAAGGGGTGCCATGGTGATGCAATGGGCAGAGTGCATATTAAAACTTCATATTCTTGCATTCCATAGCAAGGGGGGTGCCGCAGTGATGCAATGGGTAGAGCGCATGTTGAAACTTCACACTCCTGCATTCATAGGGAAGGGTAGGCGTGTCCCAAGAGAGATGCCTGCCATGGAGTAGATGACAAGTAAAATGTCACGTTCTAGCATTCCATATCAATGGGGGGCCACAGTAGCATAGTGGATAGAGTGCATGTTAAAACTTCGCACTCCTGCATTCACAGGGGCAGACAGATATGTCCCAAGAGAGATGCCTTTGATGACAAGTTAAATGTCATGCTCTAGCATTCAATTTCAATGGGGGTCATGGTAGCATAATGGATAGAGTGCAGAACTTCGCGCTCTTGCATTCAAAGGGGAGGGCAGAGGAGTGCGCAACTTCGTGCTCCCGCATTCACAGGGGAGGGCAGACATGTCCCAAGAGAGACGCCTGCCATGGGATGTTGCGAGTAGATGACATGTCGAATTGGTGGGCAGTGGTTATGTAGTGGATAGAGCATATGTAAAAAACTTCATGCTCGTGCGTTCCATTGCTATGAGGGGGAGGGTGCTGCAGTAATGGAACAGATAGATGACAAGTTTAATATAATTTTCTGTCATTCCATTTCGATGTGGGGTGCCTCAGTAGTGCAGTGGATAGAGTGCACACATCGCGCTCTTGCATTCGGAGGGGACAGACGTGTCCAAAGAGAGATGCCTGCCATGGCATATACCCTCGAGGGGCTCCTTACAGTAATGCGCCCACCACGAGGGTGCCACAGTGATGCAGTAGATAAAGTGCAGAATCTCCTAAGAGAGACACCAGACATGACAAATATGCTAGACCCTTGTATGTGTTTCAATAATAATAATATTGATAGCCCCCACTTATCCCCCCTGGCTACAATTCGTCGAGTGAGAGAAAAAAAAGTTTATATAAGTCTTACCATCACACACACACACCCTCTCTCCCTCTCCCCCTCCCTGGAGCAACAGCAGCAGCATACTTACATACACGTGCGCTCGCGACCACATCCAAGAGCGAAGTGGCATCACACAATGTACATAACAGAGATCACCCCAGTGTCAACAAAACTCACTTATATATTAGCGATTAACCGATTCGCATATCAGTTCGGTGGAGATCGTGCCACAGGCAACCATGCTTCCTGTCCGCATCAGTGACGTCGACGAAGATTTAACAAAAAATTTTAAATTACGACATGAAAAATTATTACCGGACACAGTACGAGGTATCATAGCAGGACCGAGCAACTGCGGGAATGCCTGTGTTCTTGTTAACCTCCTAGAAGAATCCAATGGTCTCTGTTTCTAAAACGTGTACCTATATTCGAAATCTCTTCATCAGCCAAAGTACTTAGGACTATCGCAAATACTACAAGCCGTTGCAGGCCTCTGTTATTTTCCATTTAGTGACAACGACGTGGTGGTGCAGCCAAGCGAGGCTTTACCGAACTGTGTGTTTATTTTCAATGATGTGGCATGCGAGAAACCGGCGACCATGCAGCAGTATTTCAGCATGGGATGCCATGTAGCAGTGGATTTTATTTACCTATGCCAAACATATTCACGAATGCCTAGACAGCTTCTACGTGACAATGCGAATTTCCTAGTCCTATTTCGCATGGACGACCTGAATTTACACCATATCTACTCGGACCATGTTAACACCGACATAACATTCGACAAATTTAAAGACCTGTGTGCATGTTGCTGGCGCGAATCTCATGGGTTTTTAGTTATACCAAAAGTGCTTCCACTTGAAAAGGGATGGTACCATAGGGGTTTCGATCAGTTCTTTATAGTGCATCATTGAAGTATGAGCTACTCAGTATATAAGTACTGCCATAGCGGTCTGAAGCGGACGCCAGAAAGCTGTATTATATCTACTAATGACGGGAACTATAGTTTCGGAGGAAAATGAGCAAAGAATTTAGGCGGTGCGAAATATGACGGCGATGCCACGAACGTATCCTTCATCCGCAGCATTACCTCAGAGGCATTGCGGCCAGTGACGACACTTCAAATCAGTATTGAGACGCAGTTGCGCACATTAATTGCAGGTATGGCTCAAATTCGAGCGATGGCGACACTGCAAACCAGTATTGAGACACATTTGCGCACATTATTGGCAGGTATGGCGTGAATCACTGCCTCAGAGACAGCTCTGAGCAGTGTGGGAGAGCGTGTAGCCAGCGATGTTCTTAGGACTGTGTCCAGCGAATTACGCCCATTGGCCGATGACATTAAGCAACTGTTTGCGGTGAGTGGGAAGCTCGCTACAGTGGAAGGTCACCTCTTCGATACCAATATACTTACCACGAACATGGATTTGAGGCTCAGCACATTAATCGAAAAGGTATCCCACCTGACCACCATCACAACCGGGGACACGCTCGAAGTCGTGGAAGGTAGGCTGGCCGCAACACAAGCATACTATCTACAAATATGGAGGCCCAGCTGCACAAACTAGCCGATGATGTACTTAAACTGAATGTGTTAGGGGCTAGGATATAGGCCATAGAGAAGAAAATCACCGATGTGAACCGATGTGGGGGAGCAAGGTAGCGCGAAAGTTCTAGCAGGCCTCACAGCATTACTGGACAGGCACATTAATGAAAATACCGAGTGTTTGGTACCCCCGAAGCTGTAATCAAACCTCGTCGCAATGGTAGGCTATCTGTTTGCCAACACAAACTTACTGTACAACAAGCTGGAAGCCCAGCTGAGCAACGTATCCGGCGATATAGGGAAACTCGGCATGTTAGGCTGTGCATTTGCAGCTATGGAGAAGAAAATTAACGACGTAGGCGATCAAGTTAGCAGTCTCGCCGCGAAACTACACAATCTCCTTAATGACAAAGCCTCGATCAACATGGGCGAGTGAGTTAGAGCTCTATCTGCGAAACTAGACAGTCACCTGAATGACACGGACGCACTGGAAGCAATAAGAAATAAGTTAGACGCGAACATGCCTGCTGCCTGCCGTGGAAGCACAACTGGGTGGTGAAGTGGTTAGACTAATCGCCTCCCGCCTCTGTGAACAGGATTTGATTACCGGCGGTGTCGCCGGACGTGGCCGCTGGTCAGCGAATTTTTCTCGGGGATCTCCCGTTTCCCACGCACTTGCATTCCGGCGATGCTCCATGCTCACCTCACTTCAACTTCATCGGCTCTCAAGTACGCAAATATGGGTTGTTGTGAAGGTGCTCGGCATTTGACAAGTGTTTGGAGGAGATGAAGACAGAAATGTCTCACCATCATGGCAAATCATGTCACCATAAGTATGTATTTAAATTACTTCAATAGACTCTATTTATCTTTGACAGAGGCCGTCATACTTCAAGCATAAGAACCATCCACTGAAAACATGGACAGTTCATCAAAAACTATGATATTCGACGATTTAAAGAAATGTGTAATATCTAATACAATACTCAAAAGATTTATAATTATTATTATTGTATAATGCACAATAATAGTTAATAAAATGATTTATTTTACCAGTTAAAAATATAAAACTAGTTATTAGTCATTTAAATTTAATAATTCTTTAGTTAAAATTGCAAGAAAATAATTTTTATCTTTATTTATAAACTTATATAAGCCTAAAAGTACTATAAAATTATATTAACAAAGCGCCACCTTAAGTTAATATTAACCTTTAAACAAAAGCTATTGTATTCTCCAAAAAAAATCTACTTCTCATATTTGATGACGTAATTTAAGAATAGTATACATTATAAACACAATATTTTAATAATGAAACAAATAATACCCTGTGTTTTATTATTGGTCTTGAAATTTTAAAAAAAGTATCAGATCTGAGGTTCAAAGTTTAATGATTATTCTTAATATATTATTGCCCATTACTAGAATAATAATTAAGTATTAAAAAATATACACAAAATAAAAAATGCAATCAGCAGGACAAGTGATATACATTATTATAAATTTAAGAAAATTATGCTGAGGCAACGCAGCGGGTAGAACACCAATAAACAATTATACAACTGTTGACGCAGTACGATGTCCTGCCCCTTTAAGACCTTCTGCCATGCTTTGTGCGTAACTCCCTGCTTTCAACATGCACGGCGTGCACGAGCGCCGATCGCTATCTTGCACAACAAGTTATGGATAAAACAGTGCACGTGTGAGCAAAGCATTGTTACTACTACCTCCTTTACCTGAAGAAACATCATCCTATGGTGGTAGTATAGAGAATATTGAGGGTAAATGCAGTGCGAAATTGGAGTTATGTTAATATAAAATAAAAATATACAAGGATGCGTGAAATACGCAAGCGATGTTCCTCCAATATTAGTTTAGTGTTTTGTTTTCTTTTTCGCCAAAACTCTATATTCGTTTCACGTCGTCATCCTCATTTCACCCCATCAAAGTAGTCTTATTGCAAGTGTATCCTGTACTATTTTATAATATAGAATTTTTGACAGGTGTTTTGCAAGGCTTAAGAGTTTGTTTAATAAAAATTATTTATAATGCTAGTTGTTCTGGTGTGTGAATTGCCACCAGGCTATGGCGATGCGCGCTCGCAATGAATCAGTCTTAGCGCCCTGGGTGCACATCATGCTTTCGCGTCAATTATTTAGTCTTTCATAGTAGTAAGTAATTTCAGCAGAACCTTTTTGTTTGTCAGCACCCGGAGACACCAATGGGAATAGCATAGCCCAGTTAATAGTAATTTTACTGTGTATTGATTACCCATGCCTTTCACGCATTTTTACAGCACAGCCCACCTGGTGGGTGAAAAACCAGAATCTGCTCAAGTGCACCATTAAGTGGTTTAATATATACTGCATAGGATAACTATATACATAAGTTTCAATGACATGTTATGTTTCTCAGCACAGCTTACGTGGCATTAAGGGGCACGGAAAACCCACAACCCGCATCCAAGTGTTTATTTCAATAAAATCTAAATGTGTACAATTTTACTTAACGTATTATTCATCAACCATAAGCAGAGTGGGTCAGCCTAAATAGGCTCACTACACTCTCCAATGCAAGTATCAGGCACGAAGGAGAACTGACTTCACAAGCATTTTGGGGTGATTAAACTATATTACATCACCGAGGGAAGGGCATATATCCGAGCGGACAGCCACACGACCCTGAGAGTACCAACAATCTTATCTTGACACTGCTTGTCGACAGTGTCTGGTGCCTAGTATGGTTACTACCACCTTTAATCATCATTGCATCGTGTTTAACGCTCCACAAAACCGAAATCCACCCCTGCACGGAACATTACTGCGAAGCAGCCGGCAGTGAAACAAAACACAAATGTAGAATGCACTGGATTTACTCACTGATAATCACTCACCTGAAGCACGAATACAGGTGTAGCGACTATGATATGCTACCAACCTACACTGTTTCAAGGTACATTGCCGTTATGAAAATACATTAAGTTACATGCGTGACGCGATTTGAGCTGGCAGAATTGGGAGCAGCGCTCTCTCTGGGATGACAAAAAAGTGAATTAATTCCAGAAAAATAAATGATCTATTGTAAGCTAATTCCCAGTGCTAGAGTATTGAATACCTGGAGACATGTAGCATGTGGCCGCTCCCGACAAATGCTTGTAACAAACTGATAGAACATGGCAGAGCCTGCCGAGACCACCAGTCAAATGTGTGCCAGTTCAGTAGAAAAATATACAGACACTTAAATAATAAAAACAAAAAAGCACAATCATAATTACCTTAATTACAAAGACAAAATAGACCCTTGATTATATGTGAAATATAAAGGTGTACGTAAAATACTCATTAGACAATAGCATCCTTATTATTGCTGGCACTGTCTTTATCAGTCCGTCGCGTACTTAAATTGGGTTGCTGATAAACTTGGCACTATATTTGAATAATTATAGGAATAAATTGAACCCGTGGTTTCTAAAATAAAAGGGTGGCAGCATGACACTCGTAAAGGACGAGTCCATTATCACCAAGATAAGATTGTAGATAGCAATGCTCGATTAGGGTAAAAACAAACTTAATTCGTCTATCTTGCAGATCAGAGTTTCTAAACGATAGCTTCGCACTATATTAATTATTACAAACTTTGCCCCACTCACACTACACAGACCACATATGCAAGGGGATGTAAACTTGAAATGAAGGGATGTACATGAGGGGTTGTAGAAACATGTTGACATGAATTATCTTACACTCAAAAGATGTTTCTTGAGGGCATGAATGTGTGGTAGCCAACTTACTCCTGGGGTGCTCGGAGATTAGCATAGGTGGGTTGTACTCTAGAACACGTTGATGGCCTTGTAGATATTGTTGAGGCAGGGGGGAAGGGTATCCACCACATTCGGGTTGACTTGTCTCCAGCAGAGAACACATTATAGCTGTGCTGGTGTAGCTAGACAAATGGACTACGGGACAAGAGACGAGTGTTGCTTCATACTCCCTGTCCTTCTGGATTCCGTTTGTGTGCTGCAGCCAGTTAATCCCTGCTGGCCCCTAGTGTCAGCAGGATAGTGGTAGACATGGCCCTCGCCGAGGAGGTGGTATGTGCCTTGTATGCAGAGTGGAGGTGAAGAAACAGAACTGGTGCCTCGCTGATGTGTTGCTGGAAGGGCCGCAGGAGGTGGTAAGTGGCCCCTGCACACCATGCAGGAAGCACACAGTGGGCGACAGAGATATTTGGAGCAGCAGAGGGGAGTGGAGTCCTCCTTCATCTCAGTCTTGTCGCTGCTGCTGGACGTAGATTGAGACCTGAGGCACAGCCATACGAAGTAACAGGTGGGTGGGTGAGCATCCCCAACATGCTGTGGAGGCATGCCTACCACTGGCTCGCTGGTGGCCTCACTAGTTGAGCTGGACATCAGGCATTCCAGCGGTGTTGCGGTGTCACTGGTCTCGGAAGATGCTGTCGGGTTCGTGGTCCCGACCTGCCCCCCTGGTGGTGAGCCGAGGGCGGTGTCGTCAGAGACAGGCGTCGTGATGCAAGACATTATTGTCCATAGCAGGGTAGTCAGGTGAAGATGGGCTTAGGATGGCCTCTTACACCTTCCATAGCATGCTACTGTGTTACCCAATGACCTTGAGAGTGCGTCGATTAGCTGATTTTCATCCCCAGTACATGTTAAACATGTAAGCTAAAATTACTGTAGTAATAGAGCCCAGCATGCAAGCTTACTGCGAACTGTCTTTGGTGTTGTGAAGTCAAAATAGACACCTATTATATGTGAGTAACGTGAAGCGCTAATATTCCACAAACTGTCTATAATGTTTAACCGACCAAACAAAGGTTAGGCACACACGTTCATTCTCATCACATTGGCATTCCACTGGGCTGAACTTGGTGCTACTGTAATCAATAATGCATTTGTTGCTGTTATCACCAAGTTGGAATAATATGGCACTGAGTCTGCGCCCATTTGAATCAGTTTGTAAGTACAGGTAGTGGCTCGGATCGTGACGTGAAAGGGCAGGGCAGTTGCAGAGACTAGCTTTAGTCTCCTCGAAACTTTCTGAATGTTCCTCCATTCATTCGAATTTTTTGTGAATGCAAAATTAATAAGTGGAGCAGTGATTATCACAATATTTTGAATATATTCACATAACCAGTTCACTAGGCCAAGAAATTTTTGTTACTATTTACGGGTAGCAGGTTGCAGATAATCATCAATTAGGTTCAACTTTTCTGGATGGGGCAGTTACTGTTTTCTTCCACAAGGTGTCCCTAAAATTGTATGCACACTTAACCTAGGTGACACTTTTTGTTGGGACAAGTTAGACAGTTAATGGCGAGGCGCTCAAGTTCGAGTGACAAATGCAGCACTTTATATTCCCATGACTCGGACCAAATCCAAATAGCATTGTCAAGATAAGGCATCGTAAACTCACATGTATAGCTGTCGAGAACTTGCACCATCACTGGCTAGAATGTTGCTGGTGCAGTTTTCAGGCAAAATTGCATCATGGACCTGAACTGAAAGCAGCATCCATCTGGAGTAGTGGATGCTGTCTTGTGCCGGTCCTTTTGGTTTACTGGTATTTACCAGTAACCACTACGAAGATGTAGTGGCCTCAGAACTTTGGCTTGGCCAAAGCCTGTTGAGCGCGTCCTTGACTTTGACGAATGGTGGTGGTGTGTTTTCAGTGATAAGGTTGAGGGGCCTGAAATTGATGCAAAACCTTCAGACTCCATCCTTTTTTGGAGATAATGTTGTGGTGGAATTAAAAGCATTGTTAGTGGGTTCAATGATACCTTCATCCAGCATTTCCTGTATTTGCTCCTTAAGTGTACAGTGTTGGTATGTCTGATAACAGTGAGGGGTGGTGTAGACAGGCTATGACTGCGTTAACTAAATTCTGAGTTCGGCCACATTTGTGCGATGCAGGGGGCTGGCAGCAGTGAAAACCTCAGAGCGTTCGTTGCGCATGTGATGTATGACATCATGGTATGTAAGTGATATGGCATGGTCAATCTCGTCCAGCTGTACAACCGATATGCAACTCATGATCTGCGGGTCAAAATTGTATACAGTATTGTGTCCCTTCTGGCCAAATTGGATTCGTCTGGTGTCAGGTTCCACTACGGCATTCTGCTCTGTCAGCCATGGTGTTCCGAGTATGTCATCCTCACGTAAGTCATGGGAAATGAAAGCCGTTGTGATTGCTTCAATGTCCGGAATGTGCACTGTTACTTTTACCTCCCCTATTGTTCCACCGGTGTGGGTTTTTGTAGCTAGTTGAACAGTTTGGTTGGTGAGTAAAATTTTTCAGGCATCCACTAAGTTCACACTGACAAAACTATGAGAGGCTGCTGTATCAATTAAAGTGTGGTACTGTTGATTGTTTCAAAACACTGGAATGTGGATGACTTGGTTTTTGTTACGGGGAATTTGATAAATTAAAATCTGTTGCGGAGTCTGTCCAGAATCACACCTGGGGTAGGTGATGTCTGATTGCTCTGCCATGTTCCGCGTCATTTCCCACCTTCGGTTTTCCATAATTCTGCATCTTGGGGCAGTTCGGACATTCGTAATACCCGTCCATGTGCTGACCATCATAGTAACGACTAGTGAATGGCAGAGGTCCATGTCCTGAATGGGTTTGAAGTGGTGTTGCTGGGTTCCTTCTTGTCCGAAATATGCCAGTCACTGGGGAGTGATGTTTTCGACATTTTTGAGAATTTGTTGGAAATTTTGGAGTCTGTCTCACTCACAACTATACCCCCTTTAGCAGTGTTCTCGTGGTATCTGTGGTCATGCACGGAATCCTGATGTCGCAGTGCAGTTGTTGATTCACACTTCTGTTCCATGGTCACTTTGGAGAGCATGTAATTGTACACTGGGTAGTGAATGAGCGGGACCAATATACCGTGGAATTCCAGTCGTAATGTGCCTGCCACAACTTCTAGAACCTCTTTCGTAGATATTTGATGGTGGTAAATTTGCATAAGATTTATTAGCTGTGTTGAAAAGGATGATAGGAGTTCGTCTGGTTTCTGTTTTTACAGGATTACATGGCTGCATGCTTGCATGAGGTGAAAGTGCCCTCAAAACAGCACTCAAAGTGAGAGATGAACTTTTCCATGTGATGCAATAGTGCGCTATCCCACACCTCCATTAGAGAGTATCACCACTCAAACTTTCACCAATACAGTTCGGCTAGTATTCCTCCTCAATGCCATATTGTTGCAGTCTGCTTGTGCAGTCATGCAAAATAGCAGATGGGTCCTCCATTGGCAGGCCTGCAAATGCTGGTAGGGACTGCAATCTTGCAGATACTGGTGTCACTGAGCAAAAGCCACTTAGCTCTGTTGTTATTGTTCTTGCCATACTGTGCCGCGCCAAAGGCAGTTTTATGGCCATTTGGAGTATTGGTGTGAAATATATAATTGGAGGGGCAGCTGGCGAGGCATTGCTGCGCACACCCTGGAATGTGCATCGCAGAGGCGGAGAGCTGAGTTGCTGTATGCTCTGTTGAGATACAACATGCTCTCTATCAGGATCACACAATTCATTCCTTGCTATGAATCGCCAATGGGACCTCAGCCTGCAGCTGTTACAGCATGTGAGTTACGAGTTGACCGAGTTGACCCTCCAATAAAGTGCATTGCCTTATCATTCCCTTCCTCTTCTTTATTATTTATTCCATCGAATGCAGCCATCCTAGTTTTCAGCCTACTTTCCGAAATAAAGAAAGGCTTATGAGATCACTTTCCGATCTGTGTGGCTGTGTGTATATGTGTGTGTATATATGTGAGTGCCTGTGTGTGTCTGAGTTTGTGTGTGTCAGGCCTTCAAGTTTTTGAATGCGTGAACCGAATTTAACCAAACTCGGTACACATATAGTACTTAAAAGGATACCTGAATTTATAGTTTTTGACCATACTGGACACTTAATTTCAAAATGGCAGCCATTTTAATATTTAAAGAGAAATGTCATATCTGTGACACCATTCAACCTATTTTAACCAAATTGTGTGTGTTGACAGCGAAAGTTATAAGCATTAAATTCAGAGATAAATATTTGTGTTGGTTCGCCATTTTAGAAGAGAGTGCCACATAAAATCATTAAAATTTTAGGTTATACCTTGAAAACTACCTAACCTTTTTCTCTAAATTTCACATGTAAGAAATACTATGATAGGACAGGTAAATAAAGATAATTTAATTTAAATGGCATTTATTTCAAAATTGCTGTCATACAAATATTTTAGGTTTATTAGGTATAACTACCATACATTTGACCAAAATTCAACCTAATTTTGTAGGCTAACTGTATTTATTATAAGCATCAAATAAAGCATAAAACAGCCACTTTTGTTAGACATGTTGTAAAATAGCACTTAATTAATTAATAAAGTTTTTGTGTAATTTCTCGGGAAACAATGGACCTATTCTTAAGAAATATGGCAAACAAGTAGCACTGCGGTAAGTTATGTTAACTGATATGTTTTTGGCATGCCACACACTTATTTTGAAAATGGTGGGTGTGTATATATTTTATTTGTGTATGTTGTATCATCGAAACCCTGTAATTATTTTCAATGAAACTTTGTATACTAATTGTATATATTACAACAATGTGTACACAAAATATCTCTTTTTTCCGCCATTTTCTAAAACATTGTCACTCTACAAATTAATATTTTGTGATCTCCGGAAAACCACCGATTTCTACCAAATTTGGCAGATAAATAGCACTACGGCAGGCTACGTAAACTAATATTTTTTATGAGGGTCAGACTCACATATTTTCAAAATGGTTGGTATATAAACATTTGGCTTCGAATTTTTTATTTACTAAACTGCAGAAAAAACTGTAACTTAACTTTGTATTCTGACACAATCAGTTATATCAATAAAAATTGTTTTTGCAAAGCCTCATTTCTCCGCCAATTTTTGAAGATAGCCTCACATGAAATAATATAGTGCTTATCCCCTACCTCGGTAAACAATCAACCGATATCTTTCCAATTTGGTGAAGAAGTTGTAGTACGGTAGGCTATATTGATTTATGTATTTTTGTATGTGAGTCTCTTATTTTCTGAATGGCACATATACAAACATTTCAACATAGTGTGCCATATCTACGAAAATATGTAGCAGATATAAATGTAACTTTGTATATTGCTTCTATGACAATACTCGAATGTGCTATTATATAAACTTTTTGCCCTTTATTTATGAAGATCGTCACTTGATCAATGGAAGTTTTATGCCATATCTGAAGGACCAGTAAACCGATATGCATTGTTTGCCATATTTTTTACAAAGTAGTGTCAGGTGAATATACTGAACATTTTGTGCTATTTGCGGAATAATTCAATTAATTTTCACAAAATTTTCGCACCTACAGAAGGCTATATAAAATTACATGGTTTAAATGGGGCAGGCAATGATTTAAAAAATGGTGGCTTTATAAATATTTTTTTATGTTAAGCATATCTATTTAACAATATAACAATTTCAATGAAACTTTTTATGCGGATATTATCTATTACAAACATCGTGTACAGAGCTTCTTTTCGAGCAATTTTGTAATATAGCTCCATTTAAAAACCTAAGATTTTTATGCCATATCTCTAAGACCAATCAACCGATTTCTATCAAATTTTTCACACAAGTAGCATTATGGTAGTGCATGGACACTTATGTGTTTTAATAGCTCAGACATTAATTTTAAGTATTGGCCAAGTAAATATTTCAGGTTAGTGAACCCTATCATTCATAACATTAGACCGATTACATCCGAAGTTGATGTTCCAAATTCTACCTCCGCGATGCAGTTGATTGTAAGCTAGCTTAATTTTGCAAGTTTTCCTGAAATCGAATCCCGGTTAAATAACTCGTGTATTTTAATTGCATTGGTACTGTCTCCAATGATATTGCTGTCAATGAGACGTCAATGCCTTTCTACCTTGTAGGCTTTTAAATATTTCTCTAAAATTTATTTTCCCCCATATAGAGGAACATAGGCTCATTAGCAATCAATAACTTCTGGTTTTGGTTTGTAGTTTCTTTACATTTTCACCACCTAGGTGAGTGTATTAATTACATATTTACCAGCCATATTGTGCTAATTTCTCGATCTAACCACCAGGCAAGCTGTCAGAACTCATTTTTTTTTACCAACTCCATTTCGAAAACCTCTAATTTACATCTGATTAAAAAAAAATACTTTTCCATGCAGTGGTATACCTAGATGCATGATGCAGGACTTTGACTAACTGCAGAATTTATTAAATCGATATTATTAATTTTGCTATTATGAGTGTGCGGAAAAAATTACGTTAAATTTTTTGGTAACTTAATAACATGCTAAGGGACTGGCTGTCGACTGTAATTCCCTGTAACAAAACACATAACACAGAAATCCCCTACCTACAAGATTTACATCTCAATTGATTCGTGGAGAATAAACATAGGTCATTTAGCTGGGGGCTTTGCAGTTTGTACTGCTCAAACGTTACAAAGTTCAGTCGGCCAGACCCAGAAACGCGAAACTAATATCACGCCAACTCATGTGATATGTTCAGAAACCTGCCTGAAAACCTTTACTGTAACATATGCTCATTGGCAGTCAGCTGTAAAAGACACAGAAACCACTCTCGCGGAGGAACAGCAGAAACACCCAGAGCACACAATACTAGAGCACAGGCTAGCCAGATATGGCGTAAGCGAAAAAGGCCATGCCCGCACCAGGGGAAAACATTGCCGATAAATGAAAGAGCTTTTAACTGTGGAGAAACCGCGCATGCACTACACTTGTGGTTTCCTTTGCGTAGTTTTGTATCCGAGGGTCGCAATGGCCTTCTTTTGTTTAAAGCCCATGTGCTAGGTTAGGGCTCTGATGACCAGAGGAGAAACAAAAATATTTTTATAGCCATTCAGTTAAGGCTACCCACACCCCTTCAGAAGAGAAAATGGATTCGCCCAGATAGAGATACCCAATGGAACATTGCACTATACAAATGTGAGGGTGTAATTTATTTGAATAATCTCTTTTACTCCGTGTTAGTTATGTTTTAAGTTAAATGGATCAAGAAACGACTGAGAGACAGCTCTGAGGCCTTTTCAAAATAGGTTGCACAACAAAGGTAATGACAATGCATTTTTCTTTTCCCTGTTATTTGTTTATTCAAATAAATTATCAATTGTTCATATTTTGTGTAATTAAAGGTTATGATATGTAAGTATAATTGTTCCTTTTGTTGTTAATTTTTGGAAATTTTCTTGTGTCAATCCCGTGTTTTTAGGCTGAGCTTTTCGTGGGGTTCCATCACATTCTCCAGTTGGTTTATAGTGCCTGCCGGAGTTGGTCACGCATCGTGTGCCTCTGGGCCTTCATCGTTTGCCATATATACTATTTAGCTGCAATATTCATATTTAGTATTGGAACACTAACTTAATCTTTTTTCGCCCAGAGGCAGCACCACCATCTAGTCCCACCAGTTCAAAAGTGCTGGGATTGAATTAACCATATAGCTTGTTCTATCGGCCGCGCACCATTTTATACTATATCATCTTATCAACTGACTGATCATTAAAAAAAGGACACTTGTGAATTCGGTGCGTACCGTCACAGGTCATGCAAATTCATGTTCCGCAGTTGCCAAGAATGAAACTTTCATGTTTGTACCTGAAGTTACAAACTTCTTGGATGTTTATCGTGCAAATGTCGACCCTGATGATGAACCGTTATACATCACCAATGCCTTACAATGTGATTCCAAAGATTAGAGAAGCTGATCAAATGTGGGTATCTGAATGGTCTTATGAGCTACTTCAAAATGGGCTCTTGTATCTGAATCAAGCTTTGGTAACATAAGGTTTAACAACACAAAGCTCCATTGACCCACAGGGAGTTTTAGAATTTTCAAGGCACCTAAGTTCTCTTTGAGAATATCTAACTTATTCCGCAATTTGTCAGGAGAGACAGCAGCTAAGCGAGGAGTTGCATTACATATTCCCAATGCATCGTGGTTTTTGCTATGACACTCTGATACTTTTTAGTTTCTTTGCCATGCTTGGTTATAAATGTCCTCAGACAATGGGAGTGCTTTAATGATGTTTTATGGCTCACCTGTAACTTATGTAAGGATATACTGATGCTTCCCCACCATAGCAAGGGCCTTGTTGTTATGCACCAGCAAGGTGAAAAAATCATAAAAGATAGGCCAGTCTGTAAACAACCCCTTTAAGGTAGGCCACTACAATTTTTTCTCTTTACATCGGATGAGACTCTGACGAGATGACATTGCTGTTCTCTTCCTACTACTTGGATCAAAACAAGTTTGTTGAAAACTTCCTGTATTCTATGGAAGGCATCGTCAGACTTCTCGAGCTTCCTCTCGCTGGCTTCAGACTCTACTGCTTGAACAGCAAGTTGCTGATGGATTGCCTCGAAGTCTGTTTTCAGCTGCTGAAAATCGCAGCACGTTGCCTTGAAAAGTCCCGCCCAACTCGAACTGTTGTCAATTTCATCGGCCAAGGTCAGATGTCTGTTTATATGGCACTTCACTAGGCGCAAACATGTCTTCAATTTGGTGTTGAGACATTTTAACACTTTTACGCCGCAGTTCCAAAATGCCGGGCCGGTGATAACATAAACAATTGCGGTTATGGAATGTACACCGCTCGGCTAAACTTAAAACGCCCTCGTTCACCGCGAATCGCGAAAATGATAAACACGACAATTAATGCATTATATAATTCTAGTGATTAAATAAAGTGGTATTTGTATAAACAATCGCAAGGGCGCGCTATGCAGTAGTTTCAGTACCACACAAAGCCCGATTCTGCACACAAAGGAATACCGAAAACACGTCCACTGTTTACAGTAATTATCGATTAAACTCTGTTAAGTGGCTCTAATAACGCATACCCAGCCCGAAGGTCAATGAAATGTTTCCACACAATAGCCTTTATAACACATTCCTGCTGCGTGATATCCAGTAAAATGGAGTAATGGTAACTTTCTGTTTTCCTTCTTAAATGTTACCACAAGCCAATATGGTGGACGACCACGGTTCTCACCACAGTTGGCGCTAAATTTGAATCCAAGTACATAAACTAAATGACACAAACCAAAAAATCATATTCAGCAGACAACACAGTCATGTGCACACATCTAACAGCCACTTCCCTGAACACCTACACCTATGGTCATTTATGCACATGTAATTCAAGCACAACAAATTTTCTCAGTGACACAAAGACTGCTGAAAGAGTGAGCAACAAAAACCAACGGGCGATGGTGTGTATCAGATGGGCGTTTGGAAATGTGCGCCAATAAAAGCAGCGAGCACTGGACTACCTATGTGACACACACCATGGGAGTTGTACTACAGTTCGTACATGAAACTGTGGCAGCTGGTCACCCCAGTGCATTATAAACACAGTGTAGAGCCCAATGGCACTTAGATTGGCCAGGCATTTAACGGCAGATGCGCCAGTATGTTAGTGTGTGTGTTGCATGCAACTGCCTGAAAAGCCACCATACTGATAAGACTCAACAACAAGTGCCACATTTGTCCACAGAATCGTTGAGGATATAGCTTTGGATTTGATGAGCCCATATCCAAGTACTGCAATAGGAAAAAGATTCATGTGTGTTGTGACTGATCTATTCTCCAGATGGGTAGATGCCTACCCCATTTCTAGTATGTGTGCAAAATGTGTTGCTAAACAGCTGGAAACTGAACTTTTTCCATGTTGAGGCATATTGTTGTCAGACAATGGAACACAGTTGACCAGGCGTAAATGGTGCAAGTGCTGTACTAGGTGAGTAGAACAGAATAACACCACCGCTGTTTACCATCCACATGCCAATCCAACAGAGTGCCACAATTAAGGGCTAAAAACACATCTGTAGTTGCGCGTGGGTGATAATCATATGTGTTTAGCAGAACATCTGAGGGCAGTTTAATTCACTCTATGCACTCATATCAATCTAGCAATAGAGAAAGCCCCAGTGGAGCTGTTACAAGGCTGTTGACATCAAATTCCGGGAAAGGTCTCTCATGTACCCCAAGATCATGATAGTGTCCCAGAGAGCAGGGAATCTGGCAGGTGCCACTGAGGGTGGGTACCACAGCAGGAGCACTTAAGAATAAATATGTTATGCAATGGTTCCCTGCCACCACTCGCCCGCCAACTGCACTCCAACCCAGCCAGCTGGTCTATATGACAGCACATCAGCTGTCTGGAGCTGTCAAGATATTCTGAGCAGGTTTAGCCACAAAATGGAGCCGCAACACAAGGTCATCAGCATACTGGGGAAAATCACTTATCTAGTCTACTTAGGAAGACGAGGCTGAGTGCCCGTGCACTGCGACGACCTGCGCAGCACATATATCCATGCAGGCCCTAATGTATCAAATACCCCGGTGGCACCACTTAGTGACTGCATGCCAGATGCCCTACTGCCTCAACCTGCAAGTGGCTCAGATGCCTCGGCACCTGAGCCCATGAGCGACGGCAACCTCTGGCATGTGTTTCAACATGTGAAGCTCAGCATCCAGACACCCTTGGTACCCACAGCAGACATACACCTCTCATGTACTCATTGCCGACAATCAACATCTAGCTGCACCAGTTACAGAGATGCCCAGTGTCGCGATGCCGTATTTCGCGATGCCCTATGTCGCAATGCTCTATGTCGCGAAGCCTCGCAGCATGACATCCTGGATTATGGCACATGTCATCGTATGCACCATCCAAGGCCAGTTGCCAGGAACGCCTGCCAGGGCCACGATGCAGCATCCCCTGTCTAGTGGCATATGGACGACACCGAAACTCCATCATCCACTTCAGCAAGTGAGACCTGGACCAACATAACGGTGGACCTGCTTCCACAGTATAGAGGACGCTCAAACACTCACCCAGCACCTTGTGCGGCCGTGCTGCAGGCCTCACTCCACATACAACAGCAGCGACGAGTCCCAGTCGAAGGAAGGTGCTAAGCGTCTTCGGTGCTCCAAGGTTCTCCATCGTCCAGCGCATACGTTTTTCATGGCATGCGAGTACCACTTGACCTCCCCAACGGCTATACTAGTGGCACATCAGTGCGTCACCTTCCCCACCTGTCCAGCTCCACTCCGCGCCCGAGGCCCATACCACCTGTGTCCTCGGCAAAGGCCACCTCCACCGACCTGCTGTCACTAGCTGCACAGCTGGGTCATCGAGCTGAAGCAGACGAAAGACCTCAAGAAGGACAGGTGGTTGTATGATGTGAGCATTGTCCCTCTCCCTTGGCCCATTTGTCCCTCTATACATGTGCAGCAATTATGTGCCATCTACTGGGGGAGTCGGCCTGAACATGTAGATTACACCTTCATGACTCCTGCCTTGGCGCGGTATGCGAGGAGTGGACCTTATCTGCACGATGACCGAGGTACTGCTGGAGTCAGGTGACCATCCCACGTTAATGCCCTCAAGAGGCAACTTTTGAGGGCATACTAATTCGGGACGACCACTACTAGCAAATAAACCCCAAGTAAATTTCCTACGGGCAAAACGAATGCAGTGAGGGGGCCCCAACGGCTCCAGAGTTAAAGCAATCCCATTCGCGCGCCCTCTCTGCATGTGTTACGTCCCTGTCTGTACATGTGCGGGCAGTGTGAGTGTGGCACAAAGCTAGGCTCATTTTTCCAGTGTGCAACCATTTGCCATTCGTATTAAAACAGACTGAACACGACTTTGTTTTATTGTTGTATAGACATTCAGGCATGGGTAGCCACACACTTCAAGGGGTGAAAGTGGACTTGCCCAGTGCCACCCGACAGTATACAAATTTGAGGGTGTAATTTATTTTAATAATCTATTTTATTCAGTGTTAGTTATGATTTAAACTAAATGGGTCTAGCGAAGGGTTGAGAGAGACAGCTCCAAGGCCTTTTCAAAATATGTTGCACAACAAACATAATGCCAATGCATTTTTATTTTCCTGTAATTTGTATATCTAATTATTTAGCAAGTGTTCATATGTTGTGTAATTAAAGGTTATGCTTTGTACAGGCCATTGACGGTAAAGTGAGTACTTTTGAAAGTACTCTCATTTGGAATAATAGTCAATAAATATATTTTAATTTAGCCTTAATCGTTAACCTCCAAGTGCGGTGGAATATGCTCACGGTGTTAATTACTTACATGGCAATATTTATTTTAAAATATTGTTGAAGTATTAAAATGGCTGAAAGGAAAATTAACTATGGCCTCAAAAGTGATGGTGAGGGTTTTCAGCAGGAAATGGCCCCACGGAAGGGCTGCAATTTAACGCCTGTTAGCTAGGTGTTTTGGGTTAAGATAAGTTTTGAAGGGTGGTGAAAATTTTTTTTAGGTGGGTTTGGAGTTTGATAACCGACTAGGTGCATGACACCGTTGGCAGGCAGTGTCGATTGCTGCTGCTGCTGATGATGATCTCAGGGTATGGCGGGCAGTTCGCCGGGACGTGCGCTGTGTCTCGGTGAAATTGTTGGATAAGCCCCTCTGGACAGAAAAACCAGGCATTCCCTACACCTCATACTTATGTCGGAATGAAGTAGGCATATTCATCCAGAACTACACGTATTTTACTTATAAAAGCTCGGCGTTCAGCATGTTGTTTATTAAGGTAAATTATGTGAATGTATGGTGAAAGCGGGCTGTAGGGGACCCGAACCCCGAAACGACCAAAGGCAGTGCTTGAAATGAAAAACACGAGTCTGAAAACTTGTGTGTAATTACTCTTGCACAAATCTTTACATCACTCTTGGTGAAAACTTTACATGGGTTCTGGCCTGCGGCCCACCAGATAGGCAAAACTAGTAAACAGGTGTGCACAGCAATGAATTGCTAGTGTGTTAAGCTTTCCCAGGCGATGCTATTCCCAGGGTAGAAGGAGTGGCATCTCAGGGTGCAGAAAAGAACAGGTTACATTAAATTAAATCAGACTATTGCAGCTAAAAATGACTGGCGCGAAAAAGTGAAAGCACCCAGAGCATGATGCGAGACATGCCGACACTTTGAGACACTTGATGGCGACTGAATCTGGCGAGCTCGTGAGGCACGGACCATGGCGGATTGCGGCTCACCCTGCATTACTTTCTGTTGAACTGAAACACTTACACAAATAACCATACATAAACCCTTGCATATATATAAATAAATACATAATAATACACTGCATAAAAGCAAATACAATTTAAACGTGGATGGCATGAAATTAATTTTACCTGAGTGGTCGGGGATAGTAATGCGGACGTCGTCGGGCGCCAATGTTAAGAAAAGTCAGAACATTACACAATAATCCTATTGTGAACCTAACAGGCGCCACCTCACTGGGTGAGCACGATGTCACAGTTCTCAGGGTCGTGGGCCGAACAAACACGCGGCTGTATTCCCTGACATATACGGTACAAATTTACAGGAAAACGTAATATATAGCCGGGGTATTCATGCTCCCCAGCACACCTTAATATTACCTTTTAGCTTATAAAAGAAGGTTGCCTCCTTGAGAAGTCGATAACTTCCTGGATAGGGCCAGGGAACGAAATACAACACCTAATGAGAACTCACAAGTTTCGGTTAACTGAAGTAAATTGTTTTGCCGAATAGTGTTCACAGTTACATGTAAACAATGCAAAATAAATTGGAGCTGACTCACAAGGCCTACCAGTGGCTATAACTGTACTAAAATGCCAAGAATGGTGCACAAACTTACAATAGTAATTAAACTTCCAGGGTAGGTAAATTGAGCTGATGGAGGGGTGCTGCGAATGCAGGGAAGATTGTTGGTTAACTAAATAAAAATTCCAGTAAATTACATTAACCTATTGAAGTTAAGCGTTTAGAACAAAGTATGAAAGCCCCCCATGACGCGATGCACATGCAGCACCTAAGACCTGTGGAATCAGACTGCCAGAGATGGCACAGGCAAGCAGCGTCCTTGAACGGGAGCTCGCTCCTATCCGCGAGGTAATTTAATTAACTGACCTTACTAACATAGAACTTGAAACATATACACATAAAACACTGAAACATTCTGAGTAAGTTTTCTTAATCATGCAGACAGTTAAGAGTTATTAATTAAGCACTAATTTAAATACAAAACACGATTATGTGGTGTCTTGCTGAGCATGTGGGAAGTTTTGGGGCACTCTACGAACGGAACGGTAAGGTTGAAAGAAAGACTAATTAATTCCTATGACACTAATTGGCTTAATTAGACACACAAATGCATTTAGAAAATTATATTGAAAACTTCAAATACACTAGCTTTGCTACTCTACACCTCATTAAATATGCACATGGCGGCATTTATTCTGCGATTAATTCGCAATTCCTTAAGGACACATTCTAACACTTGATTCCTATCCTAATTACACAGATCTATCAAGGGACAACACAGGCACTCGGTTAGATCACTCGGTATGGGGTCATGACCCGTTCCCAAGTGAAAAATAGGGACACACATAGGGACGCACAAAGTGCGTGTTCCGCAAGCCAGCTTTAGTGCAGTGACTGTGGGCCGATGACGTGATGACAATGACTGTGCCAGACCATGCCGAAGTGATCCACATCAAATGCCCTCCCCTCTCCCCTCCAGGAGGCCATTGTCAAGGTGGATAGGGGAAGCTCAAGGCCGCATGGTGCAGCAGGTGATTGAGTGCGGCCTCGGCCGCAGGAGCAGCCGTCTTGGCAAGATGAGCTGTACCGAGCTGGATTGCCTTCCTGCAGGGTTGAATGCCCACTGGTGTCGGCTCAACTTACCCTTAGAAGGTGAGATCATACTGATTCGGTGGAGTCGGTTGGCTGGTTCTACACTTGCTCGGCAGGTTGGTGGCCGTGCCACCATCGAGACCTTGCCGCTGCTACTCCTGTTGCTGCGGTACCTCTGCGGTCGGCACCGATGCGATTGAGGGCAGTATGTCTGCGCCATCGAGGAGATACACGACCCAGAACTGGACCTGGCCACCTATGAGTCACGTGACCTGGCAGTCTAAACAGGACACCTAGGGGTGCATGTGTGACCCGTTGGGCCACCGACATTGCGGAGCTCGGTGTGGCGGCATCTGGTGGTCGGTTATCATTCCGGGTGCTCTCCGTGGAGTCGGACGTCCCCACGGCTCGTGGTGCCACCATGGCAGCTAACAACCCAGATGTCCGTGAGGGCGTTGGTGTTGTAGTCTGCACATGCCTGATGCCGGTGATTGCCATCTCGGTGTCGGCGCCTCCGGTGCGTCCTGTAGGTCGTCACAATGGAATTTAGCCTCCGTTCGTGCAACCATCTGGATGATGTGTTCGGTCTTAGCTACCCTTTATACCAGTGTGTGGGGTCCACTCCAGTGAGGGGCCTGGGGTGGCAGGTGGTCAGATGATGAGGGGGGTTGGGGAGGGGCAACCCTGCGCAGAAATTGGCGCAGGCGGCCGACTACTGGTGTTCTCGCACGTAGACATGATGTGCAGTTTGCAGCTCTTTCGGGGGCTGTGTGGTTTCTGGCAGACGTTGTTGGACACACCATTCGAACCTCTGCCGGATGTGCACTTCTCGTGTCTCTGTTTCTGAGTGTCGTGGGTTCGTGGTCGGTTGTGGGTATGCATATTGCCCATGTCGTGCCAGACTGTGTCCATAGAATAATTCTGCGGGTGAGTGGCCCGTGATTTCGTTCTGTCGGTTTATCAGGCATAACAGTATCTCTGGGATGTGGGTGGCCCAAGTAGTGTGGTCATCCCCCATGCGAAGCTGGAGTTGCACCTAGAACTCTGGGTTCCTCAATTCTGTGGGATTCGAGCGGGAGTTGTACCTCGCCGTTGTGTGGTGTACTGCCCCCCACTTGGTGCAGAGTTCCCGCAATCGCTTTCCCCTGAACTGCAGTCCGTTGTCGGAAATGATTAATTTTGGGTAACTCCAGCGGGCGAAGAAATCATTCTCCAATGCTGCTGCTACGTTTTTGACACCTGAGCATGGGAGATGATAAGCCTCGCTCCACCTCGTGCACAAATCCTTCATCACCATTATATATATCTTCCTGTTTGGGGCGCGAGGTTATGGTCCCATCAGGTCCAAGGCGATGGTCATGAAGGGTTTCTCTGGTATGCAGGGTTGCTGTTGAGTAACGCCATCGGCGTGGCGCGTTTTCAAGTGGTTGCATGTTTCGCAGACACGTACAAATTCGCGCACTTGTCGGGTGAGCCCTGGCCAGAAATAGTGGGCGTATGTTCCGCTTAGTTTTCGTGGCTCCCGGATTTCTCGCCAGGCGCCTTGCTTGCGAGTGTTCCAGGACGAACGTTCGTCCCTCCTCCGGGTTGTATGTTTACCAGTTCCCCTCTTCCCCCGTGGGCCAGGTATCCAGGCGAATTTCTCTGTTATTGATAGATTTCTCTGTTATTTTTCTGTTATAGATAGATATATGCTACAGCTAGGTTTTTTCAGGTCTTTTTATTTTACAAAATTCTTTACTACATGATATTGTTCCATTTTTAATTCTTTAGACGGCGCATTGCAAGGGAGCGCGCTGGCAACAAACGTTTTTCCAACTTGATTTACTATTATCGTCACTGCTTATTCCTTATGTTACTATACGTAATTCGGATACGTGGTTCTCAAGTGATAAGCTCACTAACAGACAGACAGAGAGATGTTGAGTTTTATAATATGTATAGATTTGTATGTATAAAAACCACAATGTGTTTCATTCTGGAAGAATTTATAACACATATATTATACTGCCCATTAAGAGATTTCGATAATTCAGAAATATATTTGTTTTAATATTTATAATTGCCTATATTATTTTAATAAGATAACCGGTGTGCATATTACATATCTTCTGTCGAACTAGTATGGCCGCAGCTGATTAATGTTGTCCTATGCCAAATTTGGTTGGGTCTGCAAAATTGCTATTTTTAATAATTCGTTTTTTGATGTTGCATAGACAAATAATAAATACTTTAGGTTTCTTTTCAAATAATTAAATTTACTTTTTTTGCATTTAGGTAAACTGCATTAGATTCAAATTTTTATCCGTATTACTGAAGCGAGACAGCATACAATTCTTGTTCGGTTACATGACACATAATAAATATTAAGTTCAGTTAGGCAATTTGCATAGAACAACAATTTAACTGTAGAAGTACATTTGGTAAACAATTGTTTAATACTGATTATTAAAAAAAGTTGTTTACAGCTTAAAATATGGCACATACACATGTCAAATATGTAAGAAGTGGCCTTACATTACATGAGAGTGTTCCGATTTTCAGCAGAATAGGGAAAAAGCTAAGAACCAATCTCTTTGTCTGCCTAAGCTGTCTAATGAAATAGTAGCTCTTACAATATTTTATTTACTATACAGCAATTAAAAAACTCTCCTTAGAGATTTAGTGTATACGCTATTTATTAGTCACCAATATAATCGTATAGTGGGGATACATAGTACCAAATAATTAATTGTGCTATGCATTTTATAATTCTGTCGGTTACAATTATTTATATAATTTTTTTTAGCTGACTATAACTTACTTGGAACTCGACTAAAAAAAAATTAAATGCAGTCATCTAAATTAATATATTGTCCGAAATAGTACAAATAAATAAGTGTGCAGTAACCTAATTTTGTGGTTTTACCATCACCCCAAGTCGTACATATAAAGGCCAACTTCGTTAATTTAAAAGTAAAGATAATTATTATTTGCACCCCTCGCCAGTGTGTATGAAGATTTAATAAATACGGTAACATTTGCCGGTCATTCAACATCTCTGAAGGTCAATGATGAAGCAAACTGCGCTGCCGCACGGAACAATAGGCCATTAGTCGGTGCTGTGCTGTTTCAGCTATCAGACAACTTCTTCGTGACGTTATTCGAACTGGCACAATGCGCATGATAGCCGAAAGAGTTGATATGGTTTTAATATAAGACGAATGTCACTGCAGCATTAGAACATCAGTGAGATTGTATACTGAGTGATATCCTGATCCTGCCACACTGGCATGGTCTGTCTTTGCGAACATAATAAAAACATTTTAAGAAACTGGAAACATGGAAAAGAAAAGATGCCAACGATGAAAAACCGCATTTGACGAGGGAAATGCAATTAACATCCTAGCTGCAGTAGCACACAATACACATGTCAGCACGAGGCAGCTTGAACGTGAGAGTGGGATCAGTCAAAGGAGTATTCTGCGAATATTACATTGCAAGCAATTTTATCTCTTCCACATTTCACCTCATCAACAGCTACATGGAAATGACTTCCGACATCGGGTACAGTTCTCAAAATTGTGTCCTCGAAAACTACAAACCGATGATACGTTCCTGTCCAAGATTTTGTTTACCGAAGAAGTGTAATTTACAAACAATTGGCAGAATAACCTTCGCAGCATGTACACTGGCTGAAAGAAGTGGATAAAAAGAGACCATGATCTATAAATGTGTGGTGCAGTGTTGTACATAATCGCCTAATTGGTCCTTATTTTATTAATGGGACACTAAATAGAATAAAGTATTTACAGTTCCTAACAGAAGTGGTGCCGCAATTATCGGAAGACATCCCACTGGACATAAGGCAATCCACGTGCTACCAACACGATGGATGTCCCGCACTTTCTGCACAGATAATTACAATGTTTCTTAACAGAACGTTTGTCGGTCGTTGGATCGGTAGGTCTGGAAACACGAAATGGCCTGCATGTTCCCCAGACTTAATGCCTATAGACTTTTATCTGCGGTTAACATTAAAGGAACAGGTCTACAAAGAACCACTGACGACTCCCGAAGACATGAAAGTCCGTGTAACACGAGCTTGTTTTGCTATAAGTCCAGATGAAATTCGACGCGCAGTATTATCCACTCAGATTTGCTTTACAGTATGTATAAACGCACAAGGTCACCAATTTTAACACCTGATAACATAATAAAATAACAAAGGAAGCGTAGTTCGAGGGTGGCATTTATTTTAAAAAAAAATGCCAGCTACAGTACGGCTACAGCCACTACATAGCTCTACGTCGGCCCATTGTTTCGTGCGGCGACGCAGTTTGCTTCGTCATTGACTTTCAGTTATCTTGAATGACCGGGAAATGACATCGTATTTATTACATCTTCATACACACTGTTGAGGAGTGTTAATAACAATTATCATTCAATTTATATTAACGAAGTTGACCCTTGAATATTTTTTACCATTCTACGCACGGGGAAATTAACAATATCAAGTTATTATCGCCTTGGACCCAAGCAAATTTTGTCTGAAAATTTTCTTCTACCACTGAAGTTGGCGGTGTAATTCAGGTGGCCTGCGTTAGAGGCCTCATTCTGTATAGGCTATGGGACTCAAAAAATTCGTAAGTTTGGCGTGAGTTTCTCGATTGTGCTAGTCCAAACAAAATATTGATCATAAACCGGGTGAGAATGAAAAACCTTTAATATTTTTATGTGTCAGATAGCTCAAAGCTAAAATTATCATATAAGGTAAAATGTTTATGGTTACAACTTAAGGCCTCAGGCAAGGAAAGTTACGGAAGAGAAACTTGAGTTCACTATCGATTTGAACACCAGCGAGGGGACGCTGTGTATCCAGGAAGAAAAGTGTTTATGTTGCGATAAGAAATAAAGAAGTGGGAATAAAAGACCACATGTTTCAGGTGACACTTTATGTAATGTAGTAGTGCTGAGTTGGCCCCATACTCCCGTTAACTTCTTTAGTTGCGAGGCGGCCTCTGACAACACCAGCGACACACTTCTAAATATAAAAGGTCAGTGCATTACGAGCATATACTACTACAGCGTCATAATGAGGATACTTCGTTAGCTTCTTACTCTATTTCATTGTATATCACAAAACATTTTTATATTTTGCTGTTTCACGGAGTGAGCGACATATACTCAAAATGACCACAAAAATGTTTCGCTGATTTACAAAACTATTTCATTACAAATTCTAAATAAACTTTTATTTGGAAATTAAAGTTTCTTATACAGACACCTTTACGAAAATGATACATTTGGGTGAGAAACACTAGACAGCTTTTTTTTTATTATATTCGTTTAGCATTGGATGACGTATTTTGGGTCTATTTATGTTTCTATTAATGTAAGTAATTTTATAATTGTAGCATTATGCTATGCGATGTAAACTTGTGTGTTTTAGTGGCTCGGACACTTAATTTCAAAATAATGGCCGAGTAATTATTTCAGGTTAGTGAACCCTATAATTCATAACATTACACTGAATACATCCAAAGTTGATGCTCCGAGTTCTACCTCCATGATGCAGTTAATGGCAAGCTAGCTTAATTTTACCAGTTTTTAAAAAATAGAATCCCGGTTAAGTAACTTGTGTATTTCAATTATATTTGTACTGTTTCACATGTTTCTGGTTTCATTTCTAATGTTATTGTTGTCAATGAGACGTCAACGCCTACCTACCATCTAAGAATTCAACAACTTCACTAAAATTTATTTGCACTCACGCAGAGCAATGTAGGCTCATTAGTTTTCAGTAACTTCTTGTTATTCCTTGCTTCGATTTCCTACAGAACTTTTTTATTTTCAAAGCCTCTGGAGTAGGCAACTCGTCTTGAGATACAATTGCGATACGAAACTTTTCAAATGTGTGTGACAATGAATAAAATATCTTGATGCTCAAGAGATCATCATTAATTTTAATATCCATTTCAGAAAGTTTATCTACAATATATGTGAATTTATTCAGATGATCTAAAATATTGTCATGGTCAATCACTTTGTGTAGGAGTAACTTTTTTAACAAAGTAGCTTTTCGCGCTGGACCTTTGCTTTCGAATACTTTACTCTAAGTGGCAAAGATATATTTAGAAGTTGTGCAGCTTTTTAATTTGTTTTAATTCAGTAGGAGAAATCATTAAAATTAATTTGCTCTTTGAAATCAAATTCTCCTGAGCTCTTTTTGTTTTTTCTATATCATCATTTTCGGGTCTGGAAAACTTTCCAGAAATATATTTCCGAAGAATATTTCTAGTTAAAAGTACCTGAGCCTGCAGTTACCATGTTTCATAATGATCCCTTTTTAATGTATCGATGTGATAGCTCTTCAAAGCTGCACAGCGATATATATATATATATATATATATATATATATATATATATAGTGTGGTAAATAATCTATACTTACTCCTATTAAAGATATGAATAATCTGAGTTTAGTTATCACCATATCCCACGTTGGGTCACTCTCGAATTTTCGCATGTGGTAATCGTGCCGGACGATGCCGCTGGTCGGCGGGTTTTCTCGGGAATATCCCGTTTACCCGGTTCTTTTATTCCGGTGCTGCTCTATACTCACCTCGATCACCCTCATAACAGTTTACTTCATTCTATCATTTGTCTTTGGCATATGCATCTATGACATGTGTGTTCTAGAAGCACTTATATTTCTACGTGAGCTTTTATTCCCAACAGCACCCACATTTGAACTTGACGCTGTGTGAGACAATGCGTGTCCAATTTATAGGACCAGGACCTAATAAGGAAACTTATGCGTGACGTGATAGCCAATGAAGCAATGTATCGCAGGCAGCGTCTTGTAAATCTGTACAGGATGATGAGGCTGCGAGACGTCACGAGCACTTCGATGATAAGATAACCAATGATTCAAGTGTTGCATTTGCATGGTCGTTATTCTTTCTCCAGAATGGCATAGAATATTAGGAGGACTATACAAATGTTTTCCGTTTGATCAAATGGGGGGAGACTCGTAATCCCCGCACGCAACTCGTTTAATAGAAAACATTCTCAATGTACTTCCTTGAGCTCAACGGCACATTCAGAAGGACGTGGTGTTCTACTAATATCTGGCATGTACGTTTGATACTTTAAAGAGGCTGAAATTTTATATGGAGCAACATACATTGTTAGAAATATTTTTTTTCCGAAAAAGCCTATTTGTGTTTGATTGCGAATTTTCAGAGAAATGCAAGAAGATGTCCGTCCCCAATTCCATTGTAACTTTTGTGTTTATGATTTTGAAGGGCTAAAAATTACAAAATCAACCGAGTTACAAATGACAACCCATTTTAACAGCATATCAGCATTTAATACGTGTAGTTAGCCCAGTTCCTCCAGGAAAGCATACATTCTAAACGCTAAGAGATGACGCTTCCATTGTATGCACACACCTTTGTACACGCGAGAACTATGTCCATAAATAATATGGTTGAAATACTCTACAACTTGGCGTCATCAGTATTGTGCGACAAAGTAATGAGCTCCGCCAATTTAGGCAGTTCCACTATAGGCTACAGCACTAAAACATAGGTCTTGTGTTTCCGCGCTCTTTGCAGCTAGGAGTCTTGATGACTTCTACATTGGACATTTCCCACCAGTAGTTAGGTTTGGCCGGTTCTAACGCAGGATCGTGACAGGGTGCCGGTGTGCCATGCTGCATAAACCTCATGCTCTTGCATTACAACCCCATTTTCTCCGTTTTTCACTCGAAATGCCCCGTTTTTCACCCAAAAACCGCCAAAATTTCTTAAATTTCCCTAAAAATTTCCCACATTTTTTTGAAAAATGTTATTTTTATAAATTTTTTTTACTACCCCACAAAGTGGAGGAATGACTAATTTTTGGACAATGAGGATTGAGGATTCATGAGGAGTTTTCTCATAGTCTACCCCTACCATACTTCACCACCTTGCATTCAAAGTTGGGAGGGTTATCTCCGAGTCTTCCCAAATACGATATAAACTACAAATGCCATTTAAGCCCTGTGCGAACTTATAAGCATAGTTCGCCGTAATTCCTGAACCGCTTAAGATGTACTCAACAGATTCATACCATAGGCATCGACACAGACAAGGAAAATTAACAAATTGTCATTTAAGCCCTATGCGAACTTATATGCGTAGTTGGACGTAATTCCCGAACCGTTTAAGATACAGTCGTCAAATTCATACCATAGGCATCAAAGCAGACAAGAACAATTAGCAAATGGTCATTTAAGCCTTATGCGAACTTATAAACATAGTTGGGCATAATTCCCAAACCATTTAGGATGTAGTCGTCAAATTCATATCATAGGCATCGAAGCAGACAGGTAAATTTAACAAATGGCCATTTTAGCCATATGCGAACTTATAAGCATAAATAATCATAATTCCCGAACAGTTTAAAGTACAACCAGCAAATACATAATGTAGGCAAGAGGGTGTTCTCCGAGGCTTCCCTGATGTCCCCACTGGCCCCCACATACCACTCTTGTAGGGGGTGGTCTCCGAGTCTTTTCAAATCCCTGCCACAACATCCGATTGGCCCCTACATCATACTCTTGCAGGGGGGTTCTCCGGGTCTTCCCAAATCCCTACCATGTCACCCGACTGGTTCCTACATCATGTGTTATCTCAGAGTCTTCCCAAATACGATTAAAATTTAATTTATCCCTACTAGATCATATACTTTATACTCTCGCATTTCAAGCGAGGGGTTGTCTCAGACATCACACGATAGCATTCAAAGCCCAGAGGATTATCTCAGAGTCTTCCCCAGTCACTGTGATGCGAGGCATAACATAAAGGATGTCGCCATGGCACTTGGTGTAACATTAGGAACGTTGCCGAACACTTCAACGATGCACGCATCCTAAAATAAATTGTGATGCCAAACACTGTGACGAAGCGCGCGCGGCATAAAATAAATGGCTCTACTATACACTTCAACGACGCGTGCATTTCAATATAAAGGGTGGCACCGATCACTTCAACGACGCATGCACCCTAACATAAATAGTGATGCCAAATACTGCGACGAAGAGCGCACAGTATAACATAAAGGGCGCTAGCATACACTTCAATGGCATGGGTACTTTAACATAAAGGATAACGCCAAACACTTCAACGATGCACGATACCTAACATAAAGGGTGACGCCGAACACTGCGACTAAGAGTGTGTTACACCAAAGGGGAAGCTCTGCGCAGCTCCTCCCGTGAAATACGTTTTAGATATGATATACGCTTACGGCATCAGTATATAAAATTCAAGTACACACATACATACACACACATACAGCAGACCCATCAACACATGTAAACAAACATTAGCTAAGTAAAATACACCAAAGGAGAATATCTGTGCGACTCCTCCCGAGAAATATGTTTTACATATGATATATGCTCACGATGCCAGTAAGCAAAATTCATGTACTTACTTAAACACACACACATACAGCAGACCCATCAAACCCATGCAAACAAAGATTGGCCGAGGAAGTTACACCAAAGGGGAAAAAATACATATTAATTACTAGATATGGTTCTAAGATTCGATACATAGGACACACTCGACAATGGGTAAATTTTCACAGTATCATTTAAGCCCTGTAAGCATAGGTGCTCGTAATTTCAGAACTGTTTAACATACAGATGACAAATTCGTTATAGATATATGTGTATATATAAACTTAATGACAACACAAATCAACGTTTAGTTATTTATGTCCTAATGTATAAAATTATTACATATTTATTTACTCCCTACAAGTATAGGTGCACATGAGTACCGTATTGTGTATGATACGTTCGGCAACTTTTTTAACATCACTCCCATCATCACGAAAGGGTTAAGTTTTCCCAAATTAGATTAACATTTAAGTCCTTCCTACATCACGCCCTTGCAGGCCAAGCCGGGAGAGTTATCTCAGGGTATTCCCAAACATATGTGCATGGGTTATCTCAGAGTCTTCCCAACCATACACAATGATAAAGCATTAAGGGCAATGCACACTACTATGAAAACAATGGTGGGAACAATCACATCACTACTGTAACATAGCATTTCCATTTGCCTACAAGTAAAGAGACATATAAAGCATAAATGCAAGCTACCACCATAATAAAGAGAGAACACCACCAAGCATAAAGGGGCCTAACAGGTTATGTGAGGCTCTCGCAGGTCTAACATAAAGAGTGCTGTCGCACACAACGATAAAGAAGCCTAACATGTCTCGAAAGCGTCTCACCACTAACAAAGCTGAATAAAGGTCACCGCCGTTGCATCTGTATTTATGTAAGTATATATGTTTGTATATATTAGTATAGGATGGGATGACCGACTCAGTGGCTATTCAGACTTCGAAGAGTGATAATAGCTGTTTTTCTACGATGGGAAATAATCGAGAAAGTTATTTGTGTTGCTACTGTGAGGAGACATTTTCTAAAAGTTGCAATGCTCGGCGACACGATACTGGTTGCCAACAAAATATGAAATGTATTATATTATCACATGACAAATTCAAATCATATTTTAGAAGACTCGATAGCTTAAAAAGGCATAGCGCAAAATGCAAAGCTCTCCTTCTTACACAGGCCAATCAGTATTTGCTGAGAATAGAGCAAATTTTTGATGGGAAGATATCCGCAAAAGAAAAATTCGAACCATCAACATCATTAAAGGCAACGTACCCTACTAAGAAAACAATCAATGTCTGGAACAGTCACATCTCCTAGATATCTATGCCACTACTATAACTACAATTGCATATGCCTACATTGTGAAGTGGCATATAACGCATAAATGCAAGCTGAATCCATATCGCAAAGGCTATCGATGTCATTTATACCAAGATACGTTCACTAGTATAGACTGTTTAAATATATATATATATATATATATATGAAAAAGTGAAAATACCTTGTTTCTATACATGCTAAGCAACACAGTGCATTGTCAATGTTACAACATTGTGATAATCAGATGTCTGCTGTACAAAGTATTGATACGCCTACATCACCAACTTCTGACCTTCATGTGAACAATGAACACAATCTTTCACCAACATATAGGAAACATTGTCGCAAATGCGGTAAAATCTTTAGTAAAAGTAGCAACGCAATGTGCGTCGACATGAGAGAGGTAAAATGACATGTAGCGGTGGAGAGGCGTTAGGTGAATATATGTTTACAGAACACATAAAAAAGACCTTAAATCCCACTGATGAAATAAGAAGATATCCACATATATATGTGAAATTGATGGAATCGCCTTAGTTTTTATTCGAATTTCGAAGAGTATACATAGTCTCGAGCAAAGATGGAAAATACGTCAGAAAGTCATTTGTGCTGTTTCTGCAAGAAACCATTTACTAACAGCTGTAATGTTCGTCGTCATGAAACTGCTTGTTCTATGAACATGAAGCAATCTAGCTTAACACGTGAACAGTGTAAGTATCAATTTGGACGACGCGATAACTTAAAAAGACATCTCGAAACGTGTGAGGGGCTCTCTCCTGTGTCAGCTAAGAGACATAGTGCATTGCCTATATCTGAAAAAAAAACACGTGAAGGGCATTGTGAGGTGCATTGTCACCATCATCATCAACATCAGACCTGGACATGAACAGTTCACCACAGAAATCAAGATATTCATGTCACTACTGCAGCAAGGCCTTTAGTAAAAGTAGCAGTGCTCACCAACATGAGAAATCTGGAAAATGTTTGAAGAAGACGCAATGGGCTTACTATATTACTTGTTGCTATAAATGTGGTCGCGAATTCAAATGTTATGAAGCAACAGGTGTTCTAGACAGCATGACACTCAAAATACACGACCATAAATTAAAACTATGCCGTGAGTCGTATTACAAACATGACAAAACGTGTACATATAAAGCACATACACCTGCACCTGTTGTAAACTTACCAAATGAGAATGGGTTCATACTAAAAGAATCTGCTTTCCGAGGTCTTATGAAGACGTATGTTGCATCGTATTCATCAGACATGGTGGATGATATTTGTACATATCTTAAGCATATGACACAGAATATTGTAGATCAACTTACATGCGAGATGAAAAAAGAAGGTGAATTAAAATATAATATATGATTGGACTGTAAATATACCAAACCAGAACCACACGAAGATGAATATAGTGAGAGAGCCTTCAAGAACTTGAATGTGCCTCTGTATAACACAAGCAAAATTGAAGATAGTGTTGAAGCTAGTATACAGAAAATTTGTCACGAGGAAGAAGAATATATTGGAAAGGGTTCTGGTTGGACATTATATAAGATACATCAGCTACAGTTGAGAACAAATTTACTTACAACACTTGACAAATAGATGTATGCAGATTGAGGACATGCTATCGAGAATGTCGTGTACGACAACCTATAAAAAAACTTCACCGAGAGTGAAGAAGGAATTACAAGTGTTGTGAGCATTTACTATGAAAAGTGCGAGCTATACAGATCGCGAGAAGATGTGAACAACATACATACGCTGCTATCATGTAAGGTGATAAACGAAGTTGCTACAATTATCCAGAACATCGAACACGCAAATGTGACCTCCAAGTCTGCTGATGAAGATGTGAAATATGTACAGGTTGGACATTATATATAATTTATTAGCTATAGTTGAGAACAAATTTTACTTCAGCCACTTGCCTATTTCCCTGTAATACAACGCAGAGAAAATTACAACCTAACTTCGTATTCGACCTGCAGAATGAGGGTATAAATTAGAGTAACAGCAGAAATTCACTTAGTTGCTAAGCTATTGTGTACAGCAGCACTACTGTGTGAAGGTAGTAGTGTACGCAGAAGGGAGGAGTTCGCATAGGAGAGGAGTCTGCAGAAAAGAGGAGTCCGCAGAGGGGAGTAGTCCACAGAGGGGGGGGGGAGTCCACAGAGGGGAGGAGTTTGCAGAAAAGAGGAGTCCGCAGAGGGCTGGAGTGTGCAGAGGATAGGAGTCTGCACTGCATAGCAGTAGTAGTAGACGTGTTTAAGTTGTCATATACTTGAAGATGATGAAAAGTGGGGAGAACATGCAATCGAAAATTATCTGTTTGCCTACATGCAAAACTTCACCAAGTGTTCAACAATTACATGGAAAACAATGCAGTTACTGCAACAAGACATTCTTTAAAAGTTCCAATGCACTGCGACATGAACAGAGTGAGTGTCAAAAGAAACCAGCCTCCAGAATACTATCATGTAATATGTGCGGTGCGATATTTGGTAGAAGTGACAATCTAAAGAGGCATACTGATATATGTAAAGGTAACACGCCTTTACTTGGCACAAGACAGCAAGCATTGAACTTGTTGACGCAAGGCAACACAATGGATGACTGCCATACTTATTCGTCGTGTAAACTATTGATTGTACCATCGACCATAACATTATCCGGGCATGAATCAAGTTCCAAAACATTCTGTGAAGAAGGAAATACGCCTGTTGCCGACATGTATTATGAAGAGCGCAAACCATTCAGATCGTTCAACGATGTGAACAACAAACATGTATTGCTAAGGCGTAAGATGAAAAAAGAGAATATTACAACTATCCAGCACGAAAGTGTGACCGTTAAGTCCGAGGGCAATGATGATGATGATGGTGATGATGATGATGATGATGCGATATATACATATTCTACTGACGATGATGAAGTAACTGCATCTGCGAAGCAAAAGTGTAAACACGACGATGAAGAAGACGGATACGTGAAGTTAAGACAGAATAAACGAAGATTCGAACCAAGTACTCTGGCTCAGAGGTATCTCACAAACTACCCACCACGGAAGAATATAGGTGCAGACATGAATTGTAAACATTTTGCGAAGAGAGTCGTAAAGTCTAGCTACTTATTTTTTGAAGACCCCAACGACCTATTTGATAGACTACGTGTGCTGGTTGCATTACAGAGAAGGGAATATATTTCTGTCAGCGAAGAGATAAATAAGATTATTGATGAACTCAGAGATAATGACTGTATCAAATGATATATGTTCACCGCGCTTCTCGACAACATCTAGAGAGAAAATAATAAGTTTTTCTTCAATTAAAACAAAATTGTATATATATATATATTTTGTGTCAATATAT
>NQII01002101.1:0-165265 GCA_002778355.1 Clitarchus hookeri | reverse complement strand
TATATATATATATATATATATATATATATATATATATATTACTTCTGACTCTGTGTGTATTCTTTTTCTGTTGGTGAAGACGAGTTGTCAAACACACTGGACCGAAGAATGTACAGGTCGCATACATACGAGCACGCTGGAAGAATGTGGCACCACATACGTTCTACCCTGCGATGCTAAGGTATGTTGCGTCTTCAATTGAAACTATGTATATGCGAATCTTGCATCAACATGAGAATTGAAGCAGACATCGGCAGCACGACCGTAGAGGGCGAAATAATATGTCATAGCAAGTGTAAATGTTGCAAGATAATGTACGACATTTATGCACGTATACGACTATTATTGTTCAAGAACCACTGACGCTATGACGTCGTAGAGTACGACCGCTATAAAAGCTGTGTCTACCCTGCCAGTCGACGCCAGTGAGTTCAAGATGAACGTGCCATTTCGTCCAGAGACAGCCTACAGCAGTGTTACTCCTGGTAACAACTGTATAACCTATGCCTGTGATGGCGAGACCACTGACGAGCCAAGAACGTACAGCGAACAGTGCGACGGTGTAGCGCATTGGCTGCTTGGCCACAACCCAACATAGTACGAGCGATGTAAGCAGGTGATCGAATGTAATATTCTGGGGAGGTGTATTGTTAACTATATGCGAACAGACACTCCCCTGCCATGTGGTCCGGACGAAGTTATAACTCATGCTTTATTACAAGATGTGGTAAGAGTTTACCTTCCTCAAGTGACTTTGGTGCTGGCTGAACCTACCAACTCTGCTGCTGCTGCGATAAGACGATGCCGGTCTCAACATGTATGAATTGTGGCAAATTCATCGCTTCAGGACGTGTGCAAATTAACAGTTGCTGATAGAATGTATAACACGCAGAATGCATTTTCGTTCTCCCGATGTGCCAGGAATCCAAAGATTTTGTGGGAATACAAAAAGACACTATATTAATCAACTCTCTTGGAACAGAGAAAACTGTGGTCTTGTGTACTTGTTTTAGAATTGTTGGGAAATCACAATTTCTTAAAAAAGTTGTGTCGTTTTCTTTTTTTCAGTACGCTTTTTGACACAGAATAGAGTAATTGATAAAATTTTGCGGGGTTTTTCTACGAAAGAGGACAAGTTTGGAGTGAGAAGCACCATTATTTTGTCTCCTCGGGTTTTGTGAAAGTTAAAGACGTGTAGAAAAAATATCCACGAAAAAAAAAATATGAAAATCAATATCGACTTGAACTTTAGAGGCGAGAAGTAGCGCATGTAAAAATAGAACAGTAAATATTGTGATAAGAATGTGAAGGACTGGAAGTGTTCAATATTCACTAGGTAAATGCCGCAGCAATCAATAGAACACGAGTTCTCGTTATATCTCCGTATTCAGTTTGGAGGCGGCCGCTTCCCAGGATATTTGCAACACTCAGTTTTAAAAGGGTGAGTTTTTAAAAATTTCAAATACCATTATAATCTTACAATAACAAAAACTCCCTAATACATTGTTTTTCACTTAGAGAAATGTATAAATTCTGTGTTGCAAAATAGAGTGAGTGAAGATATTTGGGCGGCTCTTAACGTCGAGGTTTTGTGGGCCGATGAGGGTGAAGCGAGGTGAGTGTGGAGCGGCGCCGGAATGAAGGGGTGGGGGAAACGGGAAATCCTAGAGAAAACCTGCAGACCAGCGGCATAGTCCGGCACGGTTCCCACATGTGAATATCCGGGAGTGGTCCAGCCGGGAATAGAACCCGGCTTTCCTAGGTGGGAAGCGAGTAGTCTAACCATCACACCGCTGCGGCCCTACACACGATGTTTACAAAAAAGAGGTGCTGCTTGCAGGTTGTGTTGTAAGCAATATATACAGAGTAATCCGCCTAACGTGGACACCCCTAAAATTTTCGGAACGGTTGCAAATCACGAAATGCGGTTTCCTCTAAATGAAATTACGTACAGGGGCATGTAATTTGCCGCAAAGCTACTATTCGTTACACATCTATGGATAAATAATTAAACCACATACGATTTTTCCCCCGCAAACACATTTATTTCAACTGCATCTGAAAGCATATGCAAACAGGAATTCAGTGATATAGCATATGCGATGGAAAAAAACACAGAAACGCCAAGAAATAATGTGCAAATAGGATTAAGTTAAGTGCGCTGGTAGTATGGGGCAGTGGACCTGTACTCACAGCTGTAAGCAAGCAACACGCGCCGTGGTGGGGCCGCTTCCTTATAGCAGCATAGCGCTTACTTTAATTGGGCAAGAGGCATGGAATGTGATACTGGACAAAGAGAGCACCGCAGCTGAGGGAAGACGGGTAATGTGAGTGCAAGTCTGATATCAATACATTACATTTTATCCAGATTGCAACGTAGTTCAGGAGATTTGTTTCCGTGTCATTAACTGTACTGGGTAACGTGTGCATACAAATGCACAACAAAAATAGAACAAACCAACTTAAGGAGAAATGCAATGCGTCTTGCGCATAGCAGTCTTTCGTCACACACGCATTGTAGAGTTCCAATCACCTCGTGACAAGAGACGTGTGCAAATTTTTCGTATCGTTTGCTGTGAGATGGGCGTCCGATTAGGATATTTTCACCATACATTTGGACGGCTTGCATGGCATTTCTGCCACACTCTCCGTATATATGTAGAGCGTCCAATTTTTCCTCATTCGTGAACATCATTGCTTACGTACAGCCACACACTGCAATACCACTTACCGTAACATATTACGGGAACTGTTTCTGCGCTGCTATTAGGAAGCGGTCCCGCCAGGATGAGTCACGGCGCGTGTTGCTTGCTTACAGCTGTGAGTACAGGTCCACTGCCTCATGTTACCAACCTACATAACTTAATAATATTTGCACATTATTTCTTGGCGTTTCTGAGTTACTTTCCATTGCATATGCTATATCACGGAATTCCTCTTTGCACGTACTTTCAGAAGCCATTGAATTAAATGTATGTTTCCAGGGGAAAAATCTTATGTGGTTTAATTATTTCTGTCCATACACGTTATACAAATAGTCACTTTGTGGCAAATTAATTGCCCTCGTACGTAATTTGATTTAGTAAAAAAAGCATTTCGTGATCTGGAACCGNGCACCCTGTTATAACAAAAACACAAGCAAATGCATAGTCGATGAAGCTTTCACTCTCAGGAATTTACTTGCAAAGCTAGAAAGCCTTCCTAAAGCCTAAGATGTATACACGGCGAATGCGATGCTGCTGGAATACGGTTCGTACAGTGGGCCGGCCAATACGATTGTGTTTGCATCGACATTACTAGTGGAAGATGTCGTGTGTTGCCATTGAAGAGCAAGTGCAGTGAAATGGAATGCGTGTGCACAGAAAATATGAACTTAATATATGGGCGCACTAAGGGTTCTTCTCCAATAAAAAATTCCATAAAATAACATAACATAACTGGCATACAAAACAGCACAAGAAAATGTGCTGTCTACAATCACCGTAACAAAAAATACTGCCCAATCAGAATAGAATACGTCAATATGAAATAACTTTTTGACGCGAGGAAGTTTTGGTGTTCTTATGTTCGCTACTCTGATTTTTAATGCTTTGGTTAACAAGTGTCGGTAAATGCATGTAGGCAAGAAGTAGGGGAGTAGGCGTCTTGCTTAAATCTGAAAGCCATTTGATTTTTGGAACACGCTCCCTCTGACTACCAAAACAAAGCGTTCGTGTACTGGCTGTAGCTGTGTTATTGGCGTGAATTGAAATGTGTTTGGAAGAATTTTCACAATGACATCGTGTTCTGAATGTGGCTGCACAAATATATTTTTAAAAAATCTGGATATATTCGCACCTCATAGTTAGGTGTACGATAAATGTGGATTTATTCATCACCATTTTTTTACGGCTCGTAGCAACCATTGAACCAGATGCTCGTTGGTACTAACAGTTGTTTGGCAGAAGTTTACATATATTTCATAATTTTTCAATAGTAATTAGCTTTTCGTGTATTTGTTTCGCTATCGTGTAATAAAGTCACGTTTACTTATGCAAGTGTTCCGCAGTAGCTAATGTTTACTGTGTAAACAAAGCCTGCAAATATTCATCCATAAGAATAATGGTTGAGATAATTAATTGAGGCTGTGATAGTCTCACCCTCCGTTTTAAGGCATATCTTGGAGCAGGATACATATAATTGTAAACGAGTTTTATATTAATGCTGCAAATATAACTATATCTGGCGCATACAGAGGAGGGGTGCACAACCTTCCCCCGAGAATGTACATTGAAAAATAAATTATGTAATTTTTAGAATAATTTGTGTTAAAGTAACAATTATTTTGTAAGGAATAGACCCATGAATGCCTAATGTGGCCAAGAATATAACAAAGCCTAATTAATATATCTTAGGGTATTTTGATGGTTAGTATACTCTGCATATTTTATAATAATGTGTCTGGATAATCTTTTGGAAGTACAATGCATAATACCAATGATACTGGAAACGATCATGTTGTATAAATGGTACCTAGTTCTAATAACCCTGACATCAAATGATTGTTGAAAGACATTATCTTGTTTAGTGAACATGAACCTGGCAATGGAGTTCAATTAAATTTTTAATGTAACTAAACTTAGACTATATTGTGTTTCTTCGGTTATAACATATGCTATTGCTACAAAAATAATGTGGTTATTTATAAAATGTGTTACAGAGGAAAATATAGTAAAAGACTCTGTTTGTGTGATCAGTATTAAGATTCTCCAAATTTAGCACTTTGCTAAACATTTAATCTGTTCCAGTGTCTAAAAAATTACATGCAGTAAACGAATAAATATAAGTTAACAGTAAAACATATTACTCTTAATGCACGCACAGAATAGTGGATTCATTGATCGGTACCTTGTTAAATAAAACAATTTTCCACCTTACGGTCAAATAAAAGTTGATTAGTCTTCAGAAATGGTTATTCATCTTGAAAGATACAATTTTTATAGAACATTCAGTTTTAGAAGTAACATGTCAAATACTCATATTCAACATTCTTGAGGTTCCTTAAAAGAGGTTCCTGTTACAGCATGGCTAATTCTTAAATTCGTATTATTTCGTTATTTGAGATTGTTGTGGATGATTATAAATACATATAAATGGTTAAGTACTTAAGAATTATAATGCCTGATACGTAAACTAAATACAAGATTTAAAAGTCATTGAAATTTAAAATGTTCAACTAAATAATGAATAAACATAATATTATTAATTAAATTTTCGAGGCTGCCTTTCAAATTTTAACTAAGTGTTTATAAAACTTACAGGTACCTGTAACGGATCCATACCAAATATCATACCAACTCAATGTCTTTGTTTATACTTTGAGCCAAATCGTGGTTTATTTAATATAGATAAACCTCTAATGCAGATTCAGTTCAACAAAATACGCAGTCTCGCATTACAGCTCTGCAAGGTAATATTCTAAGATGCTAATTAATAATATCTGTCTTGAAAATTTATTTTTGATTCCTTCAAAAAACTTATCCAAGTTTATTTACTTGAAACTCGCCAGTTAGAATACTATTTTCGGTAAGTCACGGACGAAAAATACTCGTTTCTGGCATATGTAAACATTCAAGCCCGTGATGTTTTGGAAGCCAAAGTGGGCGTGGTCGCTCTCATCATCAGCATCAGAAATATGCGTAGGAAAGGTTGTAAACACCAACTCCCCCACTTCTTACCACCAAGGGTAAATGGACGGATGCATAACCTCTATATATGTCTTCCGAGCTGTGTCGTGAAAATGGATGAAGAGGTATTGGCTAATTTGTTCACGTATCTGTGAATGTGCGTTCATCATACCAATTGCGTCTATATTGATTGCGAATACTGTGCTTCATTGTGCGTGTAAGTTCGTGTAAAGCAGGCCTGAACTACCTTGCGCTGCGTGGCAAGTTCTGCAAGATGTAGACCCTACGTTCTAATGTGCACCAACTGTAATCGCACGACGACGAGGCATACGAGCAAGGGAACATTTCCGAATCGGTGAAACCCGGAAGAAAACACATTTTAACATATTCATGAGTGTGGGAAAGAAACTGGGCGTTTTGAATGTCACGCCGGAAACAGCAGAGATCCTCGAGGTGCCAGAAATGAGTGCTACGTCACATCGAGAACTACCCCGAGGGCAGCACCAAGGCGCAGAGGGTGTATACTATGCTAGTGTGTGGGAGATCCTCAAGGAGAGCATTATGTACCCCTACCATGTTCCGCGAGTTCAGGCACTAACCGTGGCCGGCTACCCACAGCGGATGGCATTCAGCATTTCGTTGCAGCAGCAATGTGGAAACGATGCACACTTCTTAGAACATGTGCTTTCGACAGAGGTGGCGACTTTCACAAGGGATGGAGGCAACGCAATGTTCACGAGTGGACACATGAGAACCCTCATACAATAATGCTGTCCCGGTAATCTGTACCCTGTTCATGCCATATATCTGGGGTGGAATTGTGGAAAATGTGGTTATGTGTAAAGGGGACCGTTTGCGTTTTACATGATCGGCTTAGTGTGCAGACCTACACGAACTCTCTGGAAAATGGCATTTACAGCTTGCTCGAGGACGGTACGTTACATCACAGACGAGCAGTATGGTTCATGCGTAAAGGTGCATAGGCCGATTTCAGCCATGCAGCACACGCATACTTGGAAAATTCGTATCTCGGACAAGGGGGACTAAATATACTACATAACCACCCGATCGCCTGTTATAAATCCCACTGATTTCTCTTCTTGAGGCCATGAAAAAGCACACCTATTACTAATGTTGATATCCTTCGGCAGAGCATGGTGCATTCATTCGGATATATTCGCGCCAAGGCTAAGATGGTACGTTGAAAGATGTCTACAAAGCTGTGTTGGAAATTTTCCAAACTTTTTCCTGTAGCACGACACACACTCTGGAAAGTATACAGTATCTAACACTCTTGCATGTATTGTAATCCAAGAATGTATATACACTTGGAGTGAGATTAAGATAAATGTCTAAGCATTTATAGGAACACAATTGTTTTGTATGATAATCGCATTTACATTCACATTTAATTATGCATTATTTTATTTTGTAGATATTTAAATGAAGAATAACCTATCAAGTTAACTTTCTTCTATTGAGAGAAACGATAAGCAAATTGCACACTTTGTAACGATCCACGTCTAGGATTGACGGATGGAAATTACAACTCGGTTAGCTCAGTTGGTAGGAGCATGAAACTTAAAGGTGCCAAATAAATATAAATAAAGTTTAATGTTTGTTTATTACTCTGTAATTTTATTTATCATTCCAATGAAACAGTTCACATACAATTTTGAGGTATATAGAGTACGAACAGGTTTTACAGGCAAACCAACAGAGAGCAGTGCCACAGTCGTTTAATTATTAATTTATGTCTTGAAAACTTGCCTCGCAAGAAGTAAATACGAAGGCAGGAGGGACGTCAGTTCCATCCTGGCACCCTATTGACCTCCCACACCGGCGGAAATAATTTAAAAGAATTTAAAGTTCAAGCAGAAAAGAATTGAAGTGAAAAAAAATTTGAGGTCGTGGGTGCTTGCCAGTGTGGGAGATATTCGTCACGCACGATGCGTCTTCCTTGGCTGCTTGTTGTTACATTTCTGGTACTTCATCGTCTGCGGGTGATATACACACTGCGGGCCTATCGCCCCTCCCTCCCTCTTTAAAGATAAAGGCATGGCTACCGGCATCCGCCAGCGGTAGCCATCCAAACGGCATCATCGGTAAAAAATAATCAAACCTTCTAGAATAAAAACTTTCGACCGGTAGTTTAGACAGCTTCTATCATGTAATGCTGACGTGTAACAAAAACTAAGATTTCGAAAAAGCAAACGTATGTCCGATAAACAAATTTCCACGATAAACGAACCACCATCCCGACAAAATATTACGAAGCTTCGCAAAATGAAAGAACATGAACCATGTATCCCGATAATTAATATATATTGCGTCGTTACATTACCCCCCTTGGTTTGGGATAGATTTTTGAAGAAATTTTTCCAAAAGCGAAACCTATCTTGTATGTGGCTACTCTGCAAACCACTGTGCCTCTGCTCCTTGACAACAATTTACATTTACAATGTGGTAATTAAACTCATAACAACAAATATTCACTTCACCTGTTAAAGAAGAGCGACAAGATATTGGGATGCCACAAGAAAATCATACATTTCACTTTTTTAAATTAGTCACATGTTGTTCTAATTTGTGGTTGAGGGTGTATTCACAACCTATGTCATTGATGATTCCTTGTGGGCTGCTCGTTCTTCTGATTTCTCGCTGGGATCGGCATACACACTTACAAAAAGGGGACCCAGGTTTGCCCCAAAACTATAAAAGCCACTGCGACTGCCTTTCATTAGGCCAGTGCTGACTATAAAAAAGGGCCTCAGACCTGTCCCAGTCAAAACTTCCTCCTTGTGATATTGATCCCAGGACACCATAAACTGTAGCAACCTCTTACCCTTACTTCTGTTTACTTAAGGCTCAACATAATACAATACCTCAACCACCTCGACCTTTGTAATTTTAGATAACATGTACTGGATAATTCATTAATCCTTTTCATTATTCAAATCTTTCATCTGTCAACTCTAATATTCAAAATAACAGAAACTTTATATTCCTTTACATTAAAACAGTGTAATTTCAAGTTACTTTTAACAAATAACATTTTTCAAATGGAAAACACAAAACTTGTTAATATTCCTTGCTCTTCCTGTTCGGTACTCTTCTTAAATAAATGCCATTTAGTTACATAAACAATTTAAAAACAAAACATTGTAAAGCCATTCTTCTCTTAGCTTATTTTCTCAACACCACTGTTTACTTTAGAACAGTTTCCTTAGATTCATTAGCAACTCACACTACTGCTAATACAGTTAAATATGTTCTTGACAATATCACCTTATTTTGTAATGTTGACAAATACATTCTGTAGTTGTAAAGGAAAAACCGTACACAGGTACGAACACAACTAGCCCATGACTGCTTGAGGAACACTATCAAGACGCAGTGAGCTGCTACATAATTTTTGTGTTTCAAGTATTTACTAAGTATTTACTAGTCAAGATCCGGGCAAGGAGTATTATGCTTTATTAGACACGGGATGCAGCCCGTTTAAGAAACTTTACACTTGTAGGAGCCACAGAGGGTATAGAACCACTGAGGTTTATACGAACATTAAGTTAAGTATATTAGGTCGTACATTCCCGCACGAATTTTTAGTCATGCAGAATTTGAAATTTGACATAATATTTGGTATCAATTTCATTAAATCTTACAATAACATTCCATTCACAAACCATAACATTATGTTTATAAACAGTAATAACTCAAACAAAATATTGCAGGTGCCTTTGCATACATCAGTCACAGAAGCTCAACAGGCCGATGGTAAACAATATTGTATAAATAGAATTGAGACAATGGAATCAGATACATCCCAAACAATAAAACCAAAAATAAATGAAAACCTAGATGAATATCAAAAGAATCGGCTCGAGAAAGTTATTAATGAATATCAAGACATATTTGCTAATAATATTTAAGAATTAACTGAAACAAAAAAGTACCAAAAAAAAACTAGATTTGCCGACAGAAAAGCCAATCCACACTAGGACGTATCGAATTAGTCCTAAAATACTAGAACAACTAATACTACAAATAAAAGACATCACCTCTGCAGTTATAATATGTAGAATAAGCGGATTTAGCATAGCGATTCCTGACCTAGTAATAAGAAAAAAACAAGGGGGGATGAGATTCGTAACAGATTTTCGTTTATTAAATTCATATTTGCGTAAGGTGCAGTATCCACTTCCTAGGACGTAAAATATGCTAAATTCATTACAAAACTCTAAAAATATCACATCAATAGATCTATCCTCGGGTTTTTATGCTATCCCTGTCAGAGAACAGGATAGCCATAAATTATAATTTACGATAGATGGAATAGGACAGTACCAGTATAGAAGAATGCCCATAGGTCTGTCAACTTCACTACACTATAATCAACAATTTATATGTATTATGCTAGGACCATTAAGTTAGAAAACTGCGATATCATATATCGACGACATATTCATTCTATGAGATAACTTCAGAGATCACATTACAAATATACAGAAAACATTTGATAGGTTAAGATAATTTAATGTAATGCTTAATGCAAAACTATGTTCATTTTCGGAACAAGAAATAAAAATATTAGGACACGACATAACACCTTATGATATTATTAGTGACCCAGAACAATTCAAACTACTCAATAAATGTCACCGCCAGCAAATATAAAACAACTAAAAAACTTTTCAGGTATGACGTCTTATTTAAGAAGATTTAAGATTTATACCAAATTACGCTAGTAAAGTAGAACTATTGGTAGAACTTACAAAAACAATATAGATTATAACTGAGGAGAGAATGAAAATAAATCATTTTTGGAATTAAAACAGACTATACAAAATGCACTAATTATGCAACGTTTAGACGAAAACAAACAAAGTATTTTAGTGTATGATACGTCACATACAGCTCTTGAGGCGGTATTAATGCAACAAGATAATCTTAGTAAGCACAGAAACATAATCACCTTCGCCTCCAAAAAGCTATCACTTAATGAAACCAAATGGTCAACATGAGAGAGAGAGAGAGAGAGAGAGAGAGAGAGAGAGCGAGAGAGAGAGAGAGTGGGTAAGGAGCAATTTAATATTTTTGCAATTATTTCAACATCCCGATACAAAAAATTGCAATTTCATTAGTAGAATATGATTTCCATCCGCGGATTTTAAAATGTAATATAAATACCTTACCAGATGCGTTAAGCAGTGTATCAACAGAAGTATTAGCTCAATTACAATATAATTAAGTAAATGATACACTTTTTAAAATTAAAACAGAAATTTAAAATTGAGATAATATATACCAAGCATTAGCTGAAGTTATATATCAGAATTCAGAAAAACATCTGGATTTGCGCAACACGATTGCGAAATACATAAATAATAATTGGCAAATATTTGAAAAAGGTTTGTGGAAAATAAATTAAACACCAGTGACAAATAAAAAATATGCAAAGCCATTGTAGAATTATAAATCATTCCATTGAATTCACTAGCCAAAGCAAGCTCAGAATTATATCACATAACTGTAGAAATAATCCAGGAATGGAATCCTCTCAAAATTAATTTTTCTAGTTTGGATCCTGTTCTAAAGACACAAATATTAATAATGAAAGAAAGTGGTAAAATATATTACCTTACAGTATATAATCAAGAACAGGAGTACATTAAAATTGAAAATGAATAGGAACTATTAACGTGTCCGATTCAATATACAAATCAGTCACCTTTTTAAGGCTAACATGAACGCAATTTACACATACAAAAATTAAATTGCATTAACAACCTGCCATAGCAGACACATAGTATGTCCAATTAGCTAGACGCTATGGAAAATAGCGGCAAATTGTGAAATTCCCTAGTAGAAGAGAAAACATTAACACTAGTACCACATTACTATGTGAATTAAATCATTGCTGCGCATCATGATTCATTACTAGAAGGCAGTCATTTTGATATTTTTAAAACATTACAAACAATCAAACAAGCTTATTACCCGAACTCTATGAATAAAGACATAAAGGATTATGTAAAACACTGCGCCCCTTGCCAAAACAATAAACCGTACCTATCAAAATCCTATGGGACAGCTCCAGCCTGTCGAGCCACCACCATAACAAAAAGCGTGGATGCTAGACGCAAAAGGGACATTACAAAAATACCGCAAAGGAAATCTCTATATTTTGGTAATGGCAGAATTTTTTAGTCAATTTGTTGTAACAAAAGATGTTAAAGCAAAAGGCGCGCAGACCCATGCAGACTTTATTAAATAAGTTATTTTAAGATACGGATGCCCTCAGCAAATCTTAACTGACAGAGGCACATATTTTAATAATTAATTAATAGGAACATTGTTATATAAATTACAAATGAAGCTTCAAAACTAGTAGTTATAACCCTTATTGCAATGGATTGGTCGAGTCCATTAACAAGGTATTAGGACACCAGCTCACCGCATGTGCATGTGAGGACCCCGCTGCGTGGGACGAGTGTTTGGAATTTAATATTTTTAATTACAATACAACTGTAAATGCAAGCACAAAATTAACACAATTTTACTTAATGCATGGCGTTTAGGCAATGAAACCATCGAATGTATTAGTAGATGAATATTCTAAATGAGTTCAGAGTAGCTATAAATAGTCGGTTCCAAAACACCTGGCTTTGGGTTCAGGAGCCACGAGCCTTGAAACGTCGTCGGGGAGACACCGATGACGTCATCTTTTCCCTTTTCCCCCTCGAATTTCCATCCCCCCCAAAGTCAAGATTTCCCTAATTTCCCCTCAAAATATCCCGAATATCCCCAAAAATTTCCCAAAAATTTCCAAAATTTTGTATCTTATGCACAATCCGGATTGTGTGCACAATGAGGCTGACCCCGACTGAAATTGTGTAATGTCAGCCGGAATTTGCAAGCAGGTATGCGAGGCTCTCGGACAGACCACACGCTTGGTAATCTGAGTACGAGGATCTCAGGCCTTGTGGAAGGGTGCTCTTGGTGGAGCTTGTGCTTCAAGTCGGGGCTTCGGGCTTGGTTACCTCAGGTGAATAGCTGGGACACCTGCGTTGAGGGGGCGTGATCCCTCTTCCATGGTGATTGGGCTGCCGTAGTGTGGGATGGCCGCAAGACTAAGAGCGCTACGTAAAAATAACAAAAGTATGGCCGTAAGGCTGAATGCATACATATATATATATATATATGTAGCCTGGGGCTATGTCATGAAGTCGGGGCATTAATTTACGTAACAAAATATATACTAAAACCTGCCCAGAGAACGTACCTATGAATTAAAAAAAAGAAACACGTAAATCGGATACATGGTACTCGAGTGATAAGCGCATTTACAGACAGAGAGACGTTGAGTTTTATAATATTTATAAAAGACTGAAAGGAAGACAATATGTAAAGAGTTTTCTAGGCACCAACCTAACAGTACAGTGAATTCCCTTTCCTTGGTTATTACATTTTTTTTATAAAATTGTTTATTAAGTCAATTATGATCACGCTTTAAAATTGATCCTACCTAGCATTAAAAATTGTATACACATTAAAAATAATTATTTCGTTTTTAAATTAAAAAAAAACCTGCGGCGTAGATACGACTTCATGGCATATGGCGAAAACTATGTTGAGATTAGGCCTCCTTAAAAAAAACCTGCTGCTATTAAAATGAGAATTTTAATGCCTAAGTAAAATTACTTCAAAGAGTGCGACATAAGTACTTCACTACGGCTAAGAGTTTTGCGCACAGAGGTGTTGGTTTATTGCATGCACTTTTCAGGGCAATGTTTAGTGATTATTTGCTTTTGTGCATCACTAACACCAAATAATTCCAACCTGGGCAGATTCTAGATCCGTTATTTTTGAGGGGTTAAAAGAAAGGCGAGGAAATGCAATTATTTAATTAACCCTCGACCAACAGGTTGTAATTAATGACGATGATAAATATCACTAAGTCATGCTTATTGTTGAAAGTAGTCTTCAATTTTCCTTCGGCATCCGGCCTCGGTGCCACCTATTATAGGTATTTTGCTCGTGACGTCTACAATATTCTATGCGCCCTCTTTCCACATGCTAGTTTTCTTGGCAGACAACACACAACTGTTCAATGCTCCACTTGTGACACAGCTATTTTCCTATTTCCTTTCCTGCGTATCGATGAAATTACGTGGATCTATTTATTCTCTCCATTTTTCTCGTCTTGTTATTCCAGCACAAATCCGTATCGACCAACATCGTTTGGTCATTAATAATTGCCAAGTTCTTCCGTACTAAAGAATTCGTCTTGTGCACACACTATAACTTCCAAATATGCGTGTATTTTATTTTAGTTGTAAAATTATAGGCGATAAACAAACTATACTTACATTCACAAGCTTACTCTAATACTTCACACACAAAGTGTATCTTAAGCACAACCTGGTTAAAAGTCGTGAAATTGAACCAGAATAATTGATTATTACGACATCAGCTTACATGATGCCACTGTGTACGTCTGAACCCCGCTAGCAAGGAGTAATTAGGTCGACAATGCCATGCGCATCAAGTACACCGTCGTCTCTATACAAAAAACATTGAAATGTTACTCAAGCACTTCGTCGTACTGTGTGTAAGTATGGCACTTTAGGCGATGTCCCTATTATGTTATTGGTGCAAAACTGATAGCAAATCTCAAAACAGGGCACTATAAAATTTTAAAGAGTGTTATGTAATGTTTTTATAGGTACGACGGAATACAAATGCCTTTTTTCGCTGCAAATAATGTTTTGCAGTGTGCTAGGTTTGTTGAAAATTCTATTGGGAACTAATCTGAATAGTTAAACTATATCTATTAAAAACATAATGACAACATGCTCCATTGTTTATTTTTAAAATGTGTATTTCAAACATTTTATAACGCAATTTTCGCTCTAGGTAAGATGGTTGTTTGAAGTTATTTGCACTCTAAAGCAGGCCAATAGCAGTTATAAAGTCAAGTCCTTTTCAAGTGACACCGCTGTCGTGGTTCATCACCTCCTATGAGCACAAGACAAAAGAATCTTTCAGCATAGTAACGCCAGCTGTTCCCAGATGCTGCGATTGTTGATTGTATCCGTTCTTGCCAAAAATTTCACTCTTTTTGTTATATGATAGTTTGATGTTCAAAAAATGTTATAGTTCAATCAGATTGCTTTAGAGAACCAAGGCTTACTAAAGTATCATGCATATCTCTCCACGTAGGTTAGTGAACTACAAACACTCTTTCCCCGTGGCCCAAAATATTATTCCCAAATTTAATCATATGTATGAACATAACTTTTGTTGTTACAATTAGTATATGTATCAATATGCCACAGAGAGTAGAATTTTTATTACTCAACTTTTAAGTGATGTAATTTATTTTTGATATAAATTTATATTCTTGGCACGAACTCGTTTAGAGTGTCATATATTCCAGAAATGTATGACTGTTTTAAAAATATACGTTAATTTTCCTGTGACAATTATGCTCCGAATATTCCCGACTTTCAGACTTGAAAAAATAGACCTCATCTCTCTGAGGAATTATCAGTGTTTAGCAGTTTCTACTTCTTTAATAACTTTAAGTTAGATTTTGGCAAATCAATGGTTTTAAGAATACGTTATTTTTGGCGTAGTTGTGGTATACACGATGATGAGTGTATTCAGCAGGGTCAATGGGAGATCGAGCAGCTATCAAAAATAATATTTTAGTGATGATTTTGGATTTCTGGCCCATCTCCCAATGGTGTGCTAGAAATCCTCCGCTACTCTAACTTGTGTGTCGTATTAGAGATAAACTTTTTTACCGTCCATAAACGTATATACGTTTAATCTGAATTATGTATCTATAAGCTCGATATAGCACTCCATTGGTACACCAGCTTCTGAGGATTACGATCTTTTAGGATGTCGGATATACCTCGGAATCATGGAGTCATCTGCACCTAATTCGCTGTTACATCACAGCGTATATTATAAACACGGAAAGATATATCTTTGTCCTCAGTTTATATAGATACACACAATCGAGAATTTATACGTTTATAGGCTTCTCTCCAAAACATCTGTTTAAATGAAAATTAGTTCGGTCTCGCTATAAAGGATTATTTGATTATTGCCTGTTTCAACTCGAAAGGAAAAATGTTTTAAAATGTTAGGCATTTAGTATAGTCGCCGTGCAGTGATAATATATAAACTGTTCATTACATAAAAATGCCATTGTGTAACTCAGAATAAATTTTTTGTGTAAATTGTGATATAATTAGGGTATATACGGTAAATCATAAATTGTATTTATTTTAACAAAATAAAACTGTCATCAGCGAAACATATCAGAACAATAACTTTTGCACGTATACACATGCGGAAAAATTTGGTGTCTCCTCACCATGCTAAAGAAAAGTGATACTGCTTTTAAAACGATTATGTTGTTGTACATTAACTCAGTATTTGAAGAAAACTATGCCACGTAGTTTTTGTTGTGGATTAAGTACCAGATGCATTCATCCTCCAAGGAAAAGTATTAAGTATATTTTTGGTCTCTGGCTGTATTAATCTTTCCGCAAAATGGCACAGACTATGCTTAATATTTTACAGACAGTCATTTAGTCATCGTTCTAACAGGCTTGCAATTTTTCTGTTTATTTCCTAATTAATGTTTAAAACCAGAAAAAGATCAACGCACGAATAGTTAATCATGAAAGTTTAAAAACATTTTTGAAAGATTTAATTTAATTCGTAGGCGAACACCTGCTGCCATATCAGTGAAAGTCAGTTTGCGCTACAGAAAAGAGCTACTGCTTGTAACTGTGGTATCTGAACCACCTGACACAACACAGTTCTCGGAAACTGCTGAGTCACGCCGAGAGTTGTTTGGAGCGGAGTGTATCCGGCCTCATCGCTACACGACAAAGACGACTTCAGTGTACTGACGCATTTATAAAACATTTCCACTGAGCATATCGTGTTTAATGTCAGCTTCGATTAATCTGAATTTGGAATTTTCATGGCATTTATGCATACAGCGTTTTATCAAAATAAAACTTATGGATGCTCATGTCGTCGGGAGTTTGAATCATCAGGAGGTAAATGGTGTTTCACATGCTCTCGACACTTGGTGTTTGCTCATAAATATAAGATTATTGGTCATGATGTAATGAAATGTTATACGGACACAACTTGGTGTATGAAAATCACGGCGACGTCATCGGAGGTGGCACCACAGTCTCACTAAACCTTGCGTAAGCATATGGTTACATCTGGACTATTTGGCTTATCAATGCAAACCGTACGGACGTGTGTGTTCAGTCTTGCTGTTGTTTCGCACCTGATAGTGACTCGTGTTTTTACGGGTACAGCATGAGTCAATACTCAGCGTAGCAGCGTGTGTAAATCGCTAACACATATCAGCATCTGACGTCCACAAAGGCGTGTAACCGACAATTTATTGCACAGTTTGGGGGCCGGTAACAGACTGCAAAGTCGTCCGGACAATATTTGGTGAAGAAACTGGAAACAAAGCAAATATTGTTAGTTGTATAGGAAAAATGACGTCTGGAACTGTTAGAAGCAGTGGAGTAGAAAGTTAAAAAAAGACTGTTGGCCTCACCAAAGAAGTTGTTGCGTAGACTGTAGTAGGAAATTAGAGTTTCCACATGCACATGACAACAAACTGCCAAGAAAGCAAAGCTGCGAGCTTATCGTTTTACTGCTATCCAAACATTGCAACCTTCTTAAAACCGAAATGAGTAATTTGTTGTTATTGTTTTCAGCATTTATTCAATGTACATCCGGGAATTCTTGACTACAATTGGTTCTCCGACGAAGCGTGGTCCCAGCTAAGTGGGGCTGTTAATTCCCAGAATACCCCGGCTTTGGGATACGGAGGATCCTCACAGTGTGATTTAAACACAAATTCCATATGAAAAATTGGAGTGTGGTGTGCTTATCAAGGTACCACATTGTTGGCCTCATATTTTTGAAAAGAACAGTGGATGGCGACGTCTACCTTCGTATCATCCAATTGATAGTCCGTCAGTTGGATGACATTAAATTTCGATTTGGCTATTTTTAGCAGAATGGCACTGAATGCCACATTTCCAACGCCAGTCTTCGTAAGCTAAATAGTATCCTTTTTTGAATATCGTGCCGTTTACAAAGGACTTTCGAGACCCATATCACTGATCTTACCACACCGGATTTCTTCCTAAGGGGCATGGCAAAAGTAGAAGTCTATCGCACAAACCACGGAGCAGCAGGAACTGCAAGACAGCAATCGTTGGGAAATTTACGCCGTGAGTCATGATATATTGGTGCATTAACACCTGTAGAGAAAGGCCGGAGAAAGCAAGAATTGGAAACAGCGCATGGAAGAATGAGCATAAAGGTTTTTACAGCGTGAAGCTACATAGCAGGAAGCGGACGTGTTGCTGTATATCTACTCAAATATGGGTCTGCAATTTAAGCGAATGTGAACTAAGGTAATAAAATCAGCTTACCATACCAAACCGGAAGTCAATACGAGGCGAGCACCCAGAGCAATAACATCTGAAAACGTGCATATCCTTAGAAGATTGGGACTGTCAGTTAACAAATATGGACATGGAAATTTTAAATGTAGCCGTGGTGCCGGACTTCGAAGATGGGATCACAAAGGCAAAAATCCAAATGTACACGTCCCATCTCCCAGGCCCAGGCGTACGCTTGTCCACGGTATCGATCCTGGTACAAAACCAAGATATATAAGGTGCCATGTAATTCGAATTTGAGGTTCCTCCGAGGAACGCTAACAAAGGCAGGCAATGCTGTACCCGTGACAACGAAAATAATTAGAAACGGTATACTACACATGCTAAGTAGAATCGCGTACGAGGTGAGTGAATGTGAAGTGGATGCGACAAGATATACTGGAATTACGTCCACAATAAAGAATTATCTCTCATTGATGCACTACCAACTATCAACTGCTAAAATGGCAGGCTGAGGATAGAAGAAAACTTTCAGGTTCCTGTCTAGGCTAATGGTATATTTGAAGTATGTATTCTGCTAGTAATGCTATTAGGGTTCACTGATGACTACAAGCATGTAATTATTACTTCCAAGCAGTGGTTAGTTATTCTCATGGCCAACAAGCAAGCGAATGCGGTCCTGGATACCGCCGTTGTGCTGGAAGCTACGGCGCTCGAGATATGATTTATTGAATAGCTGCTTCCCCATGTGCAGGTAAAAAATATTAGAGCGTGACATTTTTTAAATATGCAAAGAAAGTTAGGAATGTCGATATTGCATTTCTAACATGCAGTTTAAAGACGTACCCGAGCGTGCCGCGCTCCGCGAGCGTAAATTAGATTTTCAAAACAATTTTCACAAGCGACAAACCATGTTACATAACAGTTTCGTTTCAGACAGACAAACATAATGCTGCCAATGCAGACAATTCGAAATTCGATCATGATAACATTATGAATGTTAAAGTTATCCTCAACTCTTGAGTGTTACCCATATGGAGATTTAAACATAGATTTCCCAAACAGTATATACATGGTACTGTATCAAATGCACGCCAACTTTCAGAGATCCTACTATGGGCAAACACAGTAACCGTCGTTGGAACCAGACGAGTTCATGAAAAACTGCTACCCTGCTGGTGATTGACATTAGTAAACAGGATGATAGAATAAAGTCAGGCGTAGTCGACTGCAGAATTGAAATGACCACCTCGGAGAATTTCTCAGCCTACACTCAGGCCTATGCCTTAATAATTCATGATAGACTGGTCACGTACAATCTGCATGACAGAGTAGTTAAAGTACTAACACAATTGGTACCTATACATAGTCCATTCACCATCCAACCATCACAAGGTTCGCGAACGTTCAGGGCTGCATGTCACCGTGTGGTTTCATTTTTAAACGCATCTGTATAGAGTATGTTGACTGCAGAATAGCGACAATAACACGTGGCTGGAAAAATACTATCACCATCTCAATTGGAACGATGGCGATGTAGAATACAATAAAGACTGTGCCATACTTACCTCAATGTTGGTCGTGGGGCAGATGGCGTGATTTTCGTGGCCGGCCTGAAGCATAAGAGATGGTTGAGCATCTATTACGGCGCGAACGTAAATCTATGTGATCTGCAGACAGAGTATGGCTGCCCTTTATTATGGTAATTGAAGGCTCAATACACGAAAACAAAACATGACAGCGATTTTCGTAGCCGGCCTGAAGCGTAAGAGATGGCTGAGCATCTATTAAGGCGCGAACGTAAATCTATGTGATCTGCAGACAGAGTATGGCTGCCGTTTATTATGGTCATTGAAGGCTCAGTACACGAAAACAAAACATGACAGTGATGCCTGAAGGCTAGGCCGGTCTTGTCCGTGCTTGAACGCACTGCTGCTAAGGAAGTGGGCTATGGAGTGCGGTACATACCGACATGGAAGTGGGAGCAATTGTAATTGCATTTTTTTTAACAGTAGGCAGGCTATCTAAATAGTGACCCAGCGATGAGGGTAAACCACTGTACTACGAGATGCCATCATGGATGTCTTTATAGCAAAGCTGAATGGTAACGCTCAGTATATGGCACTGACAGACCCAGTGGTCGGGAAGCGCTATGCAGCATCGCATTTCCAGCAGGCAGATATATCTTATGGCATGTGCATAATATGTTTGTTGAATGCAGAGTTTCGGGTACGTTTACCTTCACGCTACATTCTACTGGTCATGATGAGCCACATGACAATGCTTAACGAGGCTACGGTGCACATAGTCTATGTGAGCATCAAGCCTATCGGTAATGGCAAGACAATGCACATGCTAGAATTTGCGTAATTTGGAATGTATGTAGGGATAAAATAGTGTCTCTCTCTCTTAATCTACTACAACTCTGACTCTCCAAACACGTACACAGCATTCAACTCGCTGGACGTGGTCATGTGCGGGACTGTTATGTCTGTGTACCGGTGTGTTCACTTCAAACCTTCTGGACTGCCTGATCAAGTGGAAAGCTGCAACAACGGAATCGAACACTGGGTAAGTCAAAACATTGAAAGCTAAGAGGAATTTATATCTCTATATCCAAAACCATGCAATGTTGTTGCGTATCCCGTGTATTACGTGTTGAATCAAGACCAATTATCAACAGATGTTGTCCACCTCGAAAATAAAAATAAAAATTTTCAACTCATGTTTCGTATTCCTCGTACTGATATTATGCAGAACATTATATATATAGTTATATATATACATATATATTTGTAGAATTCCTAATGAAGCAAGCTAGTTAAAATATTTTATTGCATACGGGCATCCATGAGGCTTGATAACTTTCAACGTCTCATAAATAAATGCAAGTTTATGTGTGAAAAAGGCTGACAGTTAACTATCACTACAATTGTTCCACATCAGTGTTCTAATCTTACACAATGCAAGTTTTCACAAAGAAAATTGTTCAAATTACTCTCAAATCTATATCAACAGTTCTTTAAATAGAGATATTCCAGCCGCCTCAGTCAGTACCACTGAGCCCCGATCGGTGTGTGTATGCACTCTGACGGCCGGAAAATAAATTACTATTCTATCATTACACGAATGAGAACTTCTATTACAAATACGGTGATACCTATTCACTGGCTTACCGAAAAGTGATTTAATATTAGTCACCATGCATAGATTGAGGAATACATTAAAAATTTATAAACACGTCATCTGATGCTCAGTGGAAAATCAAGCATGTATTTCTCAACACGTTACCAACACATTCTGAAATGACGGAAACGCAAATCACGGAAGTAGATAATGGTTTTCAATTTCTAACTCAGAAGAATTACAATCATGCGCGCAGCACTAGTATTATTTTTCTGATAATCATTTCAGTTAATCTATATATTAAGCTATTACAACTAACTATTATGTTAAAGAAATTGCTTAGGAATAATATTAATTAATCATTACTGAAGATCCTTACCTCTTTCCAGGATCTGCTACAGGTTAATTCAGTTAACGATTGTAAGCACTTCACATGTTTACTACGCCGGCCGGCATAGCATTTCACATACACAACATGTAAACACACGTAAACCTTTGCAACCCAAAATCGGCAACGTTAATTGTATAATTCGCGCGTGTGCACAACAGTTTGCTATTATTTTAATAAAAGTGTCACGCACGAGCAGTATAAAACTGTCACGGAGTGCAAATGCTCGGGGGAATGCAGATGCATCGCCCACTTGGCATCATAAAAAGAGTCTGATGACTTTATCTTCTTCGCTAGAAATCTCAATCTTACTGCGCATAAAAGAGTGCGCCACCTACCGGTATCTAAGACTATGACATTGTTTCAGATTTAAAAAAAAAAATCCAATCCCGGGGTACCATAATTTTGTAGTATATAGATAATAAATTGACAAAACTTGGTGGACGTGTTAGCACCGATCTTATTCCTTTTAACCTAGTTACGACATGGGGCACCATATACATATCTACATAACATAGGATAACTGAAAACAAAAACCTTTTTATCTAGAAAAAATTGTAATTTTACACTAAGAGTGTATTGAGAATATATTTTATTGTAAATATTATTTTAATATTTTTACAAAACTGTAATAACATTTAATTAATTTAAAGTTTTAACATCGTATCATTTATTTTTCAATGTAAAGTGGCCAATAACATATATAAATATTAACTTATACTGTAAACATATCAATACCAGTTTCAGATATTTTAGTTAGTAACTTTTATAACCCCATCTCAAACTCTACTAAAACGACAAACAAATAAGTGCAAAGAGTAACTATTAGAAAAAGGATATTTAGCAAAAGCCACTGCACCCTAATTCCATGACAACTGCGACCGCGTGGAAGAAAGGGCACTCGCACTGATGACCATTGCTACACCAGAGTTTCGGCAGCTCTGTATCACCACAATGTCTCTCTCACGCTACATACCACCCATCTCCATCTATGCGGGCTGAGGACAGCAGACTTTTCAAGCATGGGGGTGATGTTGCAACCACAACGGAGCCTGCAGAGAGGTGCCTGAGCTGAAGGGGTATGCGTGTTTTGAAAGACGTGGGTAAACAGAGCCGCCGCGTATATAAGACACGCACGAGACATGGGCAAGGCCTTGGCCTACTGCCGTGCCGAGGGAGCCAGTGCCAGGCGGGCAGACTGTATCAGCGCCCAGCGAGAGCCCTCGATCGATTACCGTCTACATTTTTTTCCGTCGAGAGTATGAGTTGGGGTTTATTAGAAGCTTGGTTGCAAGCCTTTCGTCATTTTCGGTAATTCGGAAATACTGTTGAGAAAGTTGAAATTGTATTGAATTACTGATTGTCTTTCGCGAGATCTACGTAGAGTCAATTAATGTGAATTAAAGTAATAGAGTGGCCTCAGCCTTATTGAATCTTTTTACTCTTTCTGACTAGCCCATCCACTTAGTGCTTTATCTTTAACTTGTATTATTTAGGTCGCGTGAACTAAGAAAGTAACAATATGTTTTAATTTTTTCTGGGTTTTTCATTACAAAAGAAGTATAAATTTATTATATTCAAATAGATTAAGTTCAAGGACGACCAATTATACAATGTCTCGTTAACCTTATAAATTAACAAGACGACGATTCAATGGTTTAACGCAGCAAAATAAATTAACGATGTAACTTCTGGATATTATTACCCATTACCGTCAGCCTCAATAATTAAATTACAGTTGTTACTTTTCGTACTGCCTTGGCAAATGCCTAAGTAAAGACGCTTGTAAATTAAGAAATTTACTTTATTTTATTACTAAACTGATTAGCTTTAGTAAATAACTTCGTTTAGTGTGTGTTTAAAGGACTGTTACTAAAATGTACTAAAAATGTAATGCAGTTTTATCTTGGATTATCAGTTTGTTTCGTATTTATGGAATAAAAGAATGGATGCGTTAGTCTTACTCATTTTTGAACTGCAGTAAGTAATGATCATACTTAGTATTAGCCAGCTCTACACGCATGTCGTTGTGATAAATAAACTACTATTCTAACAATAACTATGGACAAACATTTATAATGAATGGAATACTGAGAGTGTTATATAAACAGAAAAAAATTGATTATTACAATGAATTTTTTATTTTGGCTTTGACTTAAAAACATTATTTTTCAGTTAACTTTTGCACGTCAATGCATAAATAAGTATAGTGATGGAATAATAGTAAAGGTAGAATATTTTACTAATCAATCCAACAAACTTCAAAATACATAGAGGAAACAAATACTGTAACATAATATTTCGTAAAACTTATCAACATTTTTAAATGAAACTAGTTTGAAATACATCCCGGTGATGCTTGAGATAATCGTATCGGAATGTTCTATGAAAATATTTGTTTACTTTATGTTTTTTATACAACCATACTTAATTTTTAAGTTGGAGGTTACGTATTGCCTAAAATGTATAGTGATATGTTTGTAGGTCAAAATGGTGACGACCACTGCAGTCAACTTCATGGTGTGTTCGGAGCCTCTAAAAACTGCATCTAAAGTAGTTGGCCTTCAAATTTACCATCAGACAGCTGAAGACAGAAGAGATCAAGCCACAAGAGTAGCTTACTACAAATGGTTCTTGAAAAGAAATACTTACCGAATATTCGTACACTTTGTTACAATAGCATCCTTTATGTATGACAATTATGATAGGTATATGCGTGACGGCTTTAACGTATTCACAAGAACTTACACTATCTTTTTTGCGACTGCAACTAACCTGATATTCATCGCTAGCCAATGGGGTGTCATAGTTTTATGGTTGAGAAATTCATACATGCAGGAAGCTGTTAAGATATTCTTTGAGGTTGACCAGATAATACTCAGTGTCAGCCACGACAATTACAACAAACTTTCGAATCGCCCAACAACATTTTTCTCAGTTGTAACTGCGGTTATGATTGCAGCGTTGTTATTCAATCAATTTGCTTTTTGTCCAACCATAAAAAAACATCTGATTGCCGCTGGTGCTAACATGATAGACGTAGCCTTTTTCGTAGTCGCAGGAAACTACATTAACATTGTTGCCCTGGTCAAGCAAAGGTTGTGTATTTTGAGTCACGAACTTCGCAACCATCTTTACATAATACGGATAACTAAACCTGCTTCTCAGACGAGTTACAGCGCATCATCAGAGTGTGAAATGGGTCATGTTTCAGTGGCACATCCTCTGAGAGGAATAAGTTCATTTATGGAGTTATTCGGGCCAGTAATTGTAACAGATTTTCAACGCGATGATTACATAAAGAGAATTGTTTCACTAAGATCATTGCATATTAGTTTGTGCAGGATCGTATCTTTGATCAACTATACATATGGTTCATCAATATTTTTACACGTATTGTCCTTCGGGGCCGTTACAATCTACAATTTGCTCCATACGCTTTTATTTATTTTTAGGCCAGCCTACATCTTCGAAATTGAAAATCTGTCATATTATTTAATTGCAAGTTTATTGTGGACTACTTTTTACTCTCTGCAGACTGTGGCTGTAATATACGAATGCAATGCTACAGTTGAGGTAACGGAGACTATTAATGATACAGTTATAGGTTTGCTGTGTGAACCAGGTTTAGGCGATGAGGTAAAGAAAGAACTTCGTTTATTTTCAGATGTGATTTACAGGCGAAAATTGGTGTTCTGTAGCGGCGGTTTTTTTAATATTGACCTGCCTTTAGTAACTTCAATGGCTGCATCGCTGATGACATATTTGCTTGTGCTAATACAGTTTTCTTATCAGTAAGCAAAATAAAGTGCGGGAAAACTATAACCAAACATATAACAAAAGAAAACATAGGAAGAAAAGTACATTAAGATACCACTGTGATTTAATGTTACATTAATTAGTAGGAACAGTGTGAAAGCAACAGTGATAGAATAACATATTTTATTGTGCGATAACAGCTTATTATAGTTCAAGAAGTTACATCCTTATATATAAGCCAGTCTAAAGATAATACAGTGGTAAATCTAATTTATAATTTTAATATTGATTCTGTGTTTTTTTTTAGTGATTCGCTCATTAAACTAATACAGTAGAATGGAATCTTTAACAGAATTTCCTGTTTTTTACTAGATCCAAAAATAAGGATTTATTGCACTCATGTTTCTCACAAATAACTATGTAACTATAAAAAAATGTGATAAGAGTTATACTTAAGAAAAAGGCAAGACATCTCATTACGCTGTTATATATCCAACCAATTTAAGAAAAATCAGTTATCGGTTAAAAATTTGCGATTGTGGTAGATTTAATTGGCACATGTCTCAATTTGAAGGTGTAGTATTGTTTTTGAAATACAATTTCTCTATTCTTTGGGCTTTCGTTTTGTGATGCAGTCAAGCCTTAAAGGTTGGCCCCACACTAGCTCACTACCACATACCTATGATATGAGTGATAACGAAATTAAAATTCTCAAATAAATTATGTGGTGAATTATTGTCAACTATCCATTTGGATCCAGTGATGCATTTGAAAAAGTATTGTGTTGATAGAAGTAATTGTATTATAAGTGAGACACTGGGTGTTGAATTTTTTTTGTCTGCACAAAATCAGTGTGTTAATTTAAAGTGTTGACCATAGAGTTTTTATTAGAACCTATGCATTTACAGGCGAAGTGCAAACAATATGTACACCCAACTCGTCTTACAAAGCAGCCACACCACACGGCACAGAGTTGCCGACGAGTGGCTGTTATAAGGCGAACACATGTCAGACGCCATCATGTCCGACTTCTCAGACTTCCATAGACGTATGAACATTGGAGTGTGCATCGCTGTAGTCGCAGTGATGAAAACAATCAACCTTGTGCTTGTTGCAACGATTATAAAGTCAAATGTTATGACAGCCTATACAAAACGTGGCATGTCATCATCTCCGAAACAGAACAATGGGTGATACAGAACAATGGATGATACAGAACAATGGATGATACAGAGCAATGGATGTTACAGAACAATGGATGATACAGAACAATGGATGATACAGAACAATGGATGATAACCACAGCCACGGACAGAGATCGAAGGGTGTTTAAGTGGATAGTGACAGGAAAGACAAGGACAAAAATATCCCAGATGACCTCCAAATAAGCACTCAAAACCCAGAGTATCGTATCTACCCAAACTATCGCCGCTTCTCTCTACGCAACATCTCTGGAGGGAAGCCGACAAGGACGCCGAGGAGGACGACGCCGGATGACGACGGCCCCTGCCAAGACTGACGTAACACTGGTCAATCCACTCATCAACGCACATTCTCCTTCAACACCAACTTTGTTTTCGCCCCCACATCTCTTACATGCATCGCTTACACTTCGCCCACTTTTTTCTTCCGCTTCACGCGTGCTGGATCTCCACTGCCGGTACGCTCCCCGTTCATAAACTGATTTCTCATCACCCAGCAGCCCACACCATCTTGCCCCACACTCATGATTAGCCCGAAAGTACCTCCGGTCGGAAGGGCTCTACACTACAATTACACTGGTTCCCTGGGCAAAACCCTTTCTTACATTGTACATAAAAAAAAGTGTGAATTATACTACTGATATGGAAAATGTACCTAGTGCGAGAACTTATTCAGCTCCTGCATAATAGAGTACTTGCATTCATGCTATGTGCCACATCACAGTAAAAAAAACTAAATTATAAGGCCAAGATTTCACAACGGTTACTGAAAAATAAAATTGTAAAAGTTACTTTTCCTTAAAAAAAACTCTAAAAAAATTTAACAATTTGAAATAGCTGTAAATATAATTACAGCTTTTTTTGCCAACAACTATTATTTAATTATGAATTAAGATATTAATATTAATTGTTACACATCTACATAAACAATCATGTTATTATATTGTAAAACAATGCCATAATTTGCATTGTTTGTTAGGTTTGCAGAAAGAGAAGCAACAAAAGGAGTATATGTTCCTGTAAATCAGATTGGAATCCTATTTCAATTGTAAATTTTGATTATTCATAATATTATTGTGCATTGTTATTGCCCTGCGCGCAAAAATTTCTTCAGTATTTAGATGTTTTTGCAGCAATTTCACAAGATAATTGTAATAATTCAGTTAGGTTGATGACAGTAAGCCGGCGCAACTGAAAAAGTGAACCCTTTTATGCTGCAGACATGTATTTGACAGCGCCTGTTTCTCAGACAATAAACAGCTTAATTAACTTTTGAGTCTGTAGCGAATGTGACGTTATTCTCTACATAAAACGCCTGACATATTTGTGCTAGTGATCACAATATCGCAGTTAACAACATACATTTTTCTGTTGACCACAAATTTATGATTAGCGACTGTCATATCCTGCTGTGACCAGAAAGTTAAAGTTATTGACACATATATTGCAGTTATCAGTTGAATTAGCATATCCTGTAGTTGCAACATTATACAGTCGGCAGTTTCAAATTTGTGATACATGTTTCACCATTTAAATATACTACAAACAACAATATAAATGTACTAATATTTGCAATTATTTATACCATCAGGATGCAAGATGTGTATGCTGCAACACTGCTTTTTATGTACTTATTTATATAGACAGAAATTATAATGATAGTGTAAAACGTACCAAACAAATTAAATATATTGTGCACAATCAACTGCAGAGTATTATTTATAATATACAAAGTATAAGCATTATACCATTTTAAAATATTATATGTTAAAAAAATATTTCTCCAATTTTTGTGATGTGTTTGATGTTTTAAATCGTCCATAAGACTGAAGTGGGAAGCATCGTCTTAGTAAATAATACAACATGAAATTTACATATATGAAAACAATTAAAAATCATTATCAAATTCTTTCAAGTTGATGCTTTTCTTATTTAAGTATGCTTGCTCTGATTAATTTATATTGACTGGTAAACTATATAATATTAATAATTATGATACGTGATAAAAATGCTTTGATTATAAGTTCATTACAAATGAGTGGTTGAGTCCATCAGTATTTTTTAAGAATTCTTATGTAAAATGACTTCAAAGTATGAGTATAAAATGCTAATTATTTGTAAATAAATTTTGCCGATAGTTTGCAACATGTGTTGTTTTAGGAATGATTATCAAAGTTTTATAAGATATTTGAAAATTTCACTTAATTTTGTATACAATTTTTTATTTGATGTGCTACGTCTATAAATGAATCATATTTGGTTGCAATTAGACTTATATCTGCTGATTAAAATGGCAAACACCAATTAGTAAGTAATTATATATCATTGGGTATAAACACATGGAACTGATTCGACTAGGACATTTGGGCCGGAAAGAACAGGCCTTCAGGCAGAGACTTTTACATATGTTGCGAATAATTTATGGCAGAGCCATAACCTGTGGTGTAAAGGGACGTATGAAATTAAATGTGGTGCGAAGAACGGGATATATATGTAGAAATAGAAGCAGTCAAGAAGGACAAGGCACATGCCAATATTACCCCATATGTGTATCAGTATGATAATCGTAGAAAAGCTGTAAAAAGGAATGGGGAAGGTGGCAGCTTCAAAGTATTCAGGGAAATCAAAAAGCATCAATGAGGGCATGGTTCATGCCGGGAAAGAAGCTTGCAGCTTAAAAATTTTTGAATGGACCTCATTAAGGTATAGTGGTGAATGGGGCAGAGGATAGGCTTTTCAAAGTATTAGGAGAAACCAAGGAGATGATATTGTAAAACATTTAGCATAAACAGTTTATAATAATTAAAGCTAGACACAAAGAGGGCATGGATGAGGAGAAGAGTAGAATCATAATGGAAATTGTAATGGTCAAATAAGAGGGTTGGGGTACATATATCAAGAAGTATCATTAAATGAAAAACATTAGTAATGGCAAAGACACAAATAATATTGGATAGGGCATGGAGGCGGAAGTAAAATGGCAATTTAAATGGCCAGGAAGAATAAGTTATGAACTCAGCATAAAGACTGAAACTTAGAGGAATTTTAAATGGCAAACGGATGGTTAAATGTAGTAATGATGGTGGAGGAGGTAGAGTCTTCATATACATAAAACTTTTCAAGAGTGGGGGTGTTCATGCCAACTATAAAGGCAGCATCTTAAATATTCAGGTTTGGAAAAGGGAAACATTAAATATGTTCTAAAAACTGGAAACTGAGGTCGTCATGTACGAAGGGGTAAATGCCAAGTATTAGTCCATAGATTAAACAGTTCGAGAATGACTAAAGGAATTTGGAAGAATGTAAAAGAGGGTAAAGTTAGAGTCATCACGAATTGTAAGTGCCAAGTAGGGCAATATAAAAGCAGTATATAAACCCTGTAACTTAAAAAATTTAAAAATTTCCAAAGCGTGTGTAAAATAATGTTTAAAGAATAAAGTAGGTAGGCATAATTGCAAAAGAAGGAGGTCAAATGGGGTAAGGTTTGGAATATGTATTTGTTGCCTGGAATGATATTTGAACGCGAACCAGAAGTAGTAGAATACATGATTATTTTCCATTCATTTTTACTTATTGTTGAAGGTATAAATATGTTGATACCAGAATTGTGATATGCGTAATTTTTTCAGTATTTTGGTATTGTTTGAGCGCTCTAAGTGTCACTAATTCTTGCAGGTGTCTGTTTGCTATTTTCTTTTTTTGTTTGAAGGAATATGACTAAGTGGCGTGGATATACCAACTGCTGCAGAAACGATAATTTTCCTGATACCTTAGTAAAGATAGCTTCATGTAGAACCCTGCTCGTGTTCTACTTTCAGACCTGTCCTACGCCTCATGCAAACAAAGATTAACGAAGTCTAGAAAATTACACCAAAGTTGTAATGCACCACATTCGAGCGACCTCTCGTTCATATTATTTTTCATAAGAACTATTCCTTAATAGGCATTACTGACACATTTCTCTCAGATTTTTTTCTTATTAATTATAAATTAAATATTAATATTATAGATATAATATAACTATAAATTCAATTTAACTAAAAACAAGATAATTTTAAATTTAATAGAAATTTAATAGAACTATAAAATGGTTTTGATGTATTACGTGTTTATGAAACAACTAATCATACCATACATTGTGTAATTTTTCAAATTATTGATTCGAAAAGTGCGAAAAAACTGCGAATATACTGTATAGGAGATACGAAGTTCCGTATTTTTTACTCATGTAGCTCATATCCGTTCTTATCATTATGGATCACATTTCCGTATATTAGCTGTACATTTGGGTAAGAACTTCCGTAAATATACAGATTTGTTAAACAGTGTGATATAAGTGCTAAGTTCTAGTGACAGTTTAGCCTAATCCACTGTAGTTTGTGGACAATTTGGAGTCCGAAGCTAAGTTTCAGATACCGCCACTAGAGTGCACTATATTCGGCGCACATATAAATCTTATGCAATTATTCATACTTTCAATGTTTGTAGCATACGTTATTTTGTTCATTTTTTTCTATCCATGTAATGTCATTGGGTTATTTTTATTGTTCTTTAACTAAGCCTTTTTCTTTTTTGTTCTATTCGGTACTATTTAAGTTTTTATTCAACAAGGCTTCGTTTTCGCGGCTCCGGCTAGGTTTTCAAGATTGACTCGTAAGCCATTGACAATAATGCGTTTGTACATTTGGCGTTTTTATTTCCTCAGCCTTTACGCGTGTATAGAACTGCAGCTCTCTTTACCTTTAACGTTTGTGCGTGCTAAAACGAAAATCAAGTAAACGTGTCAAGTAAACGTGTTCTACCTAGACGTATTCTCCCTGTAACTATTTGTGACACGTCCGTGAACGAAAGTTGAAGCTGATGAATGACCTTGGGACATGGCACCTCGGGACGTAGGGACCAGGCTATCGTTTAATAGGTGTTAATCTCTCCGAGACAGCCCCCACTGTGATGCAGGTTGTAGCATTATTCCCTCTCACAAGAGTAAAACAAGTTCGATTTTCAGCACCTGCCGAGGGGAAAATTTTCAATTAGTTGGTAAGCCTGCCTCGCCTGTGGAATGAAATTTCCGAAATCATTTCGCCTAGTTGCCATGGGCGTCGCGATGCGGTTTCCATTAACCACCGCATTGCTCGGGATTCCTACCAGCCTTACGGACGTCAGTTTCATCAGAACATTTTTTTTCCGAATGCAATCAATTTACAGCACAACCCATCTACAAATCAGCATATACCCGACTGCTCAGCCGCAGGCGAATTCTATTTCATAACACGTGGACGGTTGACTAAATAAGGAACTCTTCACTCGTGGTTACGTGTAGTAATACGAATTTTCAGAGCACTATTTACAGGTTGTTCCCAAATATGTGGTAAGTAATCGGAAAGTGGAAAGTACACCCCAAAACAATACAAAATGACCCTATAACATGTGCCCTAAAGTCGATGTCGATAGTTTCCAAGTCACAGACCTTCCGAAATTGTACCACGCGTAATTATTGGTAATAGTTAGGGGCGCCTGTTTTTCGCGAAAAGAATCAACAACTCGTTGTTCCCAAAAACACTTTAGTTTAGAACCACTATCGTGATTTACTGAACTTACTGTCACGTGACTTAGATCTATGCTAGCGAATCAGGAACGCTCGGTGTTGGAGGAGGCTTGTTTGTGATTGGCCTAGTCAGGTGGGAAATGTATTCTCACAAAGGCACGCAGCCAGCAGACGAAAGGAAATTTCCAAATGTTCACGTAGGCTGTTGAAGTCAAGCCCGATGTTATGAAGTGATCAGGAATCAGCCGAACGGCCTGGCTGATCACACTTTCAAACATTAAACCAGGGCACGAGCGTGATTGCAACAGCACCTTGTGAAAGACAGTTGCAAAAATCCCCTCCACCGGCCAGTAAACGGGGCCGCAAATATTAAACAACGCGCCCGGTATAGGCCAGCGTAACACCCGGAGCGGCGTCTTTAGTCGTCGACCTGACTAGAGAGAAGACCACTGGAGATGGGTGTGTCCGGCCGTCGTTAGCCGTCTCGTTGGAATCAGCTTCCGGCAACATGAACAAGTTGACGACTTTCCAGTTGGACTTTAATAATAATGGCGTTAGGCATAAATAAAATATTTAGATAATTAATAATCATGTTGGTATTAAATTTAAAGCTCCCCCGATCAATAATAATTTTAATAGTTACTGTAAAATCCTTATGTGTAATAAACCTCATCTTATACTGTTGGGCTCTACCGAATCATGACTCATTATTGAGCTACGCCCTTAGACACATTTACGTCAGAATGGCTTATTATCTAATTCAGAACACTACGCATAAATATTTTCGCGAAAGAAGGGTAGCCCTTGTAATAGTCGGTCATTTACGAGTTGTGCATGTTAAATGTGATCACCTGGAATAGCGTGTGTGTCATTCTGTCCCATTGTACTGTTGACAGCCGACTCACGTCGAATACCATGCGCTTAGAACCCCGGATCTCAATCCACTGGACTATCACCTGTGGGGGCATCTCAAGGCCATTGCCTATGCAACTCCAGTTCCGGACGTAGCACTGCTTCGCCCGCGAGTGTAACAAGGTTGCCAGCAGACACGTGTGACTCCTGGAGTATGTGAACGTGCCAAACGACCAATGGCGCGGCGTGTTCAGGCGTGCATTCAAGGCACAACGTGGACATTTTCAGCACTTCTTGTAGAGTCACGTATCACTGCTGGTGCACGAACGTGACTTCAGCTACTAACTGGAATATATCAGGAAGACTATTGCGAATACATCCAGTACAGCATTTGAAGGTCTGCAACTGGGAAACTATCGAATTTAGGAGGTACGTTCATAGTGACATTTTGTGTAGTTTAGGGTGTACCATCCACTCCACGATTACTCCCCACATATTAGGGAACATTCTGTATATCGTCTGTTCGCGGTTTCTTCACCCTTTTTAAATCGAACTTTTGAAAAATCACCCAATTTATAACATGTTTGGTTATTTCCTAAATGTGCAATGTGTCTCAAGCGTTTTATGCATCTGTTAACGTAAAAGTGCCTAAGTTTTTGGTTAAATTAAACTGTTGTCTATATTTTACATATCAATTAAAATATTTCATTTATAATTAATATAAATAAAAACACTGAGAAAATAGGTGTGTTGGTAATGTCTGGTAGTAAATAGTTCTTATGTAAATTAATATTACACTGAGTGCGCACGAATGCGGTGCGCAGTACGTTCGGTGCTATTTTCTAGACTCGGTTAAGTTTTGTTTGCACGAGGCGGAGGAATATCCTGAAAGTAGAATTTTGGCAGGGCTTCAGTAAAGTTACCTGAAAGGACTATGGCATACAATATTTGTACGATTCGCTTCCAGCAGCAAATGTGTATTTTCACACACGAAATACATGAAAGTATGTCATGATAGTGTGTATTAAGAATACGTTAGGAATGACTTCACGTCTGGTTGAAAGACAGGACTAGCCCCCTTTGACAGTCTAGAACGTGGAAGGAATCGGTCATGGCCTGAATCAAGCATAAACTAAAGATGAGTCAGACCGATCTACATCTTATGGGTGTCTCCAACATTGAATTACCCATCGCCAGTACAACTGTCAATGTCACATGTTTAACACTAATGGGTGTGTGTATAGATAATGGAAAACCGTGAAAAAATGTTGAGGCAACATATCTTCTGTTACACTACGACTATTTTATTTTGTTATGATAGGATGAACAATGTTTTGACTCAGCTAAGTTGTTTGCAGACCAATCACGAACGTTCTGCCTTATAGTATCAGAATCCTCATTGGCCCAGTGAAGTAGGGTAGTAGCTTCAGACAAGCATGGCAGTCAGTAAAGAAAGAAAACGTTGGACAAGTGCACAGAACGTTTAATCCTAGCAAACAGTCAACTCTTTCCGCGATAAACTATCATCTCTATATTAGTATTTTATTTAAGTTTGAATTTTTAGCATATCGCCACTTTAAATCGAATAAAATATTTTGACTGACTTGAATACATTTAAGTTGCATTAAAACTGTTATACTAACACTCCAAAGCGCTTACTTACATAAACAGTACTCTAACTTCAAATCCCATGTGAGTTGTTTTTCACAGTGCTGTTTGCAGTAAAGCAGTTCAGTGTTGAAACACGGAAGGTGCTTGTTGCACAGTTGGTAAGCGTGATTTACTCCATATTCCCTATACGGTATCAAGGAACCATCCCAGCGTTTGCCTGGAGTGATTTCGGGATACCGCATGTAAAACTGGTATAAAAATGTCCGGACACGTTCGAACCCAGACCCCAAACAATGCGAGTCTCTTTTGTTACCACTGCGCCTTCTTGCTCCATTTCTCCCTATTTTATTCAGTACACGTGTTTATCCATATTTTTATGTGAATTGTTCTCGAAAAGGGTTGCAAAAAATGTTTATATAGTTTTCATAAAAATTACGTATAATTTTTATTTACAAACGATTTCCAACACTGCACAATTTTCCATATAACAAGTATGCATCATTTTGTTGAAATCAACTTACGTTAATAATAAATAATAATACACGCCTAATTTTTTCGTAGTTTACTAAACACTTATACATGTAGTATTTTTGCTTGGATGAAAACACGTGCCCATTCCTAGGATAATGCAGGAGGTACTGTGATGTGTTGCGTTTAACTAGTTTTAAGATTAATTTTCTTTTATGTATTTTAAGCTATCTGTTGTTTGACAGAAATCTTGTATTCGTATTCCACCTCCGTAATGATTGTGTTTGTAATATAATACCGCAATTTTCCCGTTGCCAGATTTTCTCGATTTACACATGGTGCACTAATTACAAACAATTCTTAAAATAAATATTATAAAAATTTTACGTAAAACAAATTTTGTTGGAATCGCATATATTCACTGCCACGCATAATATATCATCACTAATAACAAATTACTGTTTAATTATGATCATTTGAATGGTTCTCTTGAAATGCGTGTATTTAATGAGTGTATACATGGTAACTTGATTAGAAAATGTAATTACTAATAGTATCCGTAATTATATAAATGTGTAAGTTATTTTATTAAATGAGAAGAGCGTATCAATTTTGGCTCGCGTCTGTATAGTGAGGCTTCGATAATTATTAATTTTCTAGACTCTAATTGGTTCGTTACTGGACGTTTGTGTTCTGTTTGAACTCGCGCTGATTGCAGTGATTAGACCAGATACGTACATGCAAACACATGCATTAAGTACCTAAATAGGATAAGTGAACCAACCATAAACTCAGAAAAAAATTTCAGCCAAAATCGTTGTCTTAAATTGACGCAAGAGTGTCTTAACATATTGTCGACGACCAAGTAACATTTTCTTTCCAGGTGGATTTCGGATTTCTTCCAAATCATTGCTGTAAACTGACCGAAAAGCATGGAAAAGTAGACTTCGGTAGCTACAACATGATAAGTGAAGAAACAGTTAATAATTAAAATCAAATGATGTATATTTGTAGCATTTCGTAAAGGTGCGCAAATGCGCCATTACACTTAGAATTCAGTGCGTTGCGCATTATATTTATTTTCATCGATAACGACTATCCAGTTATCCAATACTTATAAAAGTTTCCATTGGTCAGTTTTATTTATTAAAAGCGCAAACATGATAGAGTGAAATTGGTAATTTAGTACCTATAGTATTACCTTAATAGTCACTGAACAGTACAATATATATCTCTTTTAATAATAAATTCGCTCGAAGAGCGAAACAGTCTGTTACTCCGTAATATCCAGCTGCACATGCCACGAAGGTTAAGTGTCGGAGTTACTTAGTCCTGAGTGGCTTGGTCAAAGACGGACACGGCACCAGCAGCCAATGGAGGTATAACAACAGCTGAGGTGTGTATATAGTATTGAAGTCTACCGTGTGCTCCGATTTGTACGCGACAATATCACTGGCCCTACTTATAACAACTGACGCTTTGTAGCCTATGGAAAGAGTTTCAGTAGATCCACGGCACAAGAAGCGACCAATGATAACATAGTTTTTGTGTCAGCAGCAGCCAGTAGCGTTATCCAGTGAAATGCGATGTCCGTATTGGTGCTAACGTCTGGACCTGCACAGCACCGACCATGGTGTTACCTATTATGCAACGTATCACAAGTAAACGAGTGTACTCGGGATAATATGTTGATGTGTTAACGTCGCCAGTTCCAGAAGGGCTCATTCACCAGACCCACGTGTGGCGAAAATCCCTCCACTTCCAGTTCCCAACAACCCTATCGTTTTCCCAACTCCACCACCCTCGTCACATGAGGGGTTCGATTGAAGTAGAGGCGTGGGAGACCGGCGGCTGGAGCTACAGCATCCTCCAGGCGACTTCATCAAACATTATCACCAGAGACACTCAAAATTCGCGTTATTATTTGGTATCAGGCTAGACTTCACAATACGGCCTGTACTGGAGCCGGCGTCGTTTCTCCATTGGTTGCTGCGTAGATGCGAAGCCACGCCCTTTCTGACTGAACTGCACGTAATCGGGGCACGTAATTGTAAAATGTTCGTTCATTGGCCCAGAGTTACTCCAGGGCTTGTCAAATAAAGTATGGTCCAATAACAAAGGTATTCAAAGGTTCGCGTGTTTGAAGTTTAGCGTGTCCCCAAATTAAAAACGCGAATTTTGCATGTCTCTAATTATTACATTATGGTTCCGGGTGGTGGGGGGAAGGGGACAAAAATAAAACGTGGCCACTCTCACCTTTCTTGACTTCAGCGAAAATCCTGTAGCGATATTCGCCTGTAAAGTTCTGTATGCTACGCAACATGACTCGGGGATCTCCCAGTTTTCCCCGCCCATTCATTTCGGTGCCGCTTCATACTCACCTCAATCACCCTCATCGGCTCTCAAGGCCTCGCTGTTGAGAGGCGCCCACTCTCTCACCCACAACATCACTCCACTCGTGGGCAGGAAATAAATTGTAAATTGGGAAGGGGGGGGAGGCAGATTACAGCGCCGAAAAATACCGACAGGACGATCACTCGAGAAAATAACGATGACACTTACAAATATATGGTTCGTAATACCGCACTTAGAATACTTAAGGATGCAAAAGTTTAATGTTGTAAATAATAGTTGTTTGAATATCTATAGCAGTAGAAATAAATTAAAAATAAAATTTAGTCCTTTATTATATTATAAGTTCCATCCCTCACGAACTCGGCGATATGCGCCTTGCGTCTTGTAGCAATACTGTTTTCCTTAGTCTCGTAAGCTTCTGCCAGTTAACATAAAGCACAACCAGGGTTTTATTGGTCCCGATATATAACACAACGTCCTACTTGCAGCAACAGCAGCATATTTCCGAGATAAATATAATGTTTGCTGCGACGTCTGAAACTATATGTTTATCTGTGACGGCGAGGGTTAAAATAACTAGTTACTGAGCCAAACAAAAAAAAAATTCCTAAAAGTTTATAAAGTTTTTTATTTCGATATTGACGTCGGCACAGAACACTAGAAGAAATATGAGATATGCGAGGAAGGTGTAAACGGGGGAAGGACTGAATCTGTACCGCAAAATACGTCTCTGGAGATTTTCCACTTTTTCTCGTGGGCGATGGACGTACCTCCAAAAAGTTTAGGTGTCAGTTCTAGGGTGGAAATAGCCCGGAGGTTGGCTGATCTGTCGGGAGATGGAGGCTGGGAAATATTTACCTCATAGTCCAGTCACGGTTACATTCAACTGTTCTGAAACCCTGCTAAAGTCCCATTTGTTCCGCCACATGGAAACAAAGCTTATTTTAGTCTCAGTTTATTCTATTATGCAGAAATTCCTCGTTTTCACATCATAATTTCAATGTCAGAGATATTATTGGAAATGTTTGATCATAGAAAATATACGGTTTACTAGTTGTCTAATACTTTTGTATCCGATATACACTGTGTGTTTTCTTCCTGCTTGCAAAAAGGTAGGAACTTATTTATAAGATGTAAATAGGTTCCTGATATATTACAACAAGCAGAAAGTACGCGGTTAAAATTACTCACAAAAATATGAAACTCGTAAGACGTAAATTTTCTATAAAAGTTCATTGTCAGTAATTATTATGAATCCGAAATTATGACGCGAAAACGAAGAATTTCCGCATAATAGATTAAGCCGAGCCAAGTCTAGAAGATAAACCAAACGGGACAACATACCGAAATTGTGCGCACTGAGTTTTAATAGTATTTCGCTTGAGAAATATTCCTTAAAAGGGATAACCATCTCTGTTTTTATTCATCTTCGGTATAAATTGATTGTAAAATTTAATAGCTAAAATATAGGTAAAAGTTAATTCTAACCAAATATGATGTACTTTTATATTAACAAACGTTATGAAACGCTTGCGATAAACGACATATTTAAGAAACAACCAAATATGCAATACATGGTGGTGATTACACAAGGTTCAATTGGCAAAATATGAAGATACTTTGGACATCTCGGAGCTGAACTTTTCCTTTCCGTTACTCTTAAAAACCAAGTCTTTCAGAGGGTGCGTGTGTCCTTGACATCGCATCGGGGTTAATGAACTATCATGTACTTCCAGCTGCGCGTATCAACCGAATATTTTTAACGATCGGAATTACACGACAAGAGGAGTGAATAGAGGGGGGTGCGAGGCGAAACACGCAGGAATTATTTTTTTTTTTTCGCCGGCCGTCGAAAGACTGACGAGCGATAGGGAGAGCTACGTCATGACCCCGGTGCGTAGGAGGCGGGTGTGACTGCAACACTTCTGAATTATTTGGGCGGGACCGCGGTGGTGTATTGTTTACTCTACTCGCCTCCCACCAGGGCGAACCGGGTTCGACCCCCCGGCGCAGTCGCGCCCGAATTTTCGCGTGTGGGGATCCAGCCGGACGATTGCTGGTCGGCGGATTTACTCGGAGATCTCCCGTTTCCCCCTGCCATTGCATTCCGTCGTACACACCTCGCTTAGCGTTCGTTGGGTCTCAATACTTCGATGATAAGAGCAGCTCAAATCTCTTCACTCGCGTTCACTCCCTGAAAGACTGGTTCCGAGCTTGGTGTAGGTTTTACGAAACCCACGATGGGGTCAAAGAATAGGTACGTGTACAGAATTGAAATGGCCGTGGCGTATTTTCTTGATGTGGCCATACCTTATCGCAGAATGGCGGCGCGAGGCTCTGGAAACGGGCCCCCTGTCTAACTGCACTCTAAAAAAAAATCCTTACAAAGTTTTCTGTACGGAATTTTGGAATTAAAATTTATATTTTGCAAAATATTAGAGACTACATGAGATGAAACCAAAAAATAATTGTGAATTGTTTTAGCCTGATTTTATATCCACGATATGCCATCGCCCGTCGTCAGGAAATTACGGGGTGCCGTGGTATTAACAAACAAAAATGTAATATCCGTGGGTATTTATCGATTTTAATGACGTAATAACCACGTGTTTGTTAAAGGAACGCGACAACTTGCGTTGGTGTAACACTCTCAAACTTACGGTTCTAAACAAAACGTAGCAGTTTTCTGAAGTTTTACACAGTAATTTTCATCCTCGATTTTCAAATGCGTCTTTCTCTCGTTACCCCTTTCATTCCCACATTAATTTAATATTTCCGGTGTTGCAAATAAGAAGTTTTTCGGTTCGGACTGTACTGAAGTTGACAAAGAACTTGTTCCGTTAACACAATCAATGACCTGCAGACGTTGTGTTAAGTGGTTGCAGATATATACCAAGTCAACGTAGAGAAGTTGTACGGTTTGCTAAGCATCCTGTATGGAACTGCATGGGCACCACCAGCAATGGCGGAACACTATACAGACACCAAGAGCACTCCCCTTACATGGTGTGTGCTCCCTACACCCCAATTCATTATCCAGAAGCTTCCAAAGGCACACCAGACATACTGGACATAACTAAGTATCAACATATCAACTTCATATATGAATTAGAAGTGATTCACCAGCTGCACTCTGACCAATCACCGCTCATAGAGATCATTAAGGATGCCGAAACTGTAATCCATCCATAGATACCAACCCCGAAATACCGAAAGGCAAATAGGCAAAGATTTAATACAGCACTCCACAACTCCTTGGATTTTCCGCAAACTTGAGGATAAAATTGCTAACCTCATTAAAGCCATTCACAGTACAGTCAAAAATACAATACCACACAGGGCAAGGAAGCCACAGCTCAAAGATTCCCTCCCCGAAAATATCAAGATCCTCAACACCCAACGCAATCATGTTACGCGGCTCTGAAAGCGAAACCGGTTGCGACAATACAAAATCGAAATAAATCGACTGCAGAAAGCTATCAAGGAGCAGATTGCAGCCCATAGAGCGACTCTGTGGGACGGAAAAATCGCTGCACTCAAAATAGTGGACAACTCCCTTTGGCGCATTACCAAGAGACACACCAGGGAAACGCTTGCCATTCCTCCTCGCCGCGACCATCAGAACTGCACTGCCAGTTCACCACAGAAAAAAGCTGACTTGCTAGCTGCAACACTGAGATTGGCCTTTAAGACAAACACCAACCCCTCGCCACCAGCGCAAACTGCTTCTATAGAACAATGTGCAAGACTAACACTATCTCAACCACCATAGGAAGAGCCGATATACTCTACATACCCAGAAATCCGCCTCTTGCTCTGAAAACTGAATGCCAATAAAGCTCGAGCAGACGGCGGAATTCAAACTATAGTACTCAAAAACAACCAGAGCCCAGCACTCTCAGCTATCACTACATGCATTAATTGGATCCTTCGAAACAAGACGTGGCCCATTGACCTGGAAAACTGCAAAAGTTGTTTTATTCCCGAAGCCAGGGAAATATGCCACGCTATCACAAAATTGCAGACCCATAAGCTTGCTCTGTGGGCTGTCCAAGGTCGCATAAAAAGTTCTACATTCCAGGGTACAAAACGACATCGATCGTAACCAGGTACTACCCGATATCCCAGGTCGGTTTTCGCACAAAACACTCCACCACTCACCAGCTCACAATAATTACGGAACACCTCACCAATACCTTCGATAAAAAGCAGTACACAGCGGCTGTCTCTCTCGACATCGCGAAGGCATTCGGCCAAGTCTGGCATGAAGGCCTCCCACAGAAACTACATTCCATCCAACTACCAGATTGTTATGTACATATCATTGCAGGATACCTATATTCTCGCATATTTTTTTCTCATTAACTTGGGGTTAAAAAGCAAAATAGAGATATTCAAGCAGGTGTCCCGCATGGCAGCATCCTTGGCCCTATGCTTTCCTACATAAATGTTCACGACTTCCCCACAGTGCATAGAGCACATATTGCTTGTTGCTTGTTACGCAGACGATACCATGTTGTTCGTGAGCTCGGCCAGAGCCTACATGGCTGTGCGTTAAATACAGGAAGCATTTAAACTATTTGAAAAATGGTTCACAGACTGGCGAGCAGCAGTCAATATCAGCAAGTCGGAAACGATCATCTTCACCAGACATAAGATCCCAGCTGGCCTTCAAAACTGCCATCATTTGCCATCGACAAAGAATACAAGAACAATGTGAAGTACCTGGGTCTGCATACGGCCGATAATGATTTACGCAACTCCAACATGGGGCTATTCAGCCAACATGCACATAATAAAACTCCAAATCGCACAATACAAGACCGAGGATCGCATATGTTCCGCGATATGTGCCCACAATGCCTCTTCACCGGGAAATATGCTTGGATACTATTATATACACCATGGTGAAATAAGCCAAGGCCTTCTACCAGACAACTGCCGGCCACCCTAATCGACTCCTCAGAGCGTTGGGTCAATACGACATTGAAGACAAGTAGAGGTACAATCGACCAAGGTTCCTGCTAGTGCCAAAACCTCCATAACTCTGATAACACAACACAGTGGATACATATGTAAGCACAGCACACCAGTGTTATCTTGGACACCAAAATGTGTGAAATAGTAAACTGAAAACTACCACATATTACTATTAAAATCCACATATTCATCATAAATACCACTAAAACGACAGTCACAAACAATCAAGTTGTATAGGAAACCTACCTAGTGCCATCTTACACATACAGTAATCAAGATTAGTGTCGAGGACACCGCCCAAAGTGCTTGCCAACAGAACACCTCTCAAGATCCCAAGCACAGGAAGGTACATAATAGAATGGTGTACATCAACTGCGAACAAGAATTTCAGCTCACCAGAGCCATAGATCCAGCCCCTCTTCAAGCTTCATCTTCATCTACAGGATTCAGACGCCAACTCCATCGAGCAGGACAGCAGAGGGGATACCTCCCACTGCTCCCCTGGCAAATTGTCAGGGAACACATCATGACAACGGGTTCGCCTGCAGCCCACACACATGTCCACAATGCACCAACATAAGCAGAGTCACAATTGACTCACGTGACGAAGGCTTCCAACCCATCCTATCCTGCTCTATATCTCCCGTTCTGGGTCAATCGGGCGTGTTAGTTATCTGCAACCGAGCAACAGGTTTCCTCCAGTGTTGATGCTGGTTTACTGTTGCCACCCCACATCGTAACTTTGTAAGGCAGTCGGGACATAATTACCGCTTCTGCAGTCTAGATCCCATGCGCAAAAACGCACTACGGGCCACAGCGACCTCCCACTCCTCCACTCGAGGAGGGACCGGAGGACGAACGGCAAACATTTTAACAAACTGTAACAAAAACGTAAAGCCTAACCGGCTGGCACGTAAAATTTCCCTCCCACTAGCACACCACTATCTATCCGGAGGTCACAATGTGCAGGTTGGTGACCACAGTATGCTGTGGCCGGAGGGGTGGCATACAGTAAAGTTAAATGAGTAGTACGGTTTGCGATTCATTTACCCCCAGGAAAGATCATTGAGCATCGAGTCTTGCAGTGCACAGCACCGATCAAATATAATCTTCCCGTGCAACATGTAGTCAATTGTCTACACTAGGAATATAAGGGATAGTAATCCATTTATGTCAAAAGGTCGTTTTTTATGATCTACCTCATTTTCCACTAACGAAGTATCGCATAAAGTTTGTACCTGAAGTTGAGGATAATCCTGCTATCGCGTGTGGGCTCTTTCTCTCCAGCGTTAGACAGACATTTACCTACAGCCAGGTTCACAGCGATGCCGGACGCGGGGGTCTTCATGTTGCCTTAGAAAACACGAGTTTGGCTCGAGCTAGTACGGTGGCTCGTTTCTCAGAGAAAACTGAGGATAGTTTACTCAAGGCGAGGGCTCCCTGTGAGCTGGCACGGTGACCTTTTCGCCGTCGTCACTGAGACATCTCCGGTCGTGTGTCTAAAGGACTCCAGCATCTCACGCTCCGCTTCCCACTCACACAGCCAATCGGAGAGCGGGAAATGTCACAACTGTCCATCCCACGGGTGAAGATTGGGTGAGGGGAGGGGGGCACAATGTCAGTGTATAGCCGCAGCGTATATAAGTACACAGAGACAAAATGGTGAGGAGGTTCCTTTGATGTCAGCGTACCCGTTCTCTTACTGGAATATGCCTCGGCGTCTGATAGGCTACTTGCAAGTTGCGGATGGTTCCATATAGGCTGGGCTGCCGGCTGGCGAGTAGGTTACCAAGCGGTGATTGGCGAACGGCGTTTCAACATTTTACTGGTAAGAGATGCCATTTTGGTGGCGTGTGCGGCTAGAGATCGTGGTATAGGCGGATGTTTCACCTTTGCATATTCTTTAGTGAGTGAGTGGAGAGATCTAGGCGGCTCTTAAGATACAGGTCTTGAGAGCCGACGCGGGTGAGGCGAGGTGAGTATGGAGCAGCGCCGGAATGCAAGACGGGGTAAACGGGAGATCCCCGAGTAAACCCGTTTACCTACAGCAAGTGTTTTAGTAGCAGCATCAATTTTTTAAATTTAGAATAAAGACGAACCACGTATAAATTTCCAGTCAAATACTTTTAACTTGATTCTGTTGACTCAGATGATTATTATGAACCATATCGTAACGAATTAAATTATAAAATCAAAAGATTTGTATGAAAAAAAAAATGAAATTTAACATTCTTGTAGATTATTTCATTGATTTATTAAAAGTGCATGTTTATTTTCAATTCTCATACTTTTTTTTTCAATCTGTCATTTTACATCAGAACGAAAGAAAAATCATATATAAAATTCAAAAAAACGCATAAAATTATTTTAGTTCCTTAAAAGCCCTCAATGCTCTCGCCAAGTGAGCAAGGCTGTTGTATAAAAAAAGTGAAAATATTTCAAACAAAACATTTTCAACCGAAATGCAAACAGCGCGCGAAACCAAGGATTGGTGCTTTGAATGTTCCCTCGGTATGTGTTAACGAAACAACTTTTTACAACATCGCCGCGATTGCAGCTACAAAACTCGTTTAACCAGAGTCCACGTCTCTGAGAAGCGCCCGCATATATACATATAATATATATACATATATATTAATACGTATTTTTTTTTCTTTTAATTTCCTTTCTGAAAGCAATAACCGGCCGTCCTATTTTCTGGCGAATAAGTGAAGAAGCTGGATCACAAGCCCTGCTTCTTTTATAAAACACAAGAGGTCGTGTTTATAACGACGCGAGAGCTTCGTGTGGTTAATGAAGTGGGAATAAATGTGTTGCGCACAGGAATAATCCACTCGTAGATGTGTGAACGTCATCAAAGTTGCAGGAAGCTCATAAAGTGAGAGAGGGAGAAACAGTACAAGGTCTGCGGGCAGCTCTCAACTTTCTCATTACTGCTTCGGACTATATTTTTTTCTTCTGAAGTTCAGCCGTCACAATTCCGACAGTCCAAGGTGGCAGCATGTAATACCAGGACTGCCCCAGGGGATTTTGGACTGACGGGGCAAAGCAATTTTCTGAACTTCCTGTTTGACGCGACACTAATCATTTCGAACATTGCTTACGTTTTTTATTCAACATTACCGGTAGAAAACATGTTGTTTGGAAACAGTTTTACAGTTCGCGTTAAACTATCGCTAAGCTATATATATGTTTATATTTATTTATTTTCACTGTCAATGTTTAATTATGTTCCAAACCCAAAACGCTATTTTATACATATTAGAGGAATAACTGGATTATCATACAGAACTCCTGTGTTTTTTTTTTTTTTTTTTAAATTTTCTATGGCCACTTGAAGGGCTTATCGGTAAACGTCGTTAGGTCGATGGAATTGTTTCCAGTTCGAGGATTATCCTCTAGTGCAGTCCGAGCAACGCTATTATGAACATTTCTCTGGCCTTGAAAGCAAAACCTACACGGATGTAGTTTCATTTTTTCGGTATCTATTTTCCTATGTTTACGTAAATTAACACGATATTATGTATGAATATGGGCAGTGGTATTTCGCGGAAAGATTTCAAGACAAGATAAAGTTCAAAGCGCTGTGGAGTCGTCCACCTTTTTTGATTGGCTGAAACATGTTCTCGTTCCCGTTGACTGTTTGCCAACGAATTACGAAGGTTCTGTGTCGGTGTTACAGAATCCTGAGTGGCCCGGTCAAATGTGGAAACGACACCAACAGGCAAATGGAAGTATGACAACAACCGAGGTGTGTATATAGTATTGAAGTCTACTGTGTGCTCCGATTAATTTGCGAAAAATCACGTGCCCTGTGTATGAAATAACAAATAATTGATTAGAGCACGTTCTACTCAGTGCTACATCTCCTGACAGACGGCCAGTAATGAACTTCGTACTGTATAATGTAAGTACGGAATACTTAAAAATACAGAAGTGAAACAGTCTGTTACTCCGTAAACTCCAGCTGCACATGCCAGCAAAATGGCGTCACAGGCCAGCAACATGTTGGATTACAGTTCGCCAGCGAGCGCCTTGTAACCTACTTGCCAGCCGACATCTCAGCCAATAGGGAACCTTCCGTAACATGAGTTAACCAATCAGGTACAAGGCTCGTTCCCAGCACCTCGCGTAGCAACTCAGCTAATAGGTATAATCCATTCACGACTAATTGAAACGCTTCTGGAGCTCCGTTAATTTTCTACTACCAGGATATTCCTCCGCCTCGTGCAAACAAAAATCTTAACTAATTCTAGAAATTTCCACCGAAAGGACAGCGCACAGTGTTCGAGCGCTCTCAGTGTAATAATATTTTTGGCATAAGAACTACTTCTTACTAGTCATTACCAACACACCTATTTTATCCCAGTTTGTATTGATATTAATCATAGATGAAGTATTATAATTTAGAGATTAAATATAAGTAAAAGTACAACGTAGCCAACAAAAAAACGTATTTTTGTATGTAACCAGTAGTACAAAACTCTTGTGAATCTCGATATATTTAGGAAACAACCAAGCACGAGATACATGGGGTGATTTTTCATTGATTAAAAAAGTGCAAATGTTGAGATGAGAGATATCGGCGGCTCTAAAACAACGAGGTCATGAGCCAATGAGATGAAAATTAGGCAGCGCCGGAATGGAAAGGCGGTGAAAAACGGGAGATACCCGAGAAAACTCGCCGACCATCGGCATCGTACTGGCACGATTCCCACTTGCGAAAATCCGGGAGTGACCCGGCCGGGGAATCAGCCCGGTTTCGCCTTCGTGGGAGGCGGGCAGTCTAACCGCTCAGACGCCGCGGCCCCGTTTTCAAAAAGTGTGAAGAAACCGCGAATGGACAACACTCAGACATCAAAGGAACTGCCATGTTATTTTTGCTGTGATGTGTTCGGCGTGATATGAACCGATATAAACGGTGTTAGTAAGAATGCCGAACCGAACAGAAATGGTTTCATTGTAGCGGTGGGTACATATGACTGTTCTAGAGCATCTTGCGGTGCTGTTGAATGTGTGCAGGTTCTCAAAGAGGTAAAAATTCAAATGTGGCTGAAAGTTATCAAGTAGAGAACATTAAAGGGAAAAGACACCAAGCACTCCTTAAAAAAAATTGCATTGAACTCTTCTGGACTATTTATACCTACTGATGCATCTCGCGTCCCGAAAGATATTTTTGGTCAGAAGGCACACTCTATCGAAACTCGCAGGCTGGCTACCGCAATAAATATTAAGGGTTTGGCGAGCATGCTAGAAGAATGGCGCCAGGATTCCAAGGCGGAATGAACACGTGGTGTAGGGGCCACATGCGGAGGAAGACAGACACAGCTGCGTCTTGCAACTACAAGGGGACGCTAAGCTCAAACCAACAGCTGCGTCTCTCCCGAGATGGCTACCGGAATAAATTATGAGAGCTTTTGGCGGGCATGCGAGAATAATAGCGACACGATATCCGGAGGCAGGAGAAACACTGTGCCGACCAAGGGGCCCACAAAGTGTCCCAGCACGTGCAGGACAGAGCACTTAAACTTTTATGCCAGAATCAAGGGACCACCAAGTATGCCAGCATGTGCTGGTAGCCGGAGCACCGAACACATTTTACGACCCAGAGGATGCGTTGGTCAGCCCGACCATGTGCAGAGATGATGCGAGTTTAATATGGCGAACGAGCTTACAAAAACACGAGGAAAAGGAAGGAACGGGGCAGTCGGCCGATGTGAAGCGCGGAGTGCAGAGTGGCGCCGGGAAGAACGAGTCCGGGAAGAGGCATCGAGATGCCAACACCGGTCGGCGAGGAACTGTTGCATCCCCGGGCGTCGCAGCCCGTCCACCGAGTGCCGGAGCGGTCCCGAGGTCGCCGGCTGGGAGATGGACCATCGCCTCGAGACAGCTAAGTAGAGACATACAGGAAGTGTGACGAACCTTGCTCCCCACGACACAAATCGTCGCGTCAAGCCCTACATAGCCTACTTAGAGAGGGGGGGAGGGGAGAGTTGTCTCGTGTGTTCATGTAGAAGTTAACCTGTTAAGTGAAAATAAAACTGACATATGTTAACTTGCAAAGAAGGTGAATTTATTTGGTAAATTGGACCTAGGGATAGTAGCGTCAACATATTCCTACTCCCTTGCACTGAGGGTTAGCATCAATTGCTGGCGCCTTACCCAGAGAGCAGAATCAATACCTACTTGTACACCATAGCACTGGGGAGGTATCACTGCTTGTAGTACTTCGCGATGTGTGTCGCTTCAGCGATTATCAATAAATTATTCATTTCAGAACACGGTCAGTTCTTGTGATTATAAATAAGAATATTTCCACCTCTCACTGCAAGTGTAGTAAAAACGTTTGCCTTACAAATTTTTCGTGCTTTCCAATAACAATGTTTACGATTCTACAACTTCCTGAAATTTGTAATCCTTTCTTGCCCAAATTAATTTATTGTTTACGGTGTTGCAAATATAAGAGAATTTTCGATGCGCGCGGTACTTAAGGTGGCGAAGAACTAAGTTTCGTTATTACATCAAATAAGCTGTAGACTTTACGTTTGTTGATCAGTGATATGAAACAGCCATAACGCAGAGCAGTATCAAGGTTTACAAGTAAGTTACCATTAGAGAAAAACCATCGGACACCGAGCCTGGGAATGTTGAGCACTGGTCAAATATTACCTTCGTGTGTAACATATAGATAGGGCCAGAGAATTTTCGCGTGAAAATCGGAGCACACAGTATACTTCAATATTATACACACACCTCAGGTGTTGTTATACCTCCGTTAGCTGCTGGTGCCGTGTACAGTGCATTGGATTGTACCTCGTTTCGAAATATTTTCGCGAAATATCACTGCCCATACATATAGACAATTGTCCGCACTGAGAATGAAAGGGTTTACAAAAATCTTTAAAAAATCACTTCATCCTGAGTTGTATGTGGTCTTAAAATGGTTGAGCTGACAGAAGTGTAGTACATATATTCTATATATATGAGTTCGAAGAAAAATTGCTCAGCTGCAAGGTCATGGTTGAAATGCGGTCTCGATACAAATTCCGGACTGGTTAAATCTGGTACCACTGCCGGGACCAATACTCTCAGTTGAATATCTGGAATACCTGGAATTGAATCACTCCGAGTCACGTTTCGTGAGATCCGGTACGTTATCTATTCCGGTTAGCGTCGAATTTCTCGCATCACGAACCGGCTAAGGCTGTCCGGAACTGCCACGCCGTCGCCGCAGAACAGGTAAGTATATAGAAGTAAAATGACGTGGCGGCTTCTTTGAACTGGGGCGCGAACGCATCCGCATCGTGTCCGATTGGCTGCCTGCGTGCTGCGGGAGATTCCCCATTGGCTGCGCTGCCGACTGGCAAACAAGTTACCGTACGCTGATTGGCAAACGGCGTGCCGACATATTGCTGGCCATTGCGGCAACTATGCTGGCGTGCGCGGTTGGAACTTACAGTACGGGCGACCGTCTCAATTCTGTGTTCTTAGGAGTTAGTGGTCAGGACATGCTTTATGCACATTCATTGCTCGTGCGTTTACGCGTATATCAGAAAATAAAGTTCCAAGGAATACGACTTTTTGCCAGAAAACATATTTAAAAAACTGTTATATAAGCCCGTAAAGTTTGGTTTTTATATTATTAACTTTATTCTAAGAGAAAAAAATTGTGAAAGTGGTAAAAAAAAAAAAAATCCCACTGTCACGGATCTCATTTTCACCGGAAAGCGTAAAATCGGAAGCACTACCCGCAGGTTCAGCGCCTTGCGCCTAGGGGCGAAGGGGCGCTGGTCGTAGGGTTATTGTTGCCCGTATCGCCGTGCCTCAAGCGCGAAAAAAAAAAAAAATTATAATCTTGGAGCTTAAGTATTATGTGACGCCACCGAGGCCCGGCTGCCGCTGTTCTCTGCGTTTATGGCACAGACTAGGCGAGTGTATAGAAAACAATTGGCTGGGAGGTTAATTTTAACGTAAGCACACACTGTCGCTCACTGGCCGCACGAGGTTCTGGGGTGTAAGGGGGGAACCTTGTTTTTGATTGGTTGTTGCCTGTTACTGAAGATTCCCTGTGCATGGTACGGAATTCTCTATGCCCTTACATAGGTCTAAAAATAGTTTACAGCTATACCACGTCCATTCAAATTAGAGCCACCAAATCCTTACGTAATTTGAGTCGTTTGAGTAAAGAATTTCACAATATAAATGCAGATTTGAAAATAGTTTCAATCTAGACCACAGAAAATTTACTGTTTTTAATCCATCCAAAATTAAGTGCACACTTCTCGGATCGCATACACTATTTAAGGCATTCAAGCAAATTACGTGACCAACATTGGCTTAACTACACAAACATTTTTCTTTCGCCAACTATTAGAAATCTGGGTAGACGGAAATTTCCCCTGAGGAATCCTATATCAAATAATGAAAGTGTTCATTACACAACGCATTACATACGGTGCCTTAAAAAGTTTCTCACGCTACAAATGTAATGCCTGTATAACTATGGTTAATTGTATTCAACGACTTGAGTGAGCTAAGCAGAATGCTTGTTGATGTTTAAGCTCTAAAAAGAAATTACGGGGCCATGCCAGTAACATTTACACCGGGTAAACATACAAATTATCACAGTAGAACGAAGACGCGTTTTTCATACAATAGTTTCACTACATTAAACCCATAGCACTGATACACCAAATTATAGCTTTGATCGTTTCTTTTTTCAAAATAGCGTGTACGGATAAAATCCACACAAGATAGCCAGTAAGTGATTCCAATATCACAAAATATATTTTCTCTGGCTCATTTTCTTTTGACGCTGTGCGATACTGGAACTAGCTCCCATCAAATATAAGATACATCCTAAGCACGTGAAATGGTCCATTTGTTCTCCGTTGCAGGATCTCCTCAGATATGGAAGTTTGAAAAGCACGGAACTGAATAGGTACCTAAAAAACTTTTTCTATCGAGTTTTTCATACGTAATCATAGTCATCATTACGAACTTTTCGTAATTTATCTCTTAAACTGTAAATAAAACAGTGTCGGACATATACAATATCGCTTAAGAATACATATATTTCAATATGCTTTAAATAAGTCGTTTAATTATATTAAAATAACAACATTAGGGAAAGCAACAACTAAAATACGCCACCTAACGTGCTTATTTCTTCTGTATTAATACTGCAATATTTTTGCAGGCAGAAATAATTGATATGGCTACAAAACAATTAATTTTATATTCATAAATCAAACTTGTCTTTTTATCGAGTAACCTTCAAGTTGGTAGTGACTTCATTTGGAACAATATACTATTTAAAAGTATGTAAATTTATAGCTTGTTTTATGAAGAAATATTGTAATATGAAGCTCTATTTCTGTTTGTGCGTTTAGTAAAAACGCAACACACAGTTAGCATAGTCCGCTCACGGTTACTTCCAACTTTACTGAAGCCCTACGAAATCTCAACCTCCAGGATATACCTCCGCATCATGCTAACAAAGTTTTACCAGGTCTAGAAAATTACACTAATCGGACAATTCGCCGCATTCGTGCGCACTTAGTTTAATGAAATTTCGCATATGAACTATTTCTTACTTGGAATTTCTAACACGCCTACTTTCTCGCTGGTTTTTTCCATGTCCATAAATAATATATTTTTATGATAACGCAAGGACAGAATGCTTGCGATACATGGCATATTTAGGGAACAATCAAATATGTCTCACATGTGGTGATTTTTCAAAGGTTAGATTCAAAAGTGCGAAGAAACCGCTAATAGACTACGTGTATCTGTAAGATGAGTTCAGTTTAAAGAAGCTGCACATTGCCTTAAATGTGCTCACATACAACACAGATAACATAATAAAATTTGCTTCCATTTTATGTCTTTGCTCCTACTCTATCCTTCGATGACTGAAAACGTCCAATACCGGCGTTTCCTCCGTTACTGCCAGGTGCAAAAATTCCAGTGCAAAACTTCGAAAGCAGCGACAGATAGTTGAAGCACGACTCAGCCATACTTTTAAGCCATTGGAAATTATGGTCCCCACTTGAAGTTTCATAGCGGCAGGCCGCTTGTCCGTGGGAGGACTACACGCCTTTAAAACGCCTTGCGCGTAGAGGTTATGGTACATATAATGTGCGTGCCTGGATCGTCCTTAGTTATCAGGCAGCAAGCACGCGAAGTAATTCAGGTGTAGACTGTGCCATCAAAGCCACTCCACTTCATCTTTTCCCACAAGAGCCGGCCGTTACCGTAAAGCGCTGTAGCGTCAGTATTTTTTTTTCGCGCGTTTTTACAAGGCAATTCCGTAAAGTATTCTGGTACATTCGTCACTCGCTGGCGCAGAATCCTCGCATTAATAACACTTTTGTCATTCCGCAGATAAAATCTTTGGAATATTTTTGCTAGTAATTTCAGTGACTTGCCAAAAGGAAGTTCATATGTATTGTAAATGTGGTATAGATTTTGCTTAAGTGTTGTTTAGAAACCAGAGATACACGAAATCTAATAAAATAAGCTCATATTCTACATAACTATATTCGCCGTCATGAAGCATCGTATTTATATAAGATCAGAGGCTTAGCGATTACAAAGCCACGGTTAAGACCTACTTCTCTGCCGTTTTGTGTTCTTACGCCATTTGTGAAAAAAATTGCCATTAGCATGGAAATAACACTGTAGAAACAATTGTTAGTATTTTTAGTAAATTTTAGCTAATAACAAAAAAACCTTAGAGAATAATACGTGTGGTAATGGGATGTAAATAAAATTCTTGATTGTAGTTATGAACTAACATGTAAATAATGTCCAGCTGTTCTCCTTTATAAATTGTCTAATTTAAACCCTTATGTTATAAATGCTTCAGATATATAATGCGTATTAAAAAAAATATGATCACGCCATGCGAGTATTGATCAGTTAGAAAAATATAAAATTATGCCCGTAAATGATTTTAATTGCAGACTTTGGTAATACTTTAAATGGTGCGTGCATAGCTGCAAAAACATTAATATGCGAAAAGTAAAAATATTGAAGAGATGCTAGCAAATACAGTAGTTGCAATTAAAATTACAAAAGGAGAACATGCAAAAGCGAGGTTAACATGCATGCTGCAGAAAGCGGCTTAACTACAAGTAATTTTGGAACTTAGAATATATCCCTTTTTAGAAAAACGAATGTTAGCAGCACACAAATAATTAATAACAAACTATAAAGCGAAATTACAAAGCTGATGGAATGTACGTGGTGACATAGTGATCATCTCGCGGTCTTGTATTCATACAGATATGAGCTCTATTCCTGGTCGCGCCATAATGAAGATTAAAAAGAGAGTATTAGAATAAATATAATCTGCACTCCAGTTAGTTATAACACCTAGAATAATAAAAATATTGATGTGCAAATCAATACGGATTAAAGTTTTAACCTGACAAGTAGCAATACATGCGTGATAACGCAGTGAACTCACAGGGCCTCACGTTTTCAATCCTGGCCCCTGCTTATACCAAAAAATGTTTTAAATCCTGAACCATTTTGAACGATTTCGTGGTTAGATAGTTATTGTATAGCAGGCACGTGATTTGAACTGGGTTACTTATGTTTACGGTGGATACATATTTTTTTCGAATTAATGTTAAACCGTATATTTTTACAAATACTAATATAAATGAAATATTTCCGAAGAAATGTTACATAACAGTATATAGTTATAAATAAAATGTTAATACGGCACAGATGTACTGGGTTTAGCCTGTGTCGATTTTTCTTACTGGTTCTAAGTTATACTTAGGAATAGGTGTAAAAATCATAAATCTAGCTCTTTTATCAGTTCGGGGAGGTTCGGTGTTCGAATAAGAGTGATATATGCATCAGTGATTTTTAACAATTTAGGAACTGATATATAGTAAAATATCCGTTTCAACGTCTATTGAATTTGTTCGCGTGTGTGTTAAGGCGTGTACGTTTTTATATTTTGTATGACTGACTGGAGGGAAATTTTGCATTTGAACTCCCCACGAGTTGAGTAATGCTCTTGCGAACTAGAGAGCAGTTTACTAGAAAAATATTTTATTTAATGAATTATGTATGTGTGCTAAATAAAAAATAATAAAGAGATGTAGTAAACCCTAGCTTGTCGAGATAGAAATCTGAAAGGCTTTATTGGGAAGCAGCAACTGATTTTGACCTTAACAGATTGCTTGATAAAATAAGTAAACAACAACAAGGTCACCCTAGTAAACGCTTAAAAGTTGTAGCTGGATGAATAAGACTATGCAATCTTAGTAAACGGAGATACTATATGAAAATATTTATAAAATATTATTGTGGTGGACCAAGTAGGACGACAGAATTGTTTTTCAATGTGTGAGTCGTACTTAATGTAGCAATAAATGTGAACTCGTATACGCAAAATAAAACAGGGCATTCCTAGCTGTGTGTTGCTTCGCTAGAGAGGAAATATATTGTAGTTAATATAGTAAAGTACATTTTTTAATGAAAAGTATTTCTGTACAAAATTTGAACTAGGAAGTTTGAATGTGCTTGGAGTACGTTAAGTTGTCTCTCAGAGGGATGACCAGCAGGACTTGCTGACAGACTGTGCAGGATGCGAGGTTGTAGACAGTCCAGGCGGAGAGGACGATGGCGGTGATTCTACACGACTACGTTTCGCAATCCCATTTAAAACCTGTAATTTATAAAAAAAATAATTACCGTTTATACATTATTTTTTAAAATTTCCAAAAAAAAAAACAGTCAGGATTCATTGCAAGTTTTTTCTTACCTCGTTCACGAAACTTCTGACATCTAGTGAAGGACACTACCGCTTCGCCAAATGTAATGGGTTTAGAACGTGCGGGAGCTAAAAACAGTGTGCAATCTGTGAACAACGTGTCGGACTAAAATAACCATGAGCGCAGCCGTCAACTGAAAAAGACACACTTACACCTGAGATGCTGGGAAGGAAAGTAATGTACGTGCGTACTGACTGCTGCTTTGTTCTTTTAATATGTGAGTAGTAACTTTATTGTCTCTAGATTAGTGCCAAGGTGACATGTTGCATAGTTTTTCCCCTTACTTGCTGCGAACATCCTGACTGCAACAATTTTACCTGTACTATTAAATAAAACTTAAGTTCTAATAGAATTTTGAACCTTATGTCAGCGTTTGTAAGCCATCCGATGAGCTGACTGCCGGATTCAGTTCGTGGTCACTTGACATGATTAAACGCTCTTGACGATTATTTTAACATGAGTTTAACATGCAACGCTTAGTCCCCTCAGAACATGGTTGTAAAAAATACAAATTACACTAAGAAATTTATATACACGTGAATTAGTTTTTGCGTGATAAATCGATGGATAATCTGAGGGCCTATACAATTGAATTAAAATATTTAATATATATGCTTATAAAATTCCAATATTTTATCACTTTTTCTTGCCACATGTGTTTTCACTATCATCACAATGTAAAATACAAGAGCTGATTCTCACAATAAAATTCATTAAATGACAAGATTTTATTTTATTTCACTACTCATTTACTCCATTACAATATTTTTCCACACAGTCGTAAATTAATTTGCAACGCACACCTCTTATTTTTCAAACACATTTATGTGACCAACATTGCTATTGAACTTCTCTCTTCATTATGTCAGTCAAATTACTAAATACGCTCAATCATCAGCTATTTGTTTTTGGCTGCCATCCCAGTTAGCAGACATATCAACCCCGGTTGGAAGTAGCATGCGATGAGGTCTGTTTCCTTCGACTGAGAAAAACTCACAAATTCGCAGTTCGTGTCTAAATAACCTGATATGCAGTTGCAAAATTAATTAGCACGAACGTGTGTTTGAGGTCAACCTCGACCTCATATAAATTCGCAAAATTGCTTTTTAACAACTAACGAAACGTTCAGGGATCACTATTAAATTATTAAGCGTCCATGGTGAGTTCCTACTTTTCATTTCGTGAAGCCAGTTCTAGTCTTGCCGTGGGATTAGTCTTTCTAATGAGAATTTCTTCTTAGCCCAGAATGATTCCGGATATGCAAGACGTGAGATACAGGTCTAATAACCGATGATAATGAATGGACTTCCATGTATTACCAAACTAAACTGTGAAATCTTCACGTCTCCACGAACATGTCGATGTAAAAAACTTTTTTTTTGAAAAAATATTAAATGCAAAGCTTATCTGTATTTTGTCTTGAAACCTTCGGATAGGAAAAGTAATATTAGTCTTACGCGTCACAGGCTGTATTAAAATAATTCACTTCTTTTCTGGAAACACGGTAAGCTATGTGTTCATATGTATAATCGAGTCCACGTGATTTGGTATTTTGCTTTCTGCCTTAAGGCTCCCGCCTACCTGGAGCTGTTTTCCGCGTTTGAGGCCGAGAAGCGCGAGAGCGATAAGGACGACACAGCTTCGCGCATCAAGTGCGCCCACGCCTCTAAGTGCAAGGCTCGGAACTGACCTGCAGTGTTCTCGTCGCACTTCGTGTACATAAGGCACTATCAGCAGTGAGTTGTAGCACAAGAGCCTGACTCCTCACTCAACAAATGTTCAAGTATTTTCTGCGGGAAAGCAAATCGTAGAGAAAAGATGACATAGGCTGGTTTTTTTCTGCTGCAAATGTCCCCAAAACTGGTTTAAAAATTGTCATTACCATTGTCAGTATCGCGCTTTCTAATAGTGTTTAACCTTTTGTTTACATTTGGTTTTACAGCAACGGCACTCTTTCACGAAAAAAAAAAAAAGTTTCATTTTGCGTAAATTTTATATATGTTATTTCCGTTGCAACTTTGTAGAAAGTTGGGTACCAGTTTATCAAAGCAAACATAAAGTAAACAGTGTGATACATTTCACAGTCTGCTGTACGTGTTATTTTACACTTTTATAGGCAGAAAATAAATTCCGTGTTGGGTAGTTTTCGTTCGCTATATGCTCTGTATACACTCTACGCCCTCAACCACGAACATCAGCAATACAAACTTTAGAAATTTATGTCCCTGAATATATAAAGAAACATACATATATGTAAATTGTAGGACACACTATTTGTTTACGCGACTGTCGCGACGCAACTGTTTGTGTTGTGTAGTATGCGTGTTTATCGTTATAACGTTGAATGTGTAATGTTATCAACAGGTGCAGGTTTGTGTTGGCAACTGCCAGATGGCGGTGTGATCGTGCGCACCCGGGATGGACTGCTGCGGGGGAAAGTGGCCATCTCCATCTGGGGCAAGCCATACTACAGCTTCCAGGGCATCCCGTTCGCCGAGCCACCTGTAGGGGAACTCCGCTTCAAGGTCAGTAACGCCAACTCCCAGCATTCCTGGTTACCTAGATCATACATTCAGAAATACAGGTAATTACTTCATTCTTTGTGAATCATATGGATATTAGTTGTGGAGCAAAGTATGTATTACAGTTTTCTTATCAATAGTAGATGGTTGAACCACAGAGTAATGAAAACCGTGTCTCGATTGACCCGGAGAGCGCTCTCCCATGCACTTGCTCTCGCGATCGCGTCATTATGACGTCAGAGGGAACACACACTGGTCATCTCATTTCCTCGGAGAGATCGCGAAAGAGCGAGAGTACAGAGTTTGTATACTTGCTGGAGATCTTCCGCACTCTCAGACCACGCGCCATATTTGTTTACATTGTTTCCGTGTTATAATAAAGTTATAATAGCTTTCTAGGCCAAAACCACGTCAAATTTTAGCTGTAAGTGAATAATTTCAATTATTTAACTCAACGAAATAACTTACGTAACACGTATTTATAAAAGTATAAATATGTATGTTTGACAAAATCTCGTGTTTTTGGTCACATTGCAGGCAACATGAGGGTAATATATAAATCATAAACAGTAGTATTTTACTAGCTTATAATCGTTCCGGTAGTGGTATGTTTATTTGTGATTTTTTGAACTTATATACATTTCTTCCAATAGCGATAACACGATTTCGCGTCTTTTTGGCATTAACTGTCTGCTTGAGGGACGTTGGAGAAGAACGAGAAGGTGATTATCTCAATTTCACAGAGTGAGAGCGTGACAGAGCGCGAAGCAGTGCTCTGACCAGGTTGTGCAGAAAAGAGCTGTCTCTAAAGATTATTCTTTAAATTGAGACACGGCCTAAGAATACAGAGGTGAAAAATCTGCATATACCGCGAACTCCAAGCGAACATGACACCAAAATGACGTCACTGGCCACAATACGTCAGAACGCCATTCAACAATCAGCGCCTGATAACATTCTTGACAACCAGCAGCTGCCTTCCGCAGCGCGCAGTAGCCAATCAGATACAAGATCCGTGCCCAGAGCATGGCGCAGCCAAACATAGAACGGGTACGCCCACATCAAAGAAACAACCATGCTATTTCTCCTCTGTGTATTTATCTACTCTATAGTCAAATAAAGCTGCGCAGCACTGCTATAGGATACTTAAAACACTTCTGAAATTTTTTTACATAAAGCGCGAAAACAAAGGGCGCCCATCACCATCGAACTACGTAGAAGGGAAAGGAGGAAGGCAAGCCAAGAGTACTACACTAATTGTCATATAAAAATTGCTCGTCCTTTTGTGATCGCTCATATAGAGTACTCTGAACCATGCATGTATGTCACCTGCACGAGACTTGTGAGGCGTGATTAATATAGTGCATAAAACGAGCTATTGTTTGATCATCTGCGCCAGAAACAGCCAATTACAAAATCTCAGAATGTCAGTAGCAACTAATAGAGCCATCTTTGGATAAGATGTGACACTCCAAGAGTGGTGATTTCTTACATCTGTTCTACGGAATGCCACAAATAGGCAACTAATTTTGTTAGTTTATGTTGAAACTAAGTTACTGCAGTGACTAGAATACTTCCACCATTTCTATGTAAAACAATTTTAATTTATTATTGACTACATTAATAACGTAAATATGGTTTATTTATATATGAAGACAGAGCATGCAGAACAGAAGTGTTAATTACCTTTAAAAGCTTGTATTGGTGAGGCTATGTAAAGTTCCTAAAGCGCTATATTTATTGCCAGTTTTTACATTTATTATTTTTGTAGTCATAATCAGATATTTACTCTTAACTGGCCCAAGTCAGGAACTATTAATCACACCCAAAATAACAACTGAAGAAAGGTTGTGAAGATATTTTAAACCACATGTCCTGCAAAAAAGTAGATACCTAATTCATCATACATCTCATATTAAAAATAAATAAATAAATACGAATAGTATGAATAAATAGGACTTTATATGCAGCACCCAGATCCTACTGCATTTCACAATTTCAGTTCAAATTTTTATTATTAATCGATTATTATGTCTGATCGAAATTTAATATAATAATTTGATAATTATAAAATAAAATACTGTAAATTAATAAACTGAGCTAAACACATGCAAATATCGTTTCTCAGAAATTAAATTTAACCCACAAGCTATAATGTCCGTACACAGTGCCCCGAGATAAATTTTTTCATTTGATATTTACAGCATTCATAGTTTAGCGAACAACATCGTCATAATCCTGTCGTGATCAGTTATCAATAGCAGTCGATATCGTTTGTTCTTCTATACTCTCAGGCATGTGACGTCATCGCGACATTGAGGGTGCGTATCAAATTTCTGTCCACAGTTCTTTATTTCCAGATTGTGCTCAATAAAGCTCTGGCGGGAGAAGTAATGGTTTCTTGCTAGCATTAACGGCGCCGCTTCTGAAGGTATTTTGGTATTTTTAAAATGAGAAGTAAGGGAGCGTAAAGGCCGTCTGCTGGAATGCCATTTTGGTACATGCCTTAACATTTAATGGTAAATAACGGATGTAAAAGGTTATCCAAAGCCCTCATGCGTGTTAAAAAGAATCATTAGAGAATATTTGTAATTTCTCACTAAAGAGTGCAAATGCTATCTTTTGACTATTGTTGAAGGTTACGGTGCAGCATTAAGCGGTTAATGCCAATGTATTATACATTCAGCATATTCGTATGTGGTAGGCAGGGCGTCTCGTTGACTGCGAGGGCATTTTAGACGGGACAAGTCGCTCAGATAAACAAGAATGGGGAATGAATCGGCTATGCCGTGTAAGGGCTGTTCACGAAAAAGTGAGTACTTTTGAAATAAACTTTAGAAAAAATTCACTGCTCCAACATGTACATATTTTAAACGGCGCACTGAGTGGCATGCACCCAGCAAAGTTGGTAACGATGGAGGGAAAGCAGTTCCATGTTTTATCGTCGAACTAAAATTGTTACGTAACTATTTGTGATAACTAAAATTTTTTCTTTCGCTTTCTTTTTTTAAAATTCGTCTAAGTGTGAAAAATAGAATATTTGCAAAATATTCCATTTTCTGATAATTTCACAGTTTCACTTAACTGACTACTGTATAACTAAAAGTTCCATGGCAATGTTAAATTTTACAAAACTTGGTATTACACACAACGTGCATACAAGGAGTTCTTAAGCAGGGCTTTTAAAAGTGCTTAGTTTACCGTAAACAGAATATAGTAGAGTACCATCCGGGTGTTCATCCGGAATGATTGCAGGGAACCGTGGAAAACAGAAATCAGGATGGCCGGACCGGTAATTGAACCCAGATCCTCCCGACTAAGGGGCCGTGTTGGTGAAGTGGTCAAACTACTCGACTCCCACCTGGCGAACCGGGTTCGATTCCCGGTGGCGTTGCACGCGCATTTTCACATGTGGAAGTAGTGCCGGACGATTCCGCAGGTCGGCGGTTTTCCTCTGTGATATCCCGATTCCTCCGCCTTTTCATTCCAGCACTGCTCCATACTCAACTGGCTTCACTCTTATCCGACCTCAATACCTCTATATTTATAATCGACTATATCTCTCCACTCCACTCCACTCCCCAGATAGAGACCAAAGGTCCGTTGCAAAGACCTTGCTGTCGACGATACGTTTAGCCAACCTACAGAACAGAAAATATTTTGCAACTTAGTTTTCTGAGGATTGTTTGTAAAAATGGAACACATTAAACTAATGACATCGTATGGAATTTCTTCACAACTGTGAAGTCAAGCGTGCGGCCAGATAATAACGCGAGTTATGCAGGTTCCTTGTAATAACTACGTTCTGCAGTGTAATCGTCCATGCTTGTGTGCTGTTGCAGTCGCCGCGACCAGTAAAGCCATGGACGGGAGTAAGGGACGCTACCAGTGACGTATCATACTGTTACCAGAAGGCTGTTTACTACGCCACAGTTCCTCTGTCCGAAGACTGCCTCTACATGGATGTGTACGTCTCCATGGTACGTCTGTCTCCATGTGCATTCCCAGAACCTCGGTGATTTCCTTAAGCAGTCCAAGTATTTTGGCAGTCCCTTAGTTGATGAATTTTTAAGTCGTCCTTCTGTGCATACAGCAGCCGTTTTTTTCTTTTTTACTCGTCTTTCCTTGACAGTCCTTTTGAAGATTAATCTGCTAATTTTTACCTGCGCCTCCGTTTTTTAAAGGCAATGTTTTATCATTCCCTCAAAGCTTCTGAATCAATCTCTTTCTTCATTTGTATTTTATATAGTTAGGCTCTTTCGTAAATGGTTTAAATCAGTTATCAGCCAAGTACTTCCATCAAGTCAAATATAGTAATTTTATTATTTTGAATGACCCACGCACTGTGTCGCCCATTGACTGATAAAGAAAATAACTGATGAATAGGCCACAGTGAATATAGTAGTGTTTCATACTGTACTTTGAGAGACCAGCCATAGGGTGCCACAACACTCTCATGTTCTGAGCCACTAGTTGTTTCCAATTCCAACCTGCCGTTCCTATGCAGGCAGCCAGTATGTTCCCGAGCAAGCTGCGGCCCGTGGTAGTTTGGATCCATGGAGGAGCATTTATAGCCGGATCTGGAATCCAAGATTACTGGGGGCCCGACAACTTGATGAAAATCCCGACAGTCTTCGTCTCCTTTGAATACAGGAAAGGAGTGTTTGGTAAGTATGACAGTATGATGAGAATTACACAAAGTCATAGGAAATGTTCACCAATTCCCTTTAACACATATTAGACTATAACCTAACAAATATTTATAATTGAATTGTAGTATGTTATCAGTGCCAAAACTCTCTTTTAGTAAAGACACTGCAAGAAAGCAATGTACTGAATCCTGCCAAAAGTTGTCAATGCTTAAACTGGCTTCCTACTAAAGCAGTATAAGCCAAACAACAAACATCTGCAGTCAATTGCATTTTCTTTTATTGGACTTATTGACGTCCTCCGCTGTTATGCTTGAAGACTTATAGGGGACAGCTTACAGACTAACGTGCCTTACCGGGGATTCTACCCACAACCTCCTGCATTACAATGCAAGCGGTTCATCAACATACTGTGCCGTGGGAGGAAGCAGTTAGGGTCAGTTTTCTAAGCACCTCATATCCCAGTAAAGGTCACTTGGTATACATATTAGAAAACATTTTTACTAGTGAATCTAGTAGAACTTGTTTAAAAGGGCATATATCGTAAACATCTATTTGCATCGTAAAACGACAAAAATGTCATGAGAAAATCTGTAACATAGAATTCCTAACTGAATCAAGTGAATATGCAATGCATGGGAAACAGTGAGATATGTGAATTTCCACTCTTTCTTCAAGCAATTTATAGCAACAGTGCTAGTTAGGATGAGTTTCTACACCATCACGTGTTAAAAAGGTAGAGTCTGATTTAAGAATATAATATTTTAATGTGTTATATAATAGATATGATACTTAATATTTAATATATGTATAGGTGAGGCAATGAGTTCCAAAACTTGAAGGATGATACGCTATTCCCCACCTGTGGAATATAGGGTGATTTATAGGGTCGTAGTTAATTCCTCCAGGCATAGACTATAAGTGGTGCCTAGAAGGTTGAGGGTATTTAAAAAAGGTAGTCTTTTGACGTTTCATTTAATTGGATAATTAAATTGTCTCGAGTTTAAACAAAAACAACATACAGAAACACTTCCGAGGTATGGTACTCTGTTTTGGCTAACTCGAGTTAACTATGGGCGACTTCGCGATGGAGGGGGGGCTTCTCTGGGCGGTGACTTGATACTTAACTCTGCTGGTATGATGTAAGCTGTGGATGAGCTCCGGCGATATGGGCGGCTTTGGAAAAGGCCCGCATATGTTGCCTCCCCTCCCCTGGACTGCTTTCTGGGCTCGTTCTGAAGTCCTCTCGCGATTCCTTAATGCAACTCTTCCCTCGGCACGGTGATAATGAACTGTTGCTCTCTTCTCCAGTAAATTGGCTTATATGCTCTCCAGGTTCCCTCCCTAAGTGTCTCTCTTATTGCGGAAGGGGGAAGGTGGTTGCCTTCAGTACAAAGCCATTCAGCCACGTGCCATGTTTCGTGAAGTTTCGGGGGCGGGAGAAGTGGTGATCTGCCCCTTGAATTTACCATCTCAGCTTATTTTTCCGCGGGGTTTTTCTACAACGATGGTAGGGGTGAGGAGTATTCGTGGCCCCCACTTTCAATTGGTCAGCGGTTTTCTCAGGCGTTCAGCTAGAGGTGCTCTTGCTTGGCTCTGCAGTTTCTCCCGCTTTCCTACGTATTTACGTAGCACTTTCCGGGTACTCCAGCGATATGCCAGCTCTTACTTGGCACAACCATGACACATGTAACTGCGATCCGTTCTGGCTGTTCACCTGCCTCGTGACACGTGTCAACTGGTAGGCGCTCGCGAAGAGGTTAGCGAGGCTTGTACTCCAAACGGCGATAATTAATTATCTATTTCATTGGGTTCACAGGGTACTCTACACCATACTACACAGAGAATTTATATCTGAACTCTTTATTTTATATCTTTTTGAAGTTTAAAATAAGAATTTTGTTTTAAAACTGTATAGGTTTTCATACATTGAATATGTCCATGAGGAGTAAAAACTTTATACATTGTTATGCCACTGCGTGAAATAAATTATCAGTTTGTTCTGAAACATTAAACAATCATAACATCCATATTGCTGCCTCCCACTTCTACGATTTTTTTCGCTGCAACATAACTAACTTGCATACTTGCTAACAATTTTGATCCAAAACTCTATACATGGACTCTTTTGTAGCAAAACTAAATATATGAAGATTTTAATATGTTTGAATTTCAACAAATACGTGAAAATCACGGACGATTTTGTTTAAACTAGCTTATATTGAGCAACATCTACATTTGATGTCACATAATTCAACAAATTAATTTTTGATTAAGAGATCTAAGTATTATGTGTTTTCTGGAAAAAACGGACAGGTGCACTTAAAAAGTCTGGGCAAACACAGCGCGCCCCATGTATATAATTTGACTATATACAGGGAACTGAGTAGTCTTGATTTCTGGTGATTAAAATTACCACCTTTTCCTATTTATTAATAATGATAGCTAGAGTTACGTGAATTTTGTATATTTATTAGGTAGCAGCCAAGTCTTCTCATTTCATTACATTCTCGTGCTATAGCTATTTACTCATCGCTGTTGTTATAATTAGAGGTTTCTTTTTTATTCGACATGGTTGCACATTGTTATGTTCCCCATTTTTAAGGTCAGCATGCTAGGTCAAGAGAGAGAATAAAACTAGGAATAAGGAGGAGGAAATAATTTAAAGTTAATTACGAGAAATTATAACACTTAAAATACATATGTATACTTATTGTACCAACAGAAGCTTCGGCATATAGAGAATAAGTGCCAGAGGGTTGTCTGAGAAGGATAATAAATTGAGTTCATTTGAGAGATTTGGGCTGCCCTTAACAACGATATCTTGAGAACCGATGAGAGTGAAATGCGGCGAGAATGGAGGAGCGCCGAAATGCAAGGGCTGGGGAAACGGCACATCTCCAAGAACACCCGCTTACCAGCGACAACGTCTTTCATGATTCCCAATTCCGAAAATTCACAGTGACCTGGCCGGGGATTGAACTCGTTTCGCCTTGGTGGGAGGTGAACAGTTGAACCACTCAGCCACCGCGGCCCCCAGAAGGATAATTAGGGAAGGGACTTACCTAACTTCTGAATCGTATCCGCTCGCTCGCCGCACAGGAAGGGAGGAAGACGTACAGACCTCTGGTAGCCCACCGATTACGATCTTCCCTCACTTCAGAGCTAGGTACACATATTACGCCTCATCCTTTCTAGCGCTTCGCCCCTTGATTGTGATTGGTTGAGACGTTGTTGGTTGGTGGAGTTTAGCTTTAGCATACTGATAATCTTTCGTCACTTTAACTAGTCGGCTGGACCCACATTTTAGTCCTACCTTGGCGGATTGTCAGACTGGTTTAGATTTTCGAAATTTTTAGCTATGTTTATTGAAAATAGCTTCACAAACAGTGTGCTACCCTCTTTTCGGGACTGCGTGTGTGGCATTAACTTTGAGCAAGATTGCGTAACGAAAAGAGCCTACTGTAACGTGATATGGTCACGATATTACTTCCTATGTATTTATGGGTATAGAGTAGTTCAGGATGTGCACTTACAACTGTGATCCACTCGTGAAAGGTTTACACAAGTAAAATTTCTTGATGTCTAACATGTCAATGGAAAAATATTGTCTATTAGCAGTTTCTTCTCACTTTTTGAATCAAACATTGGAAAAATCACATCATGCACGACGTGGTTGGTTGTTTCATAATTATGCAGTTCATCACACGCGTTTAATACTTCTGTTAACATAAAAGTACCTTAGTTNCGTGGTTGGTTGTTTCATAATTATGCAGTTCATCACACGCGTTTAATACTTCTGTTAACATAAAAGTACCTTAGTTTCGGATAAATTAAAATATTATCTTTTTTTTATATATATTTCGTTTATAATTAACATTAATAAATACAGACACAAAACAGGTGTGTTGGTAATACCTAGTAATAAATCATTTGTAAGCGAAATAGTATTACTGTGAGAGAGCACGAATTCGATGAATGGTCCCTTTGGTGTTATTTTCTAGAGTCGGTTAAGCTTTGTATCCATGAAGTGGAGGAATATTGTGGAAGCAGAATAGAAGCAGAGATTCAGAAAAACTTGGAAGTAATCATGAATTGATTATACACAAAAATCATGGACCTCTGGTGATAGTTTACAACTGGAAAGTTCGAAAAGCAGATATGAAGTAGGGGATATTAGTGTGCGTGTAATCATGCAGGCTTCATGAACGTGGAGCACCCGGAGATGTCCAGCAATGCCGGCATGAAGGACCAGGTTCTCGCCCTTCGCTGGATCCAGAGGAACATCGCCCGCTTTGGAGGTGACCCACGTCACGTCACAGTATTCGGTATCAGCACTGGTGGCTGGAGCGTGGAACTGCTACTCATGTCGCCTATGGCAAAAGGTTAAATTGCAACACTATCTCTTTTGGCTTATGCAATGTGGGAATATCTGTGTTGTTCACTGCACATGGCAGGAGGTCACGAATTCTGCTCTAATGTTCAAGGAGCCTGTCGTGTGACTAATACCATTTATTAGTTGTTGAATCATTCCACTTGTCTCCAGGCCTCAGTTTTATTGCAATTGATTGCCATTATTACCTAGCCTTGTTATAAGCCAATGGCGGGAGAGAATTGGGTTGCCCTTAACATCGAGGTTTTCAGAGCTGATTAGGGTGAAGCGAGCTGAGTGTGGAGCAGCCCTGATATGCAAGGAGGGAACGGCAGCTCTCCGAGGANAGAGCTGATTAGGGTGAAGCGAGCTGAGTGTGGAGCAGCCCTGATATGCAAGGAGGGAACGGCAGCTCTCCGAGGAAACTAGCTGATTAGCGTCATCGTCCAGCACGATTTTCACGTGCGGAAATACGGGAACAGAACCCTTGTTCTGATCAAGAAAGAATGGTTATTTAAAGAAATGAGAATTACTCGAATTCATTTCATAGCAAGCACTTTTAGTCATGCGTTTATTAAATACTTGATCACGTTAATCACCACTGATTGAACTAAACTGGTAAGAAACAGGTAGCAATAGTGTCACTAAAATCTATTTAAACCAGTTCAAAGTTAAAATAAGCAAATAGTAACAGTTCCAGTGCAAGCAGTGTGAAGTGAATGAATTCACCATAACCGATTTTATAAGCATTGCACCATACAGATACAGTTCTCATATAACAGTTTGATTTCACTTTGCATCCTACTTACAATTTTTTGAACTAGTAAATAAAGAGAATACTATAAATATGAAGGAAGCGGTTTTTCGTCTTCTGTGCGTGTCCCTCAACAGTTACACACCAATTACTAGCGAAACTGTCTAATTTCATAGATACACCGATGTTAACAGTACTGTGTAAAAAAAAGGTGCTAATGACTGTAAAAGGGAATTTCATCACTAAAGTAGCACTGTTGTGCTGTGTTTTATGTAAATATTATGTTTCCAGTGTATGGCTTCTAATCCTGGTAGTAAATTTTAGGAGATAAAATTTTTTTTTCGAACGATTCATAAGTGTCATGCCTCTTCTTATTTTTAAATAGATCATATTGATGCTCATGATGTTATAGGTCGACGAACGTTGTTATATATAAGGCTGTTTTAAATCAGACTACTGTTATTAGTGTTGAACAACTCTTAAATGTTATACTCGTAAAAAAATTAAAATTAAATTAGGATTACGAAATTTTAATCTTCTGTAAATTAATTGTAACTATAGGTGATGGTTATGTTTTGCGTCATGTACAGATTCTGAATAATGCATAAATGTCAAAAAATGCTGTCCGACGGAAAACGGTACAGTGATTTTTATTTTAGGCGGGCATAATCTCTACCTCAAGCCTATGTCAATATACATATAAAACATGTACCCAGGACTATTCCGGCGAGCCATCTGCCAGAGCGGATCGTCGCTGAAGCAGAGGGCGGACTACAACCAGACAAGGGGGGCGTACCGCCTGGCCGAGGTTCTGGGCTACAACGCTCCAAACCGCGATGCTCTCGTCGACTTTCTGAGGCAGGCAGCTCCAGAGGACCTGGTGATCGCACAGGAGTTGGCACGCACGGAGGCTGTGAGTAAAATCATCCCTTGTTATCGAGCGTCCTTCATTGTAAAGACATGTAAAGATCTTTTCTGTATGAGTCACAGTGTCTCAAAGATACCTAACAGTGCTCAAAATAAATGAAGTTTTCTCTCTTTGCTACAGCCAGTCAATAAGCATAGTCCATACTAACTTGTAAGGCAATGTAGATTGTGCCAACTATACTGACCACAACATGCATTACAAGTTTAGACATATACATAACATTAGTTCGTTAGAGCACCTGATATTTTATACATTCAACTTTTGAGTGAAGTTGTTAGCACTGGTCCATCGCCTAGTGAACACAGGTAGTTCCTCGGGACTGTGCGATTGTTTCGTGTCCCACAGGACGGAACCACAGTGGCGCTCAGCAAGTATCCAGTTGTGGACGCCAAAGTGCAGGAGGGTAACGAAGTCTTCCTTCCAGACACCCCGGAGAACCTTCTGAAAGCTGGCCGTCTCCTCCGAGTGCCCTATATCATCGGGGTCACATCACAGGAGGATAAGTATTTGGAGCCAAGTGAGAATCGCCATGACAGCGTTATAAATCGTTACTCCTAGAGTATTGTAACATAGAGTAATAGTAGAGTAAAGGAGAGTGTTTTTGAAGAGACCATAATGTAATTAGCGTGCTATCATTTCCTACATTTCCTGTGTGCTAAATTCCAAATGAAGGTAAACAATTTGCAATGACCTGTTCATAACAAACTGTTCATAATATTCATGTTTCATTTTTAAAACTTACAATTAATATGAACCAAAAATGGAGCGATATGTTAAACTCACAATTTAAATAAAAAATAAGGATTCTTGACTCTTGATTACTCATTATTAGTACTTTTATATTTTTTAATGTAATCAGGTCATGCACATTTGGTTTCCATTTGCTTGATTCAACAAAGTCTTCTGATATTTTCCTCTCTACTGCAGAGTAAAGCATTTCTCAGAGTATCTTGGAACAGCCGAAAAGTAAAGTANTCCTTCCAGACACCCCGGAGAACCTTCTGAAAGCTGGCCGTCTCCTCCGAGTGCCCTATATCATCGGGGTCACATCGCAGGAGGGGAAGTATTTAGAGCCACGTGAGAATCGCCATGACCGCGTTACAAATCGTTACTCCTAGAGTATTGTAACATGGAGTAATAGTAGAGTTNATATCATCGGGGTCACATCGCAGGAGGGGAAGTATTTAGAGCCACGTGAGAATCGCCATGACAGCGTTATAAATCGTTACTCCTAGAGTATTGTAACATGGAGTAATAGTAGAGTTAAGGAGAGTGTTTTTGAAGAGACCATAATGTAATTAGCGTGCTATCATTTCCTACATTTCCTGTGTGCAAAATTCCAATTGAAGGTAAACAATTTACAATGACCTGTTCATAACAAACTGTTCATAATATTCAGGTTTCATTTTTAAAACTTACAATTAATATGAACCAAAAATGGAGCGATATGTTAAACTCACAATTTAAATAAAAAATAAGGATTCTTGACTCTTGATTACTCATTATTAGTACTTTTATATTTTTTTATGTAATCAGGTCATGCACATTTGGTTTCCATTTGCTTGATTCAACAAAATCTTCTGATATTTTCCTCTCTACTGCAGAGTAAAGCATTTCTCAGAGTATTTTGGAACAGCCGAAAAGTAAAGTATACTCGCAAAGTAAAGTTTTGGAATTCCACTCACATAGTCGAAAGTTAGGAAAGGGAAAATATTCGTGCTTTCCGTTCATCTATACTTAACTCATTTCGTCCATTTTTGTTTCCGATTGTCAAAATGGTACAAAGGACATCGTGATCTGAGGTGTATACAGCACGAATGAGTGCCCAATGCAGCCAGAACCTTCGGAAGTGAACAATTTAATATGTAGATGTTTCTACAGTCATGGAATATTACGAGGGAGGATTCAAAAAGTAAAATAACAAGAGCTCTCCTGGACAAACTTTACTCCACAGAAAGATATACTGATATGCAGCTGTATGACACTGGTGTATACAGTATTACTTTTCAACGTTGTCACCATACTTGTCCAAACAATTGTTTTAATTGTACACCAATGCATCAATGCCATCATAGAAGAAATCTCCGTCCAGCCACCGAAGCCACACCTTGATTCCTTGTTGAACTTCCATGTCGAATATGCATCGCCTACCGCCAAAGTGTTTTTCCAATGGTCCGAAGAGATGGAAACCATTGGGTGTCAAATCAGGCTCTAGGGAGGATCGTCCAGTAAAATTCACGCGTGCCTACGGCTGAGTCTGGTTGGTATTTATCGTGTAGCAATACGATGCTGTTGCGAGAAGTCCATGTCACTTTCTTCAAATTGCCTCTCGCAACAGCCTCAGTATATGTCATTAACTGTCAGAATTCACTGTCGCTCCCCTGGTGAGGAAATCAACCAGGAGTGTGCTCCTGTGGTCCCTAAAGACCATCGTCATTCATCTATTCGCGGATGAAGTAGTTCTAAATTTCTTGGAAGATGTGAACGATTTGTGTTTCCATGACATGGGTGCTTGCTTCGTCTCGGGTGTAGCATGATGCACCCAAGATCANATCTTCTGATATTTTCCTCTCTACTGCAGAGTAAAGCATTTCTCAGAGTATCTTGGAACAGCCGAAAAGTAAAGTATACTCGCAAAGTAAAGTTTTGGAATTCCACTCACATAGTCGAAAGTTAGGAAAGGGAAAATATTCGTGCTTTCCGTTCATCTATACTTAACTCATTTCGTCCATTTTTGTTTCCGATTGTCAANAGGAAAGGGAAAATATTCGTGCTTTCCGTTCATCTATACTTAACTCATTTCGTCCATTTTTGTTTCCGATTGTCAACATGGTACAAAGGACATCGTGATCTGAGGCGTATACAGCACGAATGAGTGCCCAATGCAGCCAGAACCTTCGGAAGTGAACAATTTAATATGTAGATGTTTCTACAGTCATGGAATATTACGAGGGAGGATTCAAAAAGTAAAATAACAAGAGCTCTCCTGGACAAACTTTACTCCACAGAAAGATATACTGATATGCAGCTGTATGACACTGGTGTATACAGTATTACTTTTCAACGTTGTCACCATACTTGTCCAAACAATTGTTTTAATTGTACACCAATGCATCAATGCCATCATAGAAGAAATCTCCGTCCAGCCACTGAAGCCACACCTTGATTGCTTGTTGAACTTCCATGTCGAATATGCATCGCCTACCACCAAAGTGTTTTTCCAATGGTCCGAAGAGATGGAAACCATTGGGTGTCAAATCAGGCTCTAGGGAGGATCGTCCAGTAAAATTCACGCGTGCCTACGGCTGAGTCTGGTTGGTATTTATCGTGTAGCAATACGATGCTGTTGCGAGAAGTCCATGTCACTTTCTTCAAATTGCCTCTCGCAACAGCCTCAGTATATGTCATTAACTGGCAGAATTCACTGTCGCTCCCCTGGTGAGGAAATCAACCAGGAGTGTTCCCCTGTGGTCCCTAAAGACCATCGCCATTCATTTATTCGCGGATGAAGTAGTTCTAAATTTCTTGGAAGATGTGAACGATTTGTGTTTCCATGACATGGGTGCTTGCTTCGTCTCGGGTGTGGCATGATGCACCCAAGATCATAGTGGTGACCTGCACCTTGTACACTTTCTTAGTAAGGGGGGTGGAGATGAGTCGNAGCATGATGCACCCAAGATCATAGTGGTGACCTGCACCTTGTACACTTTCTTAGTAAGGGGGGTGGAGATGAGTCGCTAAATGCCACATACTCCACTGGGCGCTACAAATTACTCTCAATCACCTTAGCCGCCAGTAACCTCTGAGCTAGACATGGGAAGAGCGACATATAATTTCTAAATATTCTGTCCTCGGCGAATTGGACCCACTGGAACCATCATCCACCACAGTCACTCACCATAGAATAATCAGAGGTAAAACCGATAGTGATGGTGGCGAAAGAAGAGAATGTCAAGCCCCTTCACCGATGAGATGATAATACTTGCTGTCATTATCCTCGAAGGTTCTCGACTAATGATTGGACAAGAAGCCATGGTACTCCAAACGACGATTCCATTGCGCCACGAGATATCAGCCATCAATAGATGGCGAGGANTGGACAAGAAGCCATGGTACTCCAAACGACGATTCCATTGCGCCACGAGATATCAGCCATCAATAGATGGCGAGGAAAACTGCATTATCGAACTTGTAGTGGCTGTAGGTTTAAAAGCCTGTTTCTTTTCTGTCCTAAGTCTAGGGGAATACTGGTGCAGTCTCTTAAGAGTGTTCAAGTGTAGCAGTAAGCTTATGGGTCTCCGGGTGCTAGGGCTGGATGCTGTGGTGCCGTGGTGCCGCCAGTCATCTTGGATGACGTCACAGACGCAACCGNTGGACAAGAAGCCATGGTACTCCAAACGACGATTCCATTGCGCCACGAGATATCAGCCATCAATAGATGGCGAGGAGAACTGCATTATCGAACTTGTAGTGGCTGTAGGTTTAAAAGCTAGTTTCTTTTCTGTCCTAAGTCTAGGGGAATACTGGTGCAGTCTCTTAAGAGTGTTCAAGTGTAGCAGTAGGCTAATGGGACTCCGGGGGCAAGGCCTGGATGCTGTGGTGCCGTGGTGCCGCCAGTCATCTTGGATGACGTCACAGACGCAACCGGTAGCGTCACCCATCTCCCCCTTAACCCTTCGCAACTTTACACGCCTCGCCCAACCCACCGCCAGCGACTTGTAACCTAGAAATGATTATATTAAATATCATTCTAATAAAAATAATAAAAAAAAAATTTAAGGTATCGGCTGGTCACCATGGATTCTTAATAATTATGTAACTTTAGAGTGTCGCTGCAGATCATACAATAAAAAAATATATTTCAAAAATATTTAATAAATTAGGCCTGCCACTTCAGTATGTCCGATCTCCCTCATACAATTCCGTAACAAAAAAAAATTTAAATTTAAATAAATGCGTCTCACTACTACCGAATTTAATTTATTTTCCTAGAAACAATCTCTGTTTGTATAGAAACCCCCCCTCGCACAACTCCTGCTAGAAATATAAATTTATTGATATTAAAAAACTAGCCTACTTACGTATAATTTCTTCACACATTATTTAGATCGGAAAAATTCCGAGTTTGTATATACCTTCTCATATATGGAAAATTACATCTTTAAATTCGTAAATAAATGTACATGCTGGTGATCCGCGCACTTTAGCAGGGGCCGTGCGAGGGGGGGTTTCTATGCAAACAGAGTTTTTTCTAGGAAGATCAATCAAAATTGTAGGTAGTGAGACGAATTTATTAAAGTTTTTAAATTTGTGTTTGTTACTGGTTTTTTTAGGGAGGATAATATGTCCCGAAGCGGAAGGCCGAATTTATGGAGATTTTATTAAATAATTTTTTTTATTTAATAGAATAATGATCTGCAGTAACACGTTAACCTGTTATAATTATTAACAAACCACTTTGAACGACCAATACTTTTTAGGTTTTTTTAAAAATATTTGTATTAGAATAATAATTATTTAAATCATTTCTAGGGTACACGTCGCTGGCGGTGGGTTGGGATTTAACTAGAAAGGGAGGAGGGGTTGAACGAGATCGGTGGCAGCGCCTGTGACGTTATCCAAGATGGCGGACGGCGCCATAGCGCCACAGCCCCAGGGTCCTTACCCCCGGAGACCCATAAGTATGCTACTTAGTGAACATTTTTTCATATTTATTGAATAGGTTACAGTTTTGTGGCCTTAGGTCGAAGGAAATTTGATAATATAAAATCAACTGAAAAATAAAGTTTAACTTCTTTTCAGCATGAATACTACGATTTTAACCTTACATCTTGTGCCGAGCAAATTTTAAAATGTTATTAAAAACACTAGTGTTTAATTTAAGTTAAAGTGTTTCGTGAAGAAATTTCTCTGATATTCGAAAATTTCATCCGCCTGCGGTTACGAATTCACTTATGGCTACTTTTACTTTGAATTGTATCGTAAAGCTTAAAACTATGGGCAACCACATAACAGGTTTATACGAAACTTATTTGCGGTATTCTGGTAAATTCAACAGTTATTTTGAACTGCAGCCTAACATGTTAACAATGTTGAATTCGAGACGTAAAATTCTCAAAACTTGATTTTTGTACATGATTTGCAATTTTTTTTTTCGATTTCATTAGACAACATCTTTTTTAATATGAACATTCCACATTCGTCACTCGTTACGTTAAATTCTGATCAGTCTCGTTGCTTCAGTAGTATTTATATGGCTATTATTAGTAACATTGCATCGCATTACGAATTTATTTGAGAACGAGCTGGACTTCAAACACGTTTACGTTTGATTTGCTTTTCCACGTGTATCTCATACCGTGTATCAATTGGCCCAGAGAGCGCTCTCTTGTGCTCTCGCTCCCGCGGCACGTCATTATGACGTCAGCGAGAACGCTCTCTGTTCGTCGGAGAGAGCGCGAGAGCACAGAGAGAGCACGAAGTTGTACACTCGCTGGCGCCCTCTCGCACTCTCAGTCCACGCACCATATTTGTTTACATTTGTTCAGTGTTTTAATAAGTTTATGGTGGCTCTCTGAGCGAAAACCACAACGCATTTTGCCTGTAAGTGAATAACATAAGTCACATGTATCCATAAAAATGTAAATAACGATTTCTGACAAAGTTTCGTATTATTTGTCACTTTGCTGCAACATAACGGTAAGATATAAAGCAAAAAGTATAGTAATTTATGCCATAAAAATTATTCATATTGTGCTATAAGTATTTGTGATGTGTTTTACATATATAAACTATTTTCAATATATATGACCGTTATTTTATCTTAACGTGATTTCGCGCCTTTTGGCAACACATACCTGCGTGGTGTTGGAGAGAAAAAATTAATTGGTAGTCTCAGCTTCACAGAAAAAGAACGTGAGAGAGGGCGCGAAGCAGTGCTTCTACCGGGTTGTGCGTAAGAGTGCTATATCTATCTAAAGAGTATTCTTTGTGTTAAGACATGGCCTCAGCTTGTTAGGTACGCCATGTGTGACTCCTGCCTTGGTCATGTTCTACCGGATGTGAGGAACAAATGAATGCTGACTGGGGCACCAGACAACTAATAAGACTACTTAGGGCCGAATGCACAGAAGACGGTGGAGTCTAGATTACAGGCCACCGAACATGCGGATTTTCAAATTCCTTTTTAATATGGGGAGGGGGGCAGACCCCACCATCTTAGATTTATGAAATGTTCGTCACAGCATGCATTAAATGTTCTGTATTCTATTTTATAAAACATGTATTGCTAGACTATTGTTGCTATACTCTATTCGCTGTTTCTTCTCACTTTTCAAATCAAATATTTAAAACATCATCCCCTGTATGACGTGTTTGGTTGTTTTCTAAATATGCCACGTATCAAAAGATTATATTGCTAATGGTAATACAGAAGTATCTTAGTTTTGCTTAAATCGAACTTTTACATATATTTTATCTATAAATTATGTTTCTTTTATAACTTCAATTAATAAAAACAGAGAGAATCTACGAGTTAGAAATGGCTAGTAGAAAATAGTTCTTACATACTACACTGAGTGCGCACGAATGCGGTGTGTTGTCCCTCTGGTCTAGTTAAGNGAAAATAGTTCTTACATACTACACTGAGTGCGCACGAATGCGGTGTGTTGTCCCTCTGGTCTAGTTAAGCTTTGTTTTCACGAGGCGGAGGAATATCCTGGAAGTAGAAATTTAGCAAGGCTTTAGAACAGTATATAGTCACCGTGAATGGATTATAGTATTATTTCTGTTATCGCCTGCAAGGAATAAACACATATTTCTTACCTGCTGTCACTAGACCAAATGTAATAAATGTATACAGCGGTACTAATCTGATAAAACTTGAGAAGCTGTTATTTATGCTCTGCAGTGTAAAAAATTACGCTAAACGTTCTAGAACGGAACTTATTGCAAAACGTTGGACAAATCTAAGATGGTGGGAATAGATAATCCTTAATATGGCGTACATAACAGGATATTTTTTGTTTCCACGTTTCAGGATACACTAACGAAAGCTATGCAGATTTCAACAGTGACTTCGAGCAGTTCATACCTGCATATTTAAATGTGACCAAAGGGACACCTGAGTCTGTAGCACTTGCGGCGAAGATAAGGAAATTCTACTTTGGGGATAAGGACGTCAGTCCTGAAACGCTTCAGGAGTTGACTGACGTAAGAATAACTGATATTGTTATGCATGTTATCACTCTTTCTTGCCAGTATTTTTTTTCTCTCTTTTGAGCTCTTGTGAAATTCGGTATGTGTTTGTTTAGAAAAACCACATTGGTCTTGAAAGCATTGCGTTTATATATAAGTATATATATAATATTTTTAGGCACTTGCCAAAGATCGAATATTAACAAAAATATAACTCACTATAAGTAATGTCAATATTTTTCTCGTAAATTTATCTAGAGCCCATACAACTCTGTTAAATTTTCCTTCTAACTGCTTCCAATAAGTTCCTTTAAAAAAAGTTGCAAGGTTTAACCATCATAAACGTCGGAGTTTTTTCTGAAAAAGGTGATGTTTCCAGTTTGTATCAAACATTTTTATATAGGACCTGTAATAAAATGTAGTTGATATTTTCAGAGTTCAGCTTATCATAATCGGGTAACAAAACTGTTATTTCCGACCACAATAAACTGTAAGATAATAACCGAATAATTATAAAAGAAATAATGTTCTGGGGATAGTAAATTAAATAATATTTATCAGATTATGAATGATGTTAAAAGTTCTCACTAAACGAACATTAAACAAAAACGTATAAATAAATTGGGCCGCAAAAATGAATAGATTTAAAATTTACTTAAGAAGTTTAAATTAATCGCAAAGTTCCAGGTACTTCTTCAGCGAATGGGTTGCATGGTAACACAACATTTCAGCGCTTTGAAAATTATGTTTAAACAATAAAAAAATTTAAAAATTTTTGTATGAGGAAATTTGTTTACTAAACTTGGTCGTCAAATTTTTTGTCAAATGTATTTGAAGGAAAAAATTCTACAGTTTGAAAGGGGATTAATCCGCCGTGTATGTACAAATACTTCAATGCAGTACCATCAACTTGGGACCGCACTGGCTGACGGCCATCTAATTATCAATAATGTGCAACTGAGAAATTTTGTGTTTGGTGGAGTTTAACCTAAAGGATAATGGTGAGCGTAAATATATATTATAAGAGGACTTGTGTTCCTGTAGTCACATAGGGTATTTTAGTTTGCCATAAGAAAATAAAAATCCTGTGTAAATTGCAGCATGAAAATGTTCATAAAATTTTTTGTTCTAGTGTATAATGCTCTACCAGGTAACAGATTTGCCAATTACATGAAATCTTTTCTTCTAGTTTCTTTGTGTGGGTGGTGGTATTGGTAACACTGTGCAATATAACAGACTTCGGTTGGACGTCTTAGTTGTATGTGTAATATAAGTATGTCCAACATTTCACTGGGTGCAGTTTATGTTACATGCATTTCCACTAACTTGACCATATAGAATATGTTCGGTCGAGATTTAAAAGTTTGCTATCGATTCAGATTCATCCAGAATGTGCTGTAGTCGCGAACGTTTTTACTACGCATTTGAAATAAACATATAGTTTTATGAAGTCTAGGCTCTTACGGAAACTTAACGCAATACCATAGCATCGCCAGCTATTTGTCACTGGTGTCAAGTGGCAGTGATATAACTGGCTACAGACAGTGCAGTTAATCAGTATAGTCTATTCGCGGTAACTTTACACTTTTACAATCAAACCTTTGAACAATCACGCCATGAATGACGTGTCGAGTGGTTTCCTAAATATATCACGTAACACAAGCGTTTTATTATTCTGTTGTCATAAAGACATTTTACTAAGAATTAAATAGGACTTGAACACACATTTTATCTCTAAATTACGATATTTTATTTATAATTGATATAAATAAATCATTGATATAATATGCGTTTTGGTATGCCTAGTAATAAATAGTTATCATGAAAAATATTAACCTTTTACACCTACTTCAATGTACGGTTTAATGCGTTGCAAACAAGAGATTTTATGAGGTGTGCTGTACTCAAGTCGACACAAAACATGTTTCGTTGACACAGGCAATGAGCTGTAGGTTGTATGTTCGGCTACAGTAATATTAACCAATTATGATCTATGACCAGTAAGTCTGTTTGCGAATAATTTAGCCGCATATAAGATCATTGGCTATTGAACTTCGCAGTTTGCAGTCCAGACCAAAAATTCCCTACATGTGCGTAATGTACACAATTGTGTACACTGGGTCAGAATGGGTTAAACTGAGTGCGCAAAAATACGGCGCGTTGTCCCTTTCACGTCATTTTATATACTTGGATAAGCTTCGTTTGCATAAAGCAGAGTAATAGCCTGAAAGAAACTTTTAAATGTAGTTTCATATAAATACTAAGTTATCAGAATGGGCGAGAAACACTTCTCATTGATGGCAGAATGTAAGCGAGGCTTAATTTACTAAAAATGCTATTGCTAAAAGTTTCTTCTTTTACGACATCTTAAGAGGAAAAATTCTAGGTCATTCACTATTAAGTGAGCATTTCTGAAAGCCTTGCTTGAGATCTACTTTTGTGAACATTGTCTATTCTTCCACCATATGTACAATTAGCATTGCTGCGGGGCCATATCACTTTATTCATGTTCAGTAAAGTGAAACTGTGCAATTATTATAAAAGTAAATATTTTACAAATTTGCACATTCTTACACTTATAAGGATAAGATAACAGGAAGTAAAAAAATTATTTCGGTATTTACAAATGTTTACCGAATACTTTTAATTCAATGGGTATTGATGTCACTACTTTTCTTCCGTCGTTACCAACTTTACTGGGCGCATGTTACTAAGAATGCCCCTTAAAATATATGCATTAAGGGGCTGTGACATTTCAAAAGGTTTATCTCAAAAATGCTCAATTAACAATGGACAGCCTAGAATTACTTATTCCAGAAGTTAATATTAATTAGGAAATGTAACGCTTCCTGTTATGTGCTTAATCATAACTGTGCAAGTTTACGCAACTTGTTGTCTTCGAAGGTTTAACGAATTTTATTGTATTTACTTTTGGCTTATGAGAATAATAAGTCCACAATATGCTATAAATAACAAATAATTTTTAGTGACTTAAAAAACACAACGGCTGGTAAATTATGTGTCACATATAAGTACCTTTAATTGAGACGGAGTCTACTTTTAACCTTAACAGTCCAAAACGTTGGTTGTAAGTGAGAATGCAGTGATCAGTAGAACACTTGACCAATATTGAACGACATTCGTTGTGTCAGCAACTCGAGGTACGTATTCCACAACTTCTCAATTGTAACCCATCTCCCACCCCCCTGGGTCATCATATCCTCCAAGTGACGTCACTGATATCCTTTTTTATTTTCGCAGCTGAGGTCGGACAACTTCGTGGTACATCCAGCCCATAGGAGTGCCTCATTCTACCTTTCCAAAGTCAAAGCTCCCCTCTACGTCTACTTGTTCACCTACGACGGCACACTGCGAATACAACAAGGCAACTACACTATCAAAGGTAAATAATTAAAAATATAGACGCGAAGCTATTGTGCAAAGCCCAGAAGCGTACGCAATGAGAGGCGATTGGTCAAACGCGTTTCCTGAGAATGTAAATTGGATGATTATGACAATATGTAATTGTCGGTCTGTAAAGTAACTTCTAGTCTTCTTGGTCTTGGATTAGGAAAATGTGTGAAAATGTAATTTTAATAATTAAAGTGTTTTGCCAACTAAATATAATACTGAATTTTGTCGAATGTATTTATAGACCTGTTAACTCACTTAATCTCAAAAAATGAATTAATGTCTGAGCAACACATATGTTTTTGTAAATAAACGAAATAAGACAATTGAAGTAAAATTTGAACCTTGCAAGTAAAAAATTGCTCTGAGAAAAACCCACTTAACCCAATTTTAATTGTTGCCATTAGCAAGTATTTAATTTTGATAGCAATCTCCTTGTCTACATACCAAATATATATATCTTAAACACATCTAAATGGCCCCTCCGAAAAAGTGGGCCTGATTACGCCTTTGATGATGCCCGTGAACCACGATGGAAGTTTCCTTGGAAGATTCCACGCAAGCGTGCATCGCCACTGGTATGAAGTTTTCTATGGAAGATTTAGCCTAATGCTGGCCGTTTTCATATACGTTTTCGTAATTAACAGCGTGATATTTTTTAGTGGAAGGTTTCCTTCAATGTTGAAACTTTAGCTAATTAGAAAGAGGGCGATGGAATGTGGCATTGACGATAAATATATTTTATTTTATATTGATTTTAGAAATTGGGATAAAGTCATTAACAATAGTAGAGTAAACAGTAAATAATAAAGTAGTTACGATTACGAACTAATGAGCCTGCTTTCCTCCACATGTATGCAAATAGTTTTGATTGAGTTATTAAAAGTTGACATATATTGTAGATAGGTCTTGATGTCAAGTCGACGGAGATATCATTATAAATTGAACTGGAAACATATTCATTATTAATGGGAAAATTACGTGTACACGGGTGCCTTACAAGGAGTTTGAACCCAGGACCCCTCGAACAGTAAGTTGACATGTAATCAACCGGACTACGGACGTAAGATTAGGATTAGGAGCACCAACTTCGTTTGTACTCAGTATTATACTTTAGTAGACACGATTTAATAACGTGAAATATTTGCACGGCATACATTTTGAATACCATGAGAGTGAATCAATTAAATCCTGTAAATTTAAATAGACCTCTTGGCACTTATTATGTGCAAATGTTTGTGGGAATAAGCATATTAATTCCCGAAATGTAGCATAAAATCCCTATTTTCTCATTTGGTGTTATCTTCATAAATGGCGAACAAATTATGTCTTTGTTTGCCATACATACTGCTATGCCAGAATAGAATTTTGATTGAAATTATTTGGGACATTATAAAATATGTTATTTTGATAATATGAGAAAAACCACTTTAATTCATAGGAATTTAGATGGACAACAAAAGTATAACTTCTAGCCTGAAATTGGTGGGGATCTGTTTATTGTTTCCCAAGGTATAGCGTGTATTTTTAGTTGTATTTTAAATTACGAAATTGTGGAGAAAATAGGTTCTGCAGAGGCACACATGATTGTTGTAATATATAACCATAAAATACCAAGATAAGTTGAAATTTGTTATGTGGTTTTCAAGGTATAGCATACAAAGCTAAAGTTATTATATATGTACGCTATTTTAATAAAAGTGTCTGAAACAACTGAACTCATTAATTTACATGGCCTACCGTAGTAATGATTGTTTACCAAATTTGTTTCTTGAGATGTGACAAAAACTTATTTTAATATTATTATGTCTTAGAGTATAGCAGAAAAAAGGTAATGTATACACACATTTCATTGTTTTAATGTGTATTTCCAGCATGCAAAGTTCAGTTGAATATGATTACATGGTTTAAGCTAAGCTAAAATATTTAATATTATAGCAATTTTCAAGTGTAGGTTCTAAAACAAATTTATTAAAAAAAATATTTGTGTGGTGTTTTCTTAAAACATGGTGGAGAAAAGATACTGTGTATTGATACTTTGTAGTTGTAATAAATAATACCAGCAAACAAAGTTCAAATTAAATTTATTACATGGTTTCATAGATACAGCATACATAGTAGACTGAAATGTTTATATGGATTTAATTTGAAAATAAATGTATGAGCTACAAATAAAATATAAATTTACATTGCCTTCCACAATACTAATTGGTTGCTGAATTTGGTAGTAATTGTATATTTTTTTTCTAAGATATGACACAGTAACTTTATTTTTAATGTAGCAATATCTTACAAAATGAATGACAAAATAGGCTGTTTGTTGACACAATTGGTTGTTCTAATAGATACGGCTATTATACATAGTAAGTTTGAAACTGGTTTCATGATTTCGTAGTTAGAGTATTCTTCTCTAAAAGGTTTTATGATCGCCATTTTGAAAATATATGTCTGTATTACTTAAACAAATTTACATTCCCTGTTGTACTTCTTCTGATTGTTGAATTTGGTAATAATCGGTTTAAGTTGATGTGTATCACATTTTGAAGTGGAAGCCTCGCTGACCCCCTTCGCGAGAGCCTACTAGTCGACACGTGTCACGACGCACGTGAACAGCCAGAACGGATCTCAGTTACACGTGTTAAGGTATTGCCGAGTAAGAGCTGGCATATCGCCGGAGCACCCGGAAAGTGCTACGTAAATACGTAGGAAAGCGGGAGAAACTGCAGAGCCAAGCTAGAGCAACTCTAGCTTCACGCCTGAGAAAATGGCTGACCAATTGAAAGTGGGGGCCACATATACTCCTCACCCCTACCACCCTTGTAGCCAAACCGCTAAACTATAAGCTAAGATGGTAAATTAAAGGGGCGGATCACCACTTCTCCCGCCCCCGAAACTTCACGAACCATGGCACGTGGCTGAATGGCTTCGTACTAAAGGCAACCACCTCCCCCCTTCCCACAATAAGAGAGACACTGAGGGAGGGAGCCTGGAGAGCATATAAGCCAATTTACGCGAGAAGAGTGGCTAGTTCATTATCACCACGCCGAGAGAAGAGTTGCGACAAGGAATCGCGAGAGAACTTCAGAACGAGCCCAGAACAGCAGTCCAGGGGAGACGGCACCAAATGCGGGCCTTTTCCAAGGCCACCCACATCGCCGGAGCTCACCCACAGCAGATTACATACCAGCACCAACAGCAGACTTAAGTATCAAGTCGTCGCCCAGAGAAGCGTCCCTTCCATCACAAAGTCACCGACAGTTAACTCGAGTTAGCCAAAATAGAGTACTGCGCCTCGGAAGTGTTTCTGTATGTTGTATTCGTGTAAAATCGCGACAGTATATCCATTCAGTTAAGTGAAACATCAAAATACTATCTTATTGAACTACCCTCAAATCCCAGGCACCTTATAGGGTGTGCCTGGAGGAATTAACCCCGACCCTATAAACCACCCTGTACACCACAAGTTGGGAATAGGATCAAGTTAAATTGGCTTCCTAATGGTGGGGCATAGATAAGTCTGTAGAGACAGTATCAAGAACGAGACTATACATGTATACCCGAGAAAAGGGGTGTCACCCATACCAGATTTCTGCACTAGTTAGGCTGAACCATACCGTATTACCAAGCTAGTCAGGATGAACCAAAGACTAAAGGGAGTCTCAAACCATTTGGCGCCTAACGACCAATTCGTACTAGAGAAAGCAAGTGTACTAGGCCGGCAACATAGGGATTCCTATAGGCGGCGGTAAAAAAGTATGGAGGATACGCGTAGCAGCAAGACACCGGTGGGAAGGGAGGCGAGAGCCGAAGGAACCCTACTAGAGAACCTAAGGATGAGGGTTGTAGGAAGCGAAGACGAAAGTCTTCAAATAGAGCCATGCAGTGCTCCATTTTGTAGCAGGACAGTACTATACAGGATCCGGTGCAGCCTCTGTTCACAGCACTATTGTAATAAGTGTATCGGTTGGCCCCAGACATTCCGACCAACGGAAGGCACCCAATACAACTGCTGGAAATGCCGAGAGCAAAGAATGTGCCAAAACCAAGGAAAAGGGGAACAGTTTTCACCCCCGGACCGATTCCCTCTAGCCATGTAGAACAGACTCGTAGAATGCCCGAAGAAATAGAGCTGCCCGAATTTTCAGGCAGGCTCCATGAAGACCCTGTATATTTTATAGATAATTGTGAACACGAATTCAAGGCCGGTTGGATTCCTAAAAAATGGTGGGTGCTGAAGGCACGAGAGCAGTTAAAAGGTGCTGCCCTTATCTGGCGGAACAAATATGGCGAGTTTGTGACGAGCTGGGAGCACTTCGCTACCCGCCTGAACAATAAGTTCTCAGGGGAGGAAGTGCTTACCACCGTACGAACAGACTTCTACACACACAAACAACAAAGGCAGGAAGAATCAGAAATTTTTATTAGACGAAAAGCACAAATGTATTCACATATTGCTCCAGAAAGTACCGAGTTAGAATGAGTGCGTATCATTACCAAGTTAATGTTACCAGCGATAAGAAGCGCCCTTCATCTTCTGAGGGCGACGGGAATACAGCAATTGGTGGAGAAAGCGATAGAGGCGGAGCTCGAAAACGAAGAACAAGGGAAAACAAATGTTCCGACCCACCCGCCACCCATACACGCGGTGCGAACGGCAGAGAATAACAGACCCGCTAGAAGCGCAGAGGGACATTACTTGCCACCAAAGTGTTGGTATTGCCCCGAGAGACACTTGCACTGAGACTGTCGCACAGAGAGAAACCGCCTAGCAGCCGCTAAGGAAAAAGGCACCACAGCTGCCCCCTTGACATAGGGAAGGGGAACTCTCAGGGTGGAAGGAGGGATTCGGGAAATGCCTCTTCCGGGTGGAAAGGGTGGAACCAATTTTAACGTTAAACGATCTGAGGCCGGGAACACACGCCCCTCTGATAGGAGGCCGCATAAATAATCAGGATCTTAAGGCAGTACTCGACCCGGCCGCAACAGGCAATTTCATTAAAAGCCACCTGCTAACACCCGAACAGAAAAGCCAGATAAAGAAAAACTCCAGAATAATTCTAATGGCACAGTATGAGTCACAACTGACCAAAGACGGAGTTATTTCATTGCCAGTATCCACAGAGGTAGAAACAGTCCAAACTGAATTTTTTTGCGCACCACATTTAGTGGAGGAGATTATCCTCGGGCAACCTTGGCTAACAAGCCAAAATTGCATAATCGACTGTGGACAACAGCGCCTATATTTTGGCAAACAGGATAGGATGGCCATTAACTGGGAAGCCCCAATAAACACACAAAAATTACAAGAAATTTGTAGTGAAGAGGAAAACCACCAACTCAAGGCTGACCAACTCAGGACATTATTGCTGACACTCAACACTCACATAGTCGTATTCGAGCCTACTGGCAGATTAAATCAGACCATGGCCATTCAACATGAAATCTGGGTAACCGATGCTCACCCCATATACTGCCGACCAGGTAACCCGTCCGCCCACCGCAGGCAAATCATTTTAGACCAGGTAGCCGAGATGAAATCGCAAGGAATAGTGGAAACAACTGACTTACTGTATAACACCAGATTGGTGCTTGTGCCAAAGAAAGATGGAGAACTTCGTTTTTGTGTCAACTACCAGGCCTTAAACAATATCACATACCCTATAGCACCCCCAACTATAATCCTGGCTTATATTCTCCGCGACCTAGGGGATGCACATATATTCTCCACGCTAGACATGCCCAATGGATACTGGCTAATCCTGGTACACCCAGGATCCAGGAAATATACGGCTTTACAACCCCAGAATGTGAAACCCTGCAGTTTCGTGTAATGCCCTTCGGGTTGAAGAATGCACCCGCTACTTTCCAAAGACTGATGTCAGCAGTAGTTTTGATGGGCTATAGCGGCCAATTTTGCCTAGCATATCTGGACGATGTCATTGTTTATTCGCGCACATGGGAAGAACACCAGGTGCACTTGCAAAAAGTCCTGGAGCGCTTTGAACTGCATGGACTCACATGCCGACTGGAGAAGTGTCACTTCGGGAAGACCTGATTAGAATACTTAGGGCACATAATTACCCCAGATGGGAATTATCCAAAGCCCGGGAAAGTGAGGGAGATTGAGGAGGCTAGATTACTAACTAACAGGAAACAATTTAAACATTTTCTGGGGTTATGTAATTGGCTCAGAGAGTTTATAGCAGATTTCACCCCTATTATGGCCCCCTTCAATGAACTCCAACTCAAAACAACTCGCTGGAAGTGGACAGACAGACACGAAGAAGCATTCCGAGTATTAAAGGTGTGATATGGTGACATAACTATGCTATACTGGCCTTTGCTGTAATTACCCGTAATTTTACAGACAGACGCAAGCGGAGCCGGAATGGGCGCTGTACTTTACCAGGAGAATTCACAGAACAGCGACGATTTATAGCGTATGCTAGTCCCATGCTAAACGAGATCCAGCGCCGCTACCACAGTAATGAGCAGGAGTGCTTGGCGGTTATTTGGGGAGTCCGCAAATACCGCTTTTACCTGGAGGACCGACCCTTCATTCTCAGAACGGATAATAAGGCCCTTACATTGCTGACAACCAAGAGTGACGAGAAAGCCAAATTGGGTAGGTGGACCTTATTGTTAATGGAATTCTCCTTCACCATCGAGCATTGCCCAGGCTCGAACAACGAGCTGACCAATGCCTTATCCCGTCGACCACAGATTCCTAACAAAGAGACATTAACCGACGACTTGGATCGAATGCTGCCCCCCTCACCTCCAAAACTCCCATGGCTGGATGACATGGAACTACAGCTAATACAGTTCCACGAAAACAAAAATCTGTTACGAGACCAACAGCAGGCCGACCTTAAATTTCCGGGGATAATGAGGGGGTCTCCAGACCAGTACGAGGAAAGAGATGGAATAATCTGGGCGAGACCGCACCCACAAACAGATGAATGGAAAATCTGGGTCCCCCATGTGCTACGATACAATATCTGTGAACTCCACCATGACCACACCCACGCAGGACATCCGAATTTTCACGAGACCTTAAGGGCCCTGACCAACAGATATACAAGCGCAAGGAATTAGTCGAGATATGAGGGCATACGTCGCCAGGTGCCAGACTTGTTATGAAAACAATGCCTACCCTACACCAAAGATACAATACACACCCCGTCGGGCGTAAACACCATGGACACACATCGCCGTCGATATAATGGGCCCCTACCCACACACACACCGAGGAAAGAGATACCTCCTAGTCGTGACCGACCTTTTCTCCAGGTGGACAGAGGCGTTCCCGTTAACCAACCAGGAGACCAACTCAACAATCAGGCAAATGGAGCAAGAGGTATCTCCACGATGGGGGTAACCGAAATGTGTGTTAACCGACAATGGAACCCAGTTTACGGGGGTAAAGTGGACGAAAGCCTGTGAGTAATGGGTGGCGGAAAACTGGACTACTCCAGCTTACCACCCACAGGCCAACCATACCGAATCATACTCAATGGGACACACAGCTACCTGAGATCCTGTATACACTGCGATGTCGGCAAAATGACACCATTGGACTTTGTCCCAGCCACCTAATACTGGGATATAATCTCCACAGACCTGGAGAATGGCAGTGGGAAACAGAACCTACAGAACTTCCCGCCCCCGAAGAAATACGAAGAAAAGCGATATGGAGAACAGGAGCAGCTCGGAGAAACCAACAACGGTATATATTTGGCGGAAATACCCATAACAAGCGACCGCCGGACACCACTTGCCCGAGGGTAGTCACATATTAATATGCAACCATCCTCCAAGCCAAGCTAGTTAGAATTCTGTGTGGGATTTGCACCTAAGTGGCGAGGGCCAGATATAGTAGTCGGGAGGCAGGGAAATGTATAGTGGTCCTAGGACGAGAGGGGAAACATGCATAAGGTGCCATGGAACCAGATACACCCTATACCCGAACCCTACACCAAAAGTCGTACAGGAATTACAAACAACAGCCCAGGGTCCCGCAGTGGGTCACTAGGTTACCGAACCGTGAGCCAGGACATGGGGATACAGGGTCAAAGCGATAAGCCGGCCATCGCCCCTCCGCGCTAGCTCAGTGTCTCAAGGGCGCACGGGCTACTTCACCTGCCGATAATGGAACTCGAAACCACAGCCACTTGTCGGGCTGAAATTACATAGGCACCAGACGCAACAAAAGAAAGCCGACAGGCGAGTGAGGGAGAAGATACGCGCGAAGAAAAAGTGAGAGAAAGTGGATGTGCGAGCGAAGGGGGACAGGCGAGCGGGAGAAAGGGGGAGTACAACCGCAGAAAGGAAGGGCGAGGGAACGAATGGAGGCCGAAAGTAAACGAGGAAGAGGTAGAAACTGCGAGTGAAATAACAGCGAATATGGCGCAACTAACAGGGAATATGGCGCGACCCCAAGACGAGTCAGCACCAGCAGAACAATGAACCCAAGACAAAATCCTACAGGCGAGGAAGTACAGGATGCCAGCAGCCGAGCCAGAGACGAGTTCCAGGGCTGCAGCTTCAGGCCGCCTGGCGAGAGGATGGCAACGCAGACTTCTTCCCCGCATGCTGTTAGGGATCCAGTGCGGGGAAACACGCCCCCTAGTCCGACGGGGATCTAAGACAGGCGAGTGCAACCTTGGAGCATCTCCCGAGGCCGAGAGGAACCCGATTTCTACCGGGAACGTCGCAAGTACAGAACACACAGAAGTACAGACTCTGTGTGACATGAGGGAAGCCGGTTTTCTCATGTCACCTGCTGTGAGAGAAAGGTAGGGTGGTGGGCACTACCTATCCATGGAACCATAGAAGTGCGACGAAGTGTTTTTATTCGTTTACTTGTGTAACCTTACAATGTGTGAGAAACCCGAACATCTGTGCGGCGAGGAATAAGTGAAGGACGTCCCAGCCTAAAAGAAATGCCAGATACCTGTATCTGAGTGTACTAACTTAAGGTAAGAATCTGGTGTGTATATTTCCAGTGTATACAATACTTTTGTTTTTACAACACAGGGTGTATAAGAGAGAGGTGGCAGAAATACTCAGATAAGAGTGTTTTTTATTTTTCCATGGCCTGTAAAGCCGTCGTAACAGTAACTCAATACCATGTGTAAGTTAGTGATTTATTAAGTAAGTGTTGCTTCCGCCTGCCATAAAAAACCTTTGTAAAAACGGCAATGGACCAGGCATTAACGAAGACAGAGGTTCCAGCCTAGCAGATAAGAGGGTGTTTTATTTGTACGGCCTACGCGCCGATGTAACACTAAATACATACATGTCAACACTTAAACAATGTGGAGATACCAAGTTCGGTAGTGTTGTATAAATATGTAAATATTGTAACAATGTTTGTAACCCTGTAAGAAAGTTGGTAAGTACTGTACGGAGTCCGAGGTGTGTGGTACTAGGTTTTTTTGTTTAGATAGTTCAAAAAGTAGATCGGCCTGCGAAGTATTCGAAACATAATATATAAATTGTAAAGCAATCTGCCATCAGCAAAATATGTATGCAAAGCCAGAGTGTTTGATAGACACTTCTTGCAGACCGGAGGCTAGCTAGATAGGAACCACTGCAGGGCGCGCTGCGTCCTTGGATATCAGGAAGGAGGGGGAAGAAGAAGGAGAAGAGTCGAAGTGGATGGAGGTCTCAGCTGTCGTGCCATGCGATAACGGCACAGAGTTCATACGCACTGCACTACAGGCACAGTCACAGAATAAACATTACAGTCGGAGATGCAACAGAAAAATAAATTCGGACGAAGGTAGGTNCCCCCCTTCCCACAATAAGAGATACATGTGCAGACAATTAGGGAGGGAGTCTAGAGAGTGTATAAGCCAATTTTCGTGAGAAGAGCGGGATAGTTCATTATCACCACGCCGAGAGAAGAGTTGCATCAAGGAATCGCGAGAGAACTTCAGAACGAGCCCAGAACATAAGTCCAGGGGAGACGGCACCAAATTCGGGTCTTTTCCAAGGCCGCCCACATCGCCGGTGCTCACCCACAGCAGACAATATACCAGCACCAACAGCAGAGTTAAGTATCAAGTCGTCACCCAGAGAAGCCCCACTACTCCGCGAAGTCGCCCACAGTTAACTCGAGTTAGCCAAAATAGAGTACCACACCTCGGAAGTGTTTCTGTATGTCGTATTCGTTTAAACTCGAGACAATATATCCATTCAGTTCAGTGAAAACATCAAAAGACTACCTTATTGAACTACCCTCAAATCCCAGGCACCTTTTAGGCTGTGCATGGAGGAATTAACTCCTACCCTATTAACCACCCTGCATGCCACAGGTGGGGAATAGCATCAAAGTGTTTCTGAGATATGACAAAAACTTTCATTTTAATGCAGTATTTCATTACAAAATGGCGAATATGAAAGTCTATGTAATGGCGTATTTTAAATTTTTAACACATGCATTGAGTATACCCAGTTTTATTAAGATTGGTCAAAAGGTGTGTTAGGAATAGTAAATTAATCTNTTTTAACACATGCATTGAGTATACCCAGTTTTATTAAGATTGGTCAAAAGGTGTGTTAGGAATAGTAAATTAATCTTATCTTTTTATATGATTGCTATTTTAAAAATTAATGCCTTACTATTCAAATCTTATACATATACATAGATTACCATAGTACTGTTATCTGTTAAATTTTGGTGGGAATCGATTAATTATGTACCGAGATGTGATGTAAATGCCTTAATTTTTCATGTAGTGCTATCTTCCAAAATGGTGGGCTAAGNTGATCTTTTTATATGATTGCTATTTTAAAAATTAATGCCTTACTATTCAAAACTTATACATATACATAAATTACCATAGTACTGTTATCTGTTAAATTTTGTGGGAATCGATTAATTATGTACCGAGATGTGATGTAAATGCCTTAATTTTTCATGTAGTGCTATCTTCCAAAATGGTGGGCTAAGAACAATATCCCCTCGCAATTTAAATTATTGTATGATGCGGAGTGAATTAACTAAATTTGGTTTAAATCGGTTAAATGGTAGTATTCCGTTACAGTGTACTCAAGTGCTTGAAAATATAATTCTTCCAGCCCTTTCACGATTCAGCCCTTTCACGATTGCATGATTCACGTGTGTTCAGGCCCTGCCCATGCTGACGATGGCGCCTACCTTTTCTACGTGCACTACATCCCCTACCACCCCACAGCTAACGATGTGCGTGTCATCGATCTCTTCACCACGATGTGGTACGACTTCGGCTGGTCTGGGTGAGTGGACGCACAGTAGTTCTGTAACTGCACTGAAATATTCGGAGTATTTTTCAATCAGGGCGCCTATTGAGATTAAAAACGTGTGGTTGGGTATTTACACGGTATCTCTACGTCAAAAGACATGAGGCAAGGATATATAAATTAGTAAGATAGACCTGCTGATGAGAAATAATACGAAAGTGCAGTTTTTACTATAACTTTATGACCACACATTCAGGAACATCATCTTTATACTGCAAATGTTTTTTTTTATACATTCCACTCAGCACACTATTTAACTGAGTATACTATATGATATATTAAGTTTTTCAGTAATCGANGCATATATAAATTAGTAAGATAGACCTGCTGATGAGAAATAATACGAAAGTGCAGTTTTTACTATAACTTTATAACCACACATTCAGGAACATCATCTTTATACTGGAAATGTTTTTTTTATACATTCCACTCAGCACACTATTTAACTGAGTATACTATATGATATATTAAGTTTTTCAGTAATCAATGAAGTTTCGGGAGATTCAAGACACATTATTTCTTGTATGCGTACAGCGGTTGCAGACAGTTAAGTATCTGTGTATATTAGAAAAGGTGAAAAACAACCCAATTCGTCCACTCGTTCTGTTTACCAGTTCTGTGTCTTTTTCTTTATATCCATGCATTGTAGAATGTGTCTACGCATGTACACCTAGAAGCATTATTGTGCTATAAATATTTTTATAGTGAAAAATCATCGTTTTTATTGACTTTTAAAAGTTCCGAACATAATTAAGATCGAAAAGATTTTAAAGTATTTTTTTTTTTAATATTTACTTTACAAAGGCAATAAAAAAAATATTCTTAGTTCAATACCCCAAACCAATGGCCCACTGTGTAAAATTTTCTAGTAGTCTTACACTTTTGGAAGAAAATGTACACTGTCTATTAAACAGATTCGTGTACTCGAATGCATTTAACGCACCATACTTCGGGTTTTCAAACTCCACAGAAAATATTCCTGATAGTATATATATTTTTTAAACGTCCTACTCTTTGGTTCCAAGTTTCATGGTTNTGAAAATATTTACTTTACAAAGGCAATAAAAAAAATATATTCTTAGTTCAATACCCCAAACAAATGGCCCACTGTGTAAAATTTTCTAGTAGTCTTACACTTTTGGAAGAAAATGTACACTGTCTATTAAACAGATTCGTGTACTCGAATGCATTTAACGCACCATACTTCGGGTTTTCAAACTCCACAGAAAATATTCCTGATAGTATATATATTTTTTAAACGTCCTACTCTTTGGTTCCAAGTTTCATGGTTAACAAGAGCAATAACATCTTCATCTGTAACCATCAGTTCCATAAGCACGCTTTATGTATTTTGATAATGGTAAAGCAAAAACCGTGAATAGCTCTGTGCTTTATGTCCAACATTCTAAAGGTATTTCAAATGTATGCAATATTTACACCAGGCAACCTACATGTGNCATACTTCGGGTTTTCAAACTCCACAGAAAATATTCCTGATAGTATATATATTTTTTAAACGTCCTACTCTTTGGTACCAAGTTTCATGGTTAACAAGAGCAATAACATCTTCATCTGTAACCATCAGTTCCATAAGCACGCTTTATGTATTTTGATAATGGTAAAGCCAAAACCGTGAATGGCTCTGTGCTTTATGTCCAACATTCTAAAGGTATTTCAAATGTATGCAATATTTACACCAGGCAACCTACATGTGNGGCTCTGTGCTTTATGTCCAACATTCTAAAGGTATTTCAAATGTATGCAATATTTACACCAGGCAACCTACATGTGCTTCACCATAGTCACACTATCTTCGTTATAACTCCGTCGAGCACAAGTTAATTCTGTGTAAAACGTAGCATTATATTGAATAATTCTGCAATTCTATTGAGAACGATTTTATGAAGAAAAATATAAATTCTCACAGCACCTCAGTTAAATTACCTCATCAACAATGAAGTTCCTGCATGGCTTCGTTCACTTCATAATACAATTAAGGCAAATTCTCAAGTTCGCAATTCGCACTGATCAGATGGGCTAGACAGAGCGGATTTCTGTCATCCATGTGCCCATAGTTCCAATCATTATTTANCAATTCGCACTGATCAGATGGGCTAGACAGAGCGGATTTCTGTCATCCATGTGCCCATAGTTCCAATCATTATTTAATCTTTCCATCGTGACATTTAAAACCATCCAACCACGAATGTGCATATGAACTTGAGTGTTTTTGATTACAACTGATCGTTGAATCTTTTAGCGAGAAACACCTGTTTCTACTAATGAGCCTACTTTCTTCTACACGAGTGCAAATCATTCTGATGGCGTTCTTAGATGCTTTCATGGTAGGGAGCTCTGACGTCTTGTTGACAGCGGTATCATCAGATATGGAAACAGAATTATATGTAACACTAGTAAGACAGATACAAATACACACGTTCCTTTTCACGAGCTCGAACCCAGATCCCCTTGTACTTTAAGTTAGTGTGCAACCAACTGCCTTAGAGGAGTACTACACGCACCTTCAACTTCGGAATTTATCAATCTGATAGTTTGGTAGAGCGATTTACTAGTCAAAACATTTAAAGATATGTCATTTTGCAAAAATTAATTAAAAAATGTACGTCTCTTAAACAGTACTAAATATATGCTAAATTTGATCAGGATTGAGTAAATATTTCCCAATACATGACAAAAAAGGTGAGCAAAAGACACTATGCATATTTTGATGCTTGTAACAGATAGTTTAAGTATATCAAGCTTGGTAGAATATTGTCAACGTTGTAGTGGATATAGCAAAGGACCCAAAAATATTAATATAACTGCCATTTTGAAACTATCAGCAGAGTACATTAAATTACATGTGTTTCTATAGACTCCCGTACCATTAATTACAGGCTTGCGCAATAGTTTAAGTAGTTTCCGAGATAAACTGGCAATGTAAAAGCCTTCATTTTTCATTAAGTGCTTCCTAAATGTAGGCAAAAAAAAAAAATAAACAATATATCCCTCTAAAACAATACGTACATGCTGCACTGTCAACATACCGAATTTATTTTAAATAAGTTTAATGGTTCCCGANCAATTCGCACTGATCAGATGGGCTAGACAGAGCGGATTTCTGTCATCCATGTGCCCATAGTTCCAATCATTATTTAGTCTTTCCATCGTGACATTTAAAACCATCCGACCACGAATGTGCATATGAACTTGAGTGTTTTTGATTACAACTGATCGTTGAATCTTTTAGCGAGAAACACCTGTTTCTACTAATGAGCCTACTTTCTTCTACACGAGTGCAAATCATTCTGATGGCGTTCTTAGATGCTTTCATGGTAGGGAGCTCTGACGTCTTGTTGACAGCGGTATCATCAGATATGGAAACAGAATTATATGTAACACTAGTAAGACAGATACAAATACACACGTTCCTTTTCACGAGCTCGAACCCAGATCCCCTTGTACTTTAAGTTAGTGTGCAACCAACTGCCTTAGAGGAGTACTACACGCACCTTCAACTTCGGAATTTATCAATCTGATAGTTTGGTAGAGCGATTTACTAGTCAAAACATTTAAAGATATGTCATTTTGCAAAAATTAATTAAAAAATGTACGTCTCTTAAACAGTACTAAATATATGCTAAATTTGATCGGAATTGAGTAAATATTTCCCAATACATGACAAAAAAGGTGAGCAAAAGACACTATGCATATTTTGATGCTTGTAACAGATAGTTTAAGTATATCAAGCTTGGTAGAATATTGTCAACGTTGTAGTGGATATAGCAAAGGACCCAAAAATATTAATATAACTGCCATCTTGAAACTATCAGTAGAGTACATTAAATTACATGTGTTTCTATAGACTCCCGTACCATTAATTACAGGCTTGCGCAATAGTTTAAGTAGTTTCCGAGATAAACTGGCAATGTAAAAGCCTTCATTTTTCATTAAGTGCTTCCTAAATGTAGGCAAAAAAAAAACAATATCTCCCTCTAAAACAATACGTACATGCTGCACTGTCAACATACCGAATTTATTTTAAATCAGTTTAATGGTTCCCGAGATATGACATGGACGTCGTAAATTTTTGAATGGCTGTCATTCTAAAAACGAACACTGGACTTATTCGGAAACTATAAAAGGTGGATATCCTCACCTAGTGTATACGTGCACCGAGTTTCGTGAAACTAGGTTAACGGTTTCAAAAGTTATAACGGTGACTCTTGCATCCAGACAGATGTCCGTGTGATTTCATAAGTCTATCTTTCCAAGTGAAGTAGGCTATTAACAACCAGGTTCATTCCGCATCAAGCTAGACTCCACAATATTTTGTGTACTCGAGCCTCCGTTCGTTGTTCATTGGTCGTGGCTCCAATTTAACTCCAGAGCATATATCACAGTATTATGTTCTTGTGTCTCTTGCTAGTACGTTATTGGTCGAAAGCTGTGCGGGGTGTGTTTGGCAAACCGTGGTGCAATAGAGATAGCAACTCAAATGTAGGAGTTCTTGAAGTTTAAATTCTCCTCAAATGAATGCGCGGAATTTCTCGTTTATATATTAAGTAGTGACGTAAATATTTCCAAGGACATCGGAACAGGAGGGGACAGCATGGGTTGCACGCCCTTGCTTTAATATGGATGGTGGAAGGTGGCAGAAGCCACATTTGAGGTCTAATTCTTCTTTGGCACTACTGTGCTTGTAATTTACACAAATTATGTTTAAAGGGGTGAATTGGGCATCACCTTGGTTTTATGAATTTTTGCCATTACTTATAATTGAGACCGAGCGGGATAGCGCGGTGGTTACTCACTAAACTCGCATTTGGAAGGATACGGGTTCGATTCCCTGTACGGCCATCCCGATAACGGTTCTCCATGGTTTCCCGAAATCAATTCAGGCGAATGCTGGGATCGGTCCTTAACAAAGGCCATTGGCGATTCCTTCCACAATCCCTATTCCCTGAGCAACTTGCTCCGTCTCTAATAACCTCGTTGTAGAAGAGGCGTTAGGCCCAACTACCTACCTGTATGTCTTCTTATATTTGGGAATTATTTTTTAAAATACGCCTTTGTTAGGGCATACGACGTCATTTAATTATATTTTAAAGACTATTGTATTTTGGTTTATGTACAACTCTCGCTTTCGAAGTTAATGTCTGAAGGTCATCAGTCATTAATTCCCATTTATTCCGAATATTAAGCAAACATAGCTGCTCCATTGATATTATATGACACAAAAACTTGTTAAACCACAATTATTTCTGTATCTCCCCCTTCCCAACTAAGAACATTGTATTTTAAGCACTTGCTGNCTAATAACCTCGTTGTAGAAGAGGCGTTAGGCCCAACTACCTACCTGTATGTCTTCTTATATTTGGGAATTATTTTTGAAAATACGCCTTTGTTAGGGCATACGACATCATTTAATTATATTTTAAAGACTATTGTATTTTGGTTTATGTACAACTCTCGCTTTCGAAGTTAATGTCTGAAGGTCATCAGTCATTAATTCCCATTTATTCCAAATGTTAAGCAAACATAGCTGCTCCATTGATATTATATGACACAAAAACTTGTTAAACCACAATTATTTCTGTATCTCCCCCTTCCCAACTAAGAAAATTTTATTTTAAGCACTTGCTGAAAAAACGAAGCCTGATGTTGCTTAAATGTAACTGTTCTTTGACTGACATATAAAAGAATTTACAGTTGCATTAAAATTCCGGAGAATAAGGATAGATGAAAATGGCTAACTTTTTTCCTTGAACACTGAAAAATCGTGTTCACGTTGCTTTTCTGCCATAATGTCGCCCACTTGCCTTTCACCCCATTCTGATAGAGACAGAGAAAAAAAAATACTATTTCATTGCGTAGCCATAGCCATTGAGTCAAATAACAGAATTTGAGTAGGCCTATTTCAGTTTTTTTGTTTAACACGATTCGTTATGTTATAAAATGAATGTTTCTAGTTACCATGTTTGCTGTATTAATTACTCTTCCCACTCCAATCTTCAACAATCACTTCAGGAAAGGTTTCGACATTCCCCTACATTGTTAACAATTTCACTTTGTCATTGGATCGACTGACAGACCGTAGTCAGTATGTCCATGGAAATGTTGATATTTACTTGTGGCAGAATGATACAGGTTGGGCAAAGATCCTGGCATAACTGGGCCTAGCTGTAACTTTTCCCTTTCCGCGGACCCACCCCAGTTAAAGATTATGCCAGGAACAATGCTTTCTATCTTACTTTAAACATCCACATAATAAAAGCTAATAACAGTCGAAAATGTTGAGTTGACATCGAGAAAAATGTAATAAATTTGGAAACTCTCAGACTTACCGAAACAATAACAAAAATACCCATACGATTAATAAAGGTCCAATAAACAACATGCACATCCAATCTTATGTTTCCAGTCTCTTAGTAAAAATATTTGGCAATAAATCCAGTATCTCCATCTGGCCCAGTGTGCTCATGGTTGGGACTTCTTACACATACTTTGGAAAGATTAAATTAAGCATACCTTTGGCAAATGTTTAAGCAAGTGGTGCGTGTTTTAGGATGTCAACGCATGAATTTCACGTTACAGGAATCCAACTCTCCGTCAATGTCCGCAGTGGCTCCCGGCCAGAAAGAACAACAGGAGGTACTTGCAGCTGGACGTCCAACTACGCATGCGCAGGGACATGTACAAAGAGCGCATGGCATTCTGGGATGAAGTGTACAAGACGTATGGCTACTGAATGTAGCCACTAACAACCACACTCGCAATTGAACATATGATGTGTACAAGTATATCTGCAGCTGGAAATTAGAGAAATAAAAAACAACTAGCTATTCCATACAATAATACTGTACAGTGTACACCCACTGAAAATCGTATGCTCATTTATAAGTATAAATGTGTATTATAGTAGCAGGCCTTTGACTGAATACACTGGAAATCCCGTTTTCTGGTAACCTTTGAATATTAGTCTCTACAGGAAGAAAAGAATATACATGATTGATATAGCTTGGCAGGTGGTATTCTGTGGTGGTAAAATTGTTGCAACTGCGGTGTTGGCCATGATGGAAAATGTTGTTGGTCTATAGGCAGCACAAGAAAGTTTTCCCTTAACTGATACAAAATAATTTTTTCAATTGTTCAAAGGGGACGTGTCCTTTTTTTTGCTAATTACAAAACCATAGAAAAATAACATGAAACTATAAATGAGAACCTGTGGAAAATTACATACCATCCAGTGAAAAGACCTGAGCCAGTTTATAACATGCAAAAGTGGTGGAATGTTGCCTTCAATATGTATTATAATATATACATGGAAATATTTAGGTTGTATGTGGGTGGAAATAACAGTAATATTATATATTTTAAGTTTTCTCAAACATTGTTACTGCGGTATTTTTTTTATTTTACAAAGTTTGTTATTTTCCCAATTTGGCTTCAACAACTTCAAGGCGAGACGAAGCTTGTGCAGTTGGCATCATAAGATGACCCGAGGATAGTTCATATATTGAATTTGCATTTAAAACATCTTAGTTTTCTACGCCTTTTGTTAGAGCTGCGTCGAAGTCAAAAAGTATTGTGAAACATTCTAACTCCAAATAACTTCTTGCCAGTCGGAAATGGCACAAATTCTCAACATGAGATATTGAACATCGCAAAGATCAACACCATGTACAGAGTGTTAACTACGGCTTGATTATAGTGACCCCATCGTGTATAATATAGTTGCTTCGTATCAAGGAAATGTCATGCAGACATTGGTGGTGTTATTTTGAAGCATCTCTTTTCTTAATATACACAATCATTATAAGATGAAATAATGTTACATGTGTCAATGTTCCCTTACGTGTGTATTAATATTTGCACTTACAATTGCGTTGTTAGTAATTTAACGCACATAATTTATTTTACAGACACAGACGAGGTGATCTAGATTACAACTGCATGTTATTGTAACGAAAATTTACAAAACTTCTAGTGTAAAATTTTATTGTTCATCTAGGCATAATATCACGAAAAAAAATTACAGGGTATATGCGCAGCATGACGTACTGTGGGTATGTGCGAAGGTTATAACGGACAAGCGTAATGTACGCTCAGCACTGTAGTGGAATTATTACCCATTGCTCATCGGGTTGGACGACGTCGAGTTGCTTTCTTATATCTGATATGGCCAACAGACTGTCCTGTAGATAACATCTGGACGACTTGAAGAGTTGGAAGGGAGTTGGAAGTGGAACCAGGTCGGCCGAAGACTTCTGGATCGCACACAGCATTGTGTCTCAATCTTGTAAGCAATTTCTAATACATAACGTCTGTAAGAAGACGTGTTTGTGATCGTCCGCGATCAACCATGGTGACTCAGGACAGATATATTGTCCTGGAGGTGAGGAGAGACCATCGGCAGTCAGTGGGTGAAATCGCAAGGCATGCGATGCACTTATGTAGCTTAGGAGACTGCACACAGGTGGTTCGTTCGCTCGGCAAACAGTACGGTGTGTGTGTCGTTGACGCCTGCCCATCGGGGACGGAATTTGCTGTCATGCCGAGATGGAGAGCTCAGCAGTGGGGTCCAGTGCTCTATGGATGAGAGCCGATTTATTCTCAGTGCCCTTCCATACGTCTGTACATCTGTAGCAGTGGCGTGTGGTGATCTTATTACAAGGTACACTGGTGTTAACTGTGTGCTGTACACTGTTGCTTGCTAGTTTACACTTCCAACACTAAAACATAGCTCGGCAGCTGACGCCACAGGACGATGTGTAACGTGTCCCTGGCTGCTCGCTTGTGAGTTGTCGGAATGCATTCAGTTTCCCTAGGCTGCACTGTGGTTACTGGCTCCTGCTGCGTGCACTCGAGATTGTACAGCAGTGAGCAAGCACCAGCTTACCATGCAACAGTTCACGGCACGCCAATGATCTGTCAATAGTGCAAAACACGCGATCGCCCCTCCAACGTCGTCGAAAGGTACCGGTTTGCAGGTGGTGGAGTTTTCACTTGGAATGTCACTTAGATTGGTAGCCGTACGGAGCTCCACATTTTCCAAAGACATTTAGTCATTGGTGACTGGTTTTGTAACTATGTTCTCCTTCCTCACGTGAAATTTTTTCCAGGGTGCTGTGGGTCCTGAGTTCTACTTCATGGACGACGAAATTACCCCTCATAATCTAGTGACTGCAGCGTAACTGTTGGAGAGTGAAGATATTCGTCGCCCGTGTTGGCCCGCATGGTCTCTGGATCTTAATACGACTCCTGTCAGCACTTGTCCAGTCGGCTACGATGATTCCGCAGCTGCCATCAGCGCTACAAGAGGAATGATACGTGATACTTTAAGAGCTCATAGACAACCTCATACTGAGTATGAACAGAAGGTGCACATCCTGCATCGTAGTCGGTGATGATCGTATTCCTTACTGAGGACTTCCTTTTCCTCACATGTCCCCTGTCGCATGGGCGTGAGATTATATTGGGATATGCTAATGAGACACAAATTTTCTAGCACTGCGGCCAAAACAACGAAGCTACCTCAGAAAAATAACACAATTACACTCCAACTGAAGCACGATGCTAAAATGTGTGGGCTTGGCCCCTAATCAATGCGTAGGCAGGGACATCTTATCTGCCACATTATCTGATTGCACTGATCAAAATACTTATGATACCTGAACCCAACACGCGCTACTAAACATATTTCGTATTTTTTACATTATAATCAATGTAGAGAATGACGATATCACTTTTTCGCGATTGCACAGTCTTTGTACTGGATTCGAAGTTCATACTTGTAAATATATTAATAAGATAAAGTCACCAGGTGTTCTCCAAAACTGAACCTGCCTTCATTTAATAAATTTTTAAATGCATATTTAATACAATTATTTTTTGAAAAGTTTCGGGTTTTTATTTAACTACAATAACAAATACGTGTGGCCAGAGCAAAAACTTCATAGCTATATGTTGACGAAATTAAATTGATTAGCAATGATTAGCAATGTTAACTTTAAAAAATACCAAATAACTTGTTCCAAGTGATTTGGCATAAATGTAATTTAAAATTGAAATACTAAATAGCATAAATTTCAGAAAGTTATTTTATAACAAATTTGGATTTCAGCTTAATTGTTTCCTGAAGTTACAGGAGTGTCACTTTCTCAACTTCTTGAAATTCGGTGAACTAGATTCGATTCCCGGCGGGGTATCTCTCGGATTTCCGCACGTAGGAATCGTGCCGGACGATACCAATGGTCGGCGGGTTTTCTCGGGAATTTCCCGTTTACCCGTCCTTGAATTTCGACGCTGCTCAATACTCACCTCATTTCACTCTCATTGGCTCTCAAGACCTCGATGTTAATAGTTGTCCAAATCCCTTCATTCCACTCTTGAATTCCGACCTTTGGTTTAACTGTGATAATGTAATTTTGGGCCATCTTGCCCGTAAATTTGATCTCATAAATTAAAACTGAAATGCGTATGTACAGCACCCAAAATTACCAATAAAATATATTCTCAAAACATTGTGATAACTAAGACAATTATTTTGAGCTGTATCCTAGTAAATAAATTTCGTTCAGTTATAAAATATGTACAAAGAGAAATATAAAAAAATTAAATTACTAATATTTCTTTATAGCTGCTTTCAATAGCTTTCATTTTCATATTTTTTTCTGTAGAAAATAATTTTCTAGTTTTGAACGCGTTTAAAGGAAATGAATCTTTGGATATTAACCAACAAGAAGAAAGTTAGTAAAGATCCATTTACACCGCATTGCTGTAAGTTTTGATAGCCACCGGCTTAACTCAGACGTTTATAATTATAGCTTAGCCTTTGAATTACACTCTACTCAAATTGCAGTTATAACTTCCGTTGCGGTGTTTTAACACTGTTACGATGACCGAACAGAACATTCAACTATGTTTGATACTCAAACTCTTCAAAGGCGATTGATATACAAAGTGGTACTTTCCAGGTCTTCCTACTTGCACATTAAGTACCAAAAAAAAACTACATGCATTTCTAAGTAAACACTTTTATTACTTTGTGACAACAGGGAGGGTATTATCGGTGGAAATGTTATTTTTAGTCCTGTGATCTGTTCTAAATGCTAAATACACCCTATTAATTCCAGAAACATACGTCCTTTGCTTTTAATTTAGAGCAGTTTATGCGCATTTTATACAAACCTTTTCACCAATTTTAGTTTGTCTAATTATCTAAAAGACATCTCAGCGCTGCCCCTGATTAAAAAAATGTTTTTAATTTGTGGAGAAAAAACTAGATAGTCAAAAAAAATTCTATTTTTTTTGTTGTGTATAATCTTGTAGTTGAGTTCTTAATTCTTGTGTGTTTTGAAAGGTTTCTTCCCTACTTGCTGGATTACTCAGTATTAATTCACTCTAATCGCAAGCATCTGTCATTCGTTTGTAAATTGATAAGAGATAACAGAAAAATAGGCATATAATCAATAGTGACGGTAACATATCACGTAAACATCTGGCGCCAAAATTTTTTTGAAAATCATGTACCTTCTTATGTTTATAAATGGTTAACCGGGTGGATTAGTTTGCAAGTGAATTACGTACGTTTAGCATAACAGTAGCCGAATGGGCAAAATACACGATTTTTTCCTTGCATTTGAGTTTTAGTACGATTGGGAAATTAGTTTTAAATATAAATTATCAAACAAAACTGATACTGTTCAGACGCCCACCGAAGCATGTCGTGTCGTCATAATCTATTTGATTGTGTCTTAGTTGCATTTGTTTTCGTTTGCCATGAGGCATATTTGTTTATAAAGAGTCGTTTTAACCACGTGATTACCGAAACTAACACAAACCAAGAAAACAAAATATCAGAAATTGTATTCTGCACGACACTGAACAATTAAGATCTTGTAAACTACCATATAGCGTATTTATAATACTTCCACCAAAAAATATTCAATAACTTTCACATGTCAAGAGCATGACTCGTATTTTGCGCATGATTTGACTCAATGCGTTGGCATGCATGCTTATAAAGATCCTAATTTCATTTATGCATATAAATTCGTTTTCAGCTATACGCATGTGACGTTTGCAACTAAAAGTGATATTCTAAACACATCACTCGTGTGAAAAGTGGTAGTTATGTAAAAATGGATGGCCTGGATCGGTTACTAGAGAAAAAAGGTTATTATATAACTGTAGCTCTATTGCGTGTTAAAATTCGCCGTTTGACACGAAGAGAGTAGCAAATAAAAATTGTGCATAATCTGTGCACTACATGAACATTGAAAACAAGAAATTGTTAATGTAACTACCGTAATTAGCATTATTCCCTCAACATAAATATGCAAGTATGTTTGATAATGTTTTCAGACTTAGATAAGTACCTTGTGTATATAAATGACTTAGAAGAAGGAATTTTTCACCATATCAGATGTTAATCAGCCAAGTTGTTCTTAATATATGACGTAGGCCTATAAAATAATCTTTAAATATGGCGGACGACTAAAGCAATATTGACAGCTGGCGTGACGCCGTAAGACGCAGACACAGCTTGTGTTAACTTAACAACTAACTGTACGTTCTATGTTCTCTTAATTTAACTGTGCAAGCCGCATGTGAATTTTCTGCAGTGCAGATGAACATCATGTCACAAACAGTTGCGTTTTCCTGTGTTTGTTTCACTCTTCACCAATGCTTTCCTGTAACCTTGACTAAAAGTATGATGTCCTCGTAATATTGACGTATTAATGTCTGGTCACACATACCCTAACTAAGTTCATTCTATGTTTCCTGTACGGAAAAGAAAACCATCTCCGAGAGTGTGTTTTGTTTACAGTAACACAATATGACATATTGAGTGAGTGAGTGAAGAGATTTGGGTGGCTTTTAACACCGAGGTTTTTAACGCTGATGAGGGTGAAGGTGAGGGAGTATGGTGCAGCAGGGAGTATGGGGAAACGGGGGGAGCACAAGCGAAAATCCGTGGGCTACACTGCTGACGGACTTCCTGGAGTACAGGCCGCCGTGAGATACAGAAGACAGTCAACACCCGGCTCCAGCAAAGAAGCCTCGAATTGTGAACCAAAATGTGAAAAGAAGTGTACAGTGCCCCAGTGCCCCCCAACTATGTGAATAGTGCCCCCAAAGTTTCTTTATGTTAATATGTACCTAGGTTAAGTTATTGAAGTGTACCAATGTGTGATCATGTATTAATCACTAACATTGAATATACTGGACACCAACCATGTGAAAAACAGTTAAAAGTGCCCCAGTATATAAAATTCAAAAATTAGGTTAAGGTGTAAACTGTGAATACGATAAAGACAAAACACCAGGTAGAAAATAGATTAAGAGTGCATTCATTATGTTACATGTTTCTAACATTATCTTTATCTACACATATTTATTTATTTTTGTTAAATAGTAATCTCGAGGGTTTTTGTTTATTTTTCCCTTGTATTGTAAAAGTGAGTAAACAAAATGTCAAAAATACCCGTGAAAATGGGTAATTACTACGTAAATGGATTGCTACCACAAGAGCCCAATGGGCTGGTATGGTAATGTTCGCCCAAAGTAAGTGTCACATGTCTGTATATGTTTAGTTTCAATAAAATGTTTTTCAATGTCAATGTCAATGTTCGATGCTTGTAAATTGTTTTATAAATTGTGTACATAATGGATGTTTGGCATTTTGGACGGAGATGTGTCCTCTGCGGGGAAACCTCACAGGTGACAGTGTGTGTCGAGGAGGTCAGTTTTGCGTTTCGTTACAGGTGTGGAAAGGTTAATAAGGTGTCTCTAACTAAGAGTTATTGCAGTGTCTAAAAAAGTCCACCTTATCATGGAGGAAAATCCCAATGACCACCCGTCAATATGGTTCGACGAGCCTAAGAAAGAGTAGCCAATTTCAGAAGAGAATATTTTCCAAGTGTTTCAGGTAAACTTAATGGTTAAGGGTCCCGCCTGCCTGCATCGTTTTTACATTTTTTTGGCCGGGAAGCGCGGGTGCTATAAGGGTTACGCTGGCACACGCCACAAGAGCGCAATCACCCTAACGCGCAGGGCTGTGAGCTGGCGTGCAGTGTTCTCGTAGTGCTGCGTGTACATATGGGGTTTTCAGCAATGGCCCTATAATTTTATAAATTAAAAGGCTAAAGGTAAGTTAAATACAGGCGCCTATCGTAGGTCGGCTCGTATCCGGCTAGTACCTTTCAAAATACGGCAGTCTGAAAAAGTAATTGTTAACTATATTGGAGGGTTTCGAAATAATGTTTACAGAATGCGTGGTAGCTTTAAAGTACGATCCCTTTCCTTTCTGGGGTATGATATATTTTTATAGGTAAATATAGAGAGGCAAGTTTCATAGTTTCATAATAAAAAAAAGTATTTCAAACACTCTGCGANATATTTTTATAGGTAAATATAGAGAGGCAAGTTTCATAGTTTCATAATAAAAAAAAGTATTTCAAACACTCTGCGAAGCAGTCCAAACGCCAGGCAGGCAGAACACAAAAGTGTATTTCTTGAACGAGATCATTTTCCTGGCATTTTAAAGTATAATCATATTAATCTAGGGCCCCTAAGTTTATTATAGGTGGCCTGTTTGCTGTTATTCAGTATATATTTGTTCGTTATGGGCTGAGTCTTGTGAAGAAATGTTAAGAGTTCAACTATAAGTAGAGACGTGCAAAATTCACGTTATTTTCTCAAGACAGACTAGACTTCAAACACTTTCGATTTTGTATTGCCTTTGCCGTTGGACAGCAGTTGGTTCGGACACGCTCAGGATGGATTTGGAGCAATAGGAGGCCAGCAACCAAAGTCTGGCGTAATCAAGGCCAACCAAATCGAAGGGGAAACTGTGTCCTCACTGCTGCAGAAGCCAATAAATAAGTGGCGCCGACTGAAGCACGTATAGTGCGGAGAATTGTAGCAAACTGACGGAAAATAACGTGAATTTTTCAGGTCCCTAATTATAAGTAATAATGTGGTAGGGTCAAGTGAGTTCATTTCAGATTATTTAACATGGCTGTGGAAACCAATATGGTTATCATAGCTGGGTCCCCTATGGTTAAAAGAAAATTATAGAATTGGTGAATTTTGTTATATTTAAATGAAGTAAGTTTAAGTTTCTCAGAGAGCTTATGTAGTTACCAATGATTTTTGAAGAATATGTTTAATTGATAAATGGAAGTGTATATAAATNTTTCTCAGAGAGCTTATGTAGTTACCAATGATTTTTGAAGAATATGTTTAATTGATAAATGGAAGTGTATATAAATATGGGAGACTCCGTTCTCATTTAAATTGCCAGTAGGTCTAATTCCAGATTTATGCATTAACAAGTGAAAAGCAATATTGTATGTTAACTCGGGTAGTGTAAGCATAATATGAACACCTACTGAAGATTTGAATTTATCTCATCCCCTCAAAAATAACTTTAGCAAGGTGTCCTAGGTGAAGCATTTAAATTGGTACCCTATATCTCGGATTGTACGAGACCTCCAATACTCCTTCAGGTGGTACAAGTTTAATATTATTTTGAAGGCCATGTTCAATGGGACAACAGTAGTAACAGGGTTTAAACTTTCTCTCCTACCATTTTTGTAATGGAAATAGCGCATGATTTGGTTGAAATAGTCGTAGAGGCTATTCACGATAAAGTGAGCACTTTTTAAATCAACATTTGATAAATGTCTCTACCTGCCTATATTTTAACGGGCACACCGACTGTCACGCGCACAGTAAAGATGGCAACGACTGAAAGAAAGTAGTTCCATGAGTTGACGTTAAATTGCAAGTTTTAAGTAGACATTTGATGAATAATATAACAGTTGTTCTTGAGCACATAAGTGTAAAAATAAAAACCTTTTTAAAATATTTAATTTTATTAAAATTTTACATTTGCCCTTGACCGTTGCTCGAATAAAGTGAACAGGTCCATGGTAACGTAAATTGTACATATGGTAGAAGAATACACAAAGTGCATACAAGTAGATCTTAAGCATTGCTTTCAAATGTGCTCATTTGACCGTGAACGGCCTATAACACGGACTTACCTTCGTCGTGATGATTAACTAAGATAAATTTAAATAGCGCCAATTCTGATATGGAATTGCGTAGATTTATTCCGCAATGCGAGTTTCTAGTTCAAGATAAACAACATAAAGACATTTTATTATTGATCCATTAGAACTAGGAGTGGGCTAGGTGTGTATAGTTCATTCGAGTTACTTCCAACTTTTCTGAAGCCGTATTAAGTTCTATTTACACTATATACGTCCGTTTCATGCTAACAAACTAATCTATAAAACTACATTAAAGGAACAACACAAAGCATTCGTGTGCACTCAGTGTAATTATATTTTTTTCATAAGAACTATTTCTTACTAGGAAATACCAACACACACTATTTCCCTCTGTTTTTATTCATATTAAACATAAAGGAAATTTTATAATTTATAGACAGAATAAAGGTTAAAGTTAAATTTAATAAAAATAGTGTATTCTTATATAAACAACAGTCTAAAAAGCTTGTTATACATGACATATAGGTAACAACCAAGCACCTCATACATGGTGAGATTTTTCAATGGTTCGATTCATGAAGAAACCGCGAATAGACTACACCAGGCGCTGATTAGTGAACGGAGTTCCGCCACGTTACTGTCTAGTGACGTCATCATGCGGGCGTGTACGGCTGGAGCTCGCGGAATAGGCGCCTTTTTACCTCTGTAATATTTATTAGCCCCGTACTATAGACTTGATGACGTTGCAATACGTGTTTATTCATATTTACGTCCTAGGTGATAACGCGAAATAGTAAGGTCCAACCAGGTTGCACGTGGCATTTACCAGATCAGCGTTAACAGACCCGCGATCCCTCTCGACCCCGAACTTAAACGGTATCGTCGCACTACCATCAAAAAGAGGTGGGGAAAATGGGGTTGATAATGATATCTCTGGACTATATAGGTGGTCGCCGTCGCTCGTCAGACGTCACCAGACCATGAGGTGGGCAACTCTTCCCTTTCTGTCGCTCGGAGCAGCCCCGTCGGCGGCAACTGCCTGCAGCTCGTAAGTCGACTTCTGCACGCCGGTGCCAAACATAACACACACACACAGAGAGAGAGAGGGAGAGAGAGAGAGAGAGAGAGAGAGAGAGAGAGAGNGCCGGTGCCAAACATAACACACACACACAGAGAGAGAGAGGGAGAGAGAGAGAGAGAGAGAGAGAGAGAGAGAGAGTGTGTGTGTGTGTGTGTGCGCGCTCATGATAGGTGCACAGTNGAGAGAGAGAGAGAGAGAGAGAGAGAGAGAGAGAGTGTGTGTGTGTGTGTGTGCGCGCTCATGATAGGTGCACAGTAACTGCACTTCGAAAATTGGTTTGCCTTATTTTTAGTCTATGGTGCCATCGAGTGAGGCCGTCTGCTACCATCGTGGAATGGAGAATGGAGAGTGGAAATATATTAAAGTTAATATAGTAAAGACAATTCTCTATTTTTTCTGTACAAAATTTGAACTAGGAAGTTTGAATGTGCTTGGAGTACGTTAAGTTGTCTCTCAGAGGGATGACCAGCAGGACTTGCTGACAGACTGTGCAGGATGCGAGGTTGTAGACAGTACAGGCGGATAGGACGATGGCGGTTATTATACATGACTACGTTCGCAATCCCATTTAAAACCTGTAATTTATAAAAAAAAATAATTACCGTTTATACATTATTTTTTAAAATTTCCAAAAAAACCAGTCAGGATTCATTGCAAGTTTTTTCTTACCTCGTTCACGAAACTTCTGACATCTAGTGAAGGACACTACCGCTTCGCCAAATGTAATGGGTTTAGAACGTGCGGGAGCTAAAAACAGTGTGCAATCTGTGAACAACGTGTCGGACTAAAATAACCATGAGCGCAGCCGTCAACTGAAAAAGACACACTTACACCTGAGATGCTGGGAAGGAAAGTAATGTACGTGCGTACTGACTGCTGCTTTGTTCTTTTAATATGTGAGTAGTAACTTTATTGTCTCTAGATTAGTGCCAAGGTGACATGTTGCATAGTTTTTCCCCTTACTTGCTGCGAACATCCTGACTGCAACAATTTTACCTGTACTATTAAATAAAACTTAAGTTCTAATACAATTTTGAACCTTATGTCAGCGTTTGTAAGCCATCCGATGAGCTGACTGCCGGATTCAGTTCGTGGTCAGTTGACATGATTTAACGCTCTTGACGATTATTTTAACATGAGTTTAAAATGCAACGCTTAGTCCCCTCAGAACATGGTTGTAAAAAATACAAATTACACTAAGAAATTTATATACACGTGAATNCGCTTAGTCCCCTCAGAACATGGTTGTAAAAAATACAAATTACACTAAGAAATTTATATACACGTGAATTAGTTTTAGCGTGATAAATCGATGGATAATCTGAGGGCCTATACAATTGAATTAAAATATTTAATATATATGCTTATAAAATTCCAATATTTTATCACTTAAAGCATGAGTTATCAGCATTTCTGCGCGAAATCCGAATTATTGCCGAAAAGGCCATAATTACATTTACTTTTAATGTTAGTGGACAAGTAGATTCAGAACACGTCGTAGTTAAATTTTTCTTGCCACATGTGTTTTCACTATCATCACAATGTAAAATACAAGAGCTGATTCTCACAATAAAATTCATTAAATGACAATATTTTATTTTATTTCCCTACTCATTTACTCCATTACAATATTTTTCCACACAGTCGTAAATTACTTTGCAACGCACACCTCTTATTTTTCAAACACACTTATGTGACCAACATTGCTATTGAACGTCTCTCTTCATTATGTCAGTCANCGCACACCTCTTATTTTTCAAACACACTTATGTGACCAACATTGCTATTGAACGTCTCTCTTCATTATGTCAGTCACATTACTTAATACGCTCCATCATCAGCTATTTGTTTTTGGCTGCCATCCCAGTATGAGACATATCAACCCCCGGTTGCAAGTAGCATTCGATGAGGTCTGTTTCCTTTTGAGTGTGGATGACTCGTAAATTCGCAGTTCGTGTCTAAATAACCACATATCGTGNTCGATGAGGTCTGTTTCCTTTTGAGTGTGGATGACTCGTAAATTCGCAGTTCGTGTCTAAATAACCACATATCGTGTTGCAAAATTAATTCGCTCGAGTGTGTGTTTGAGGTCAACCTCGTCGGCATATAAATTCGCAAAATTGCTTTTTTAACAACTAACTAAGCGCTCAGGGGTCCCTAGTTAATTATTAAGCGTCCATGGTGAGTTCCCACTTTTCATTTCGTGAAGCTAGTTCTAGTCTTGTCGTGGCCTAGTAGGCGGGAGCCTTAAGTAAGGCCCATTTCTTGTTGTGCCTTGGTTGTATATGATTCCCAGAGTCTAGTTACGTTCGTTATTTACCCAAGAGTCCTTGAATGCTTGCCCAGTAATCTGTGGACCATTGACTAGTGATAACGAGCACACAAGTGTTTGGAGCCTAATAAGTTGCCAAACACCCGTATGGGTTTGCAAAGCCCAAAGTTGATAACGTGTGTATGAAATGGATAATGCTGCTGCCCATACATTTTGGTTTTGCCAACGTTGGGTTATTGGTGATTTATATTTTCATTTGCNATAATGCTGCTGCCCATACATTTTGGTTTTGCCAACGTTGGGTTATTGGTGATTTATATTTTCATTTGCCCCATTCCAATTAAGTAAAAAAAAAACTTGTCTTAATTTCTATTTTGAAAATATATCGTTTTATCCAATTGTTTTGTGACGCAAACCGATGCACCTTGAGACCGTGTTCCTTCATACTAGCAATTATGGCTTGTGTTTCTGTAAGACGTAATATTTCACACTTGAAATCACACTACAAGTGAACAGGAATTCTCGTAAAGGATTAAAACATACAAAACTACTTTTATTCCCTCCTCTGTAGCCTGTAACGAAAAAAAATATATTTTTAAATGCAGCAGAATTAAGAATTAGTTCTCATTAACCTCGGCTGATTAACAATGTCGTTTCTCATCTACACACTGCATCTTCTCTCACTATATATATATATATATATATATATATATATATATATAAAATATATGTTCCTTTATCTTGTAGCTCTGTAGTAGACTCGAAATTTCACAAACGTAAAAAAATTTAAACATTTTACACGCCTAGCAAAATCAAGTTTTAATCCCACAATCAGCAAACTAAGAATTTATACTTCACTCAACGCGGTATAACTAGGAAAGACGTTCGCATATATTGTTTAATATTAATTGACGTACCAGTGTTTTCAAAATATTCTTCATTAAATTTTATTGTAACTTTTGGTTACAAAAATATTCTTCTGTATAAAAACCATAAAGTTTGTTTTTAAATAACAATAGTCTGGCATAAATAACCTTGCTGGTATTACATCACAACAAATCTCTAGCCATGCCAGTCAACCTAGTATCAACTGTTAACTGAATGTATTTTATCTAAGCCTACTAGCTGAAAATGTGCTCAACAATATTACTATATATATGCTTTAAACCAATTTAGAATGCAACATGAATAGTACTTAAGTCGCAAAGAGGATCTCATCGAGTATTCATTCGTATAATTTGATGCTTCCTGGGTCCCTATATTTTTGCCGTCAGAACACACGCTCGGGGAAGCGCGCAGGCGAAGCCCGCAATAAGGATTTAGGGTCTAGCGGACGTGCCAAAAGGATACCAACAGGAATTACGCAGCCGCGCCTCACAGCTGCAAAGGCGGGCCACCAAAGGTTTCTGCACATGCCACTGTTCCTGCATGTGCAGACGGCATCCGGAGACAACGGAAAGCCCCAGGGCCAGCCGCATTTTGCAGCTGCCCAAGGGACACCGAGATCCCACCACCAGCTGTGCCTGCCCCGGGCTTCGCCGCAATAAAAGCTTTTAGCTGGCGTACGGGAAGAATAGCGGCTATATCCGGGGACAAGGGAAGGACCACGTGCGCGCGCTGAACCAAAGGCCACCCGCCAAGTAGCACGTGCAGAACGAGACAATGAAGCGCCCATACCAGAATCGATAGGGACAACGCCGGACCATGTGTGCCAGAAGGCTGGATGCACGTGTTTTATTACTCAGAGAGACCCAACGAACCCCCCCGGACCATGTGCAGAGACGAGGCAGTTTGAATATAGCGATGGCGGACTACAAAACGGGGGGAGAAAGGAAGGAACCAGTCAGTCAGTCGGGAGCAGTCAGACGCGGCAGTCCGCCGACGGGATCGAGGAGCGGGTCCGAGACGGGACGCCAACGGGAGTCGGCCGACGAGACTCATACGCAGAGTCCTGCCAGTTCCAGCTCACCAGACCTCAACTGCAGGACCAACTAAGCCAGATAAGTACAGTCATCCCGCGAGTGTGAAGGACCCTGAGTAGTTATCCCGCGAGTGCAACGGATATTTGGAATCACCCAGCAAGGGCGAAGAGTATTACCCCCCCCCCCCCCGATGCGAACAATACGGAGCATACATATAAAAGGGAGGGAGTTGTCTCGAGAGCTCGTGTGTCAATTATAACTTGTTCCAGCAATAATAAAACTAGAGATTTTTCTTGAACTCTCAATCGCCATGTGTTGATTCATTAGTAAATTGGACCTTTAGACAACAGTGTCAACACCTTCGTCCAAACCACAGCTTTGGTAGTTGTCAAACTGTTTATTAATTTAAAAAAAATAAAAAATTGAGTTTAAATTTACAATAACAGATTCTTCAGTTTCCATTAACATTTCTACAACTGAAAAACTATTTAATACTTTAGTTTTTATCATTTACATGAAAAAATGCGTAAATACTGCATTTACTTAATGCCCCATGATTTTAAAATTTCGCTCGAATTTAAATAGCGTTAAATTGTTTGTTGTAGAGTAACAGTGGCCCAAGTTTTACTTTATGGTGTTATTTCAAAACGATGAATGTCCAACCTTATATTTTAAAATAATTTTCAAGCTAGGGCGTTAGTCCAACTTACGTTGCTACTGGACGACGCAGACTATTTATTAAAGATGCCTATAAATATCCATTGTGTGGACTTTTGTTTTTAAAATAATAAACTCGTTAATCGACTATATGGTATCCTCCTTTTGTCCTTCAGTTGTAGCACAAGAGCCTGACTCCTCACTCAACAAATGTTCAAGTATTTTCTGCGGGAAAGCAAATCATAGACTAAAGATGAAATAGGCCGGATTTTGTCTGCTGCAAATGTCCCCAAAACTGGTTTAAAAATTGTCATTACTATTGTCAGTATCGCGCGTTCTAATAATGTTTAACCTTTTGTTTGCATTTGGCTTTACAGCAACCCCAATCTTTTACGAAAAAAAAATAAAATGTTACATTTTGCGTAAATGTAATATATGTTATTTCCGTTGCAACTTAGTCGAAAGTTGAATGCCAGTTTATCAAAGCATTAAAAAAGTAAACAGTTTGATAAACTTCTCAGTCTCCTCCAGGTGATATTTAAAAGTTGTGTAGACAGAAAAGAAATTCAGTGTTGGGATACACAGACTGGATACTGCGCAGCTATCATGCGATAAACGCTCCGTATACACTCTACGCCATCAACCACGAACTAGCAATACCAACTTTAGAAATTCATTTCCTTGGACAAATAAATAAACAAACATATATGTAAATTGTAGGACATACTTTGTGTTTACGTGACTGTCGCGACGCAACTTTTTGTGCTGTGTAGTATGCGTGTTTATCGTTATAACGCTTAATGTGTAATGTTATCAACAGGTGCAGGTTTGTGTTGGCAACTGCCAGATGGCGGTGTGATCGTGCGCACCCGGGATGGACTGCTGCGGGGAAAGTGGCCATTTTCATCTGGGGCAAGCCATACTACAGCTTTCAGGGCATCCCGTTCGCCGAGCCACCTGTAGGGGAACTCCGCTTCAAGGTCAGTAACGCCAACTCCCAGCATTCCTGAATACTTAGATCCTACATTCAGACAGACCGGTACCTACTTCGTTAACTGTGAATCACATAGATATTAGTTGTGGAGCAAAGAAGGCATTACAGTTCTCTTATCAATAGTAGATTGTTAAACCACAGAGTAATGAAGGTCGTGTCTCGATTGACCCGGAGAGCGCTCTCCCGTGCTCTTGCTCTTGGGACCACGTCATTATGACGTCAGAGAGAACACACAATTGCCATCTTAATTCGTCGGAAAGAGTGCGAAAATGCGAGAGTACAGAGTTTGTATACTCGCTGGCGCTCTCTCGCACTCTCAGACCACGCGTCATATTCGTTGACATTGTTCCCGTGTTATACTAAGGTTATAATAGCTTTCTAGGCCAAAACCACGTCCAATTTTAGCTGTAAGTGAATAATTAAAAATATTTTAGTCTACGCAATAACTTACGTAACGCGTATTTACAAAAGTATAAATATGGATGTCTGACAAAGTCTCTTAATTGTTGGTCACTATACTACAACATGGCGGTAATATATAAATCATAAACAATAGTATTTTATACACTTAAAATTATTCCGGTAGTGGTATGATTGTTTTTGATTTTTTTGAACTTATATATATTACTTTCAATAGCGATAACACGATTTCGCGTCTTTTTGGCATCAGCTGTCTGCGTGACGTTGGATAGTAACGAGAAGGTGATTGTTTCAATTTCACGTAGTGAGAGCGAGACAGAGAGCTGGTTGTGAAAAAAAACTCTCTGGAAAGAGTATTCTTTTAATTGAGACACGGACTAAGAATATAGCGGGAAAAAATCCGCATATACCGCGAACCCCAAGTGAACACTACACCAAAATTACGGCACTAGCCAGTAATACGTCAGAACACCATTCACCAATCAGCGCCTGATAACCTTCTTGCCAGCCAGCAGCAGTCTTCCTTAGCGCGCAGTAGCCAATCAGACACAAGATCCGTGCCCAGAGTATGGCGCAGCCAAACAGTGAACGGGTACGCCCACATCAAAGGAACCACCAGACTATTTATCATCTGTGTATTTATCTACTCTGTAGTCAAATAAAGTTTCGCAGCACTGCTATAGGATACTTAAAACGCAACCGAACTAGATATTTCTTTCTCTCCCATTCGCAGTTCCCGGGTTTAAAAAATGAAACTTTTAATGCAACAAGTGAAATGCGGGACATTTAACTACCCGCCAGACAATTTGAACTTAACTCGCGTGGTAGCAAAGCTATAATGGCTGGATTGCTATAAACTGGGGGAAAACTTGCAATTCCATTCCATAATTAGGCTGGATGTCTTTGATAAGTGCGTTTGAACTGCCTTTGCAAATGGACTCACATTATTTTAAAACATCCTGCGGCTCTGTAGGCCAGTAAGCACCCGACACTTATAAACAACTACAAATTAATCATGTGGAACTCAGTCCTGGAAAAAAAGTTTCTCTTTCACTAAGACTGCATTTAACGTAATTAAATATTTCGTGAATTTCTATGAGAACACGTAAAATATATCAAACTCATATACATTGGAATATTCTTTTCAATAGTATCTCAGTTTATTCTGCAACTTAATGGATATAGATAGGGTCGCCAGTTTTACGTGGAAGCTAGACTTCAATATCCTATGTGCACACTTGAAGTCTTCATTTGACTATTGGCCGCTCGTTTTATTGTGAAGGCAGTGTTTTACATGAGTGAGCCAATCAGAAATACGTTTCTTCGATACTGACCGTCCCTGATTCGTGGAAAGGCAGATAAGACGCGTAACAATTCAAATAAGGCAATCACGAAAGTGGTTCTGACGAAAGTTCGTTGGATCACAACTTGTCTTGAAATCGAAATCTTTTTGCAAAAAACAGGTGCCCCTAGACATAGATATTTGTGTATCGCTAAAATAAAACGTACTAACATATTTTACAAAATACTTTTGTTTATTTTTGCCTTCCTTACTGAAAGATATATTTATAACACAGCTTATCTTTCAACAAGCATATACAAGATATCAAATCAGAGTAGCAGAACTCTTATCGAACCAGTAAAACGGGAAATTAACTTCACATGCACAGAGAGTGAGTCAGAGAGACAACAACCAAAACAGAAATTAAAAGTGTTTTGAAACGAAACAAATATTCGAATTTTCGACTGATAAAAAAATATCTCTAGCAATGGAGGACTTCAAGAAAGTTATAAACTTACAGCAAAAAAATACCAAATCCTGTGTTGCCTACTCTTAGATAAAACTTTCTACTCACTGTGGCCGAAGACAACGAATTAAAGGCTCATGTAAACAGAGAATTTTGAGTATAGCATAACCACAAAAATATTTATGCCGCAGTGGGTAGGTTATGATTATGAAACTGCGTTACTGCAGAGACTCGAATAATTTCAGAATTTCTATGTAAGACTTTTTTAATTTATTACAGGTATATGACGTCATCGCGACATTATGGGTGCGTATCAAATATCTGTTCTCAGTTTTTCGTTACCAGATTGTGCTCAATAAAGCTCTGGCGGGAGAAGTAATGGTTTCTTGCGAGCATTAACGGCGCCGCTTCTGAAGGTATTTTGATATTTTTAAAATGAGAAGTAAGGGAGTGTAAAGGCCCTCTGCTGGAACGTCATTTTGGTACATGCCTTAAAATCTAAAGGTGAAATAAAGAACGTAAAGATGTGCCCAAAGCTCTCATGCGTGTAAGAAAGATTCATTTTAGAATATTCGTATTTTTAAATTATTTAGAAGGTCCTCTTTTGTGACATACTCGCGCTAAATCTACTGTCACTAAAGAGTGCAAAAGCTATATTTTAACTATTGTTAAAGCATGCCACAGCATAAAGCGGCTAATGGTAAAGTATTATACACAGCACATAGATGTAGGAATGTAAGTAGGCAGGGCGTCTCGTCAACTGCGAGGTCATTTTAGACGGGACCAGTCACTCAGATAAACAGGGATGGGGAAGGATTCGGCTATGGCGTGTAAGGGCTGTTCACGATAAAGTGAGTACTTTTGAAATCAACCTTAGAAAAAATTCTTTGCTCCAGCATGCATATATTTTAAAGAGCGCACTGAGTGGCATGCACCCATTAAAGTTGGTAACGTAGGAGAAAAAGTGTCTCATGTCTTATCGTCGAACTAGAAGTGTTACGTAACTATTTGTAATAACTGAAATTTTTTATTTCGCTTTCTTTTTTTTTAAATGGCTCTAAGTGTGAAAAATAGAATATTTGCAAAATATTTACTTTTCTGATAATTTCACAGTTTCACTTAACTGAAGCCTAAATAGCGAATAAATTCATGGCAGTGTTAAATTTTACATAACGTAGTATTATACAAAACGTGCAGGGATTTTAAAAGTGCTCGGTTTACCGTAAATAATCTATAGTAGGGAACTCTCCGGACGTTCATCCGGAATTATTGCAAGGAACCTTGGAAAACCGAAATCACGATGGCCGGACCGGTAATTGAACCGAGATCCTCCTAACTGAGGGGCCGTGTTGGTGTAGTGGACAGACTACTCGCCTCCCTCCTAGCCAAACCGAGTTCAACTCCCGGAGGTATCGCTTGCACAATTTCACATGTGGAAGTCATGCCGGAAGATGCCGCTGGTCGGTGGGTTTCCTCTGTTATTTCCCTATTCCCCTGCACTTTCATTCCAGCGCTGCTCCATACTTACCTCGCTTCTCTCTCAACCGCTCTCAATACCTCTATACGCGAGTTTTGCAGGTACCTTGTGATTACTACTTCCTGCAGTGTAATCGTCCATACTTGTGGGCTGTTGCAGTCGCCGCGACCAGTAAAGCCCTGGACGGGAGTAAGGAACGCTACCAGTGACGTGTCATACTGTTACCAGAAGGCAGTGAACTACGCCACAGTTCCTCTGTTAGAAGACTGTCTCTACATGGATGTGTATGTCTCCACGGTACGTCTGTCTCCATGTACATTCCCAAAACTTAGGTGATTCCTTTAAGCACTCCAAGCAATTTGCCAGTTTCATATTTGATGAATTTTTATGTCGTCGTTCTGTGCAGACAGCAAAGGGTTTTTTTCTCTCTCTTTTAAACTCATCTTTCCTTGACACTCCTCTTAAAGATTAATCTGCTTTTATTTACCTGCGCCTCCGGTTGAAAGGCAATGCTTCATCATTCCTTCAAAGTTTCCGAATCGGTTTCTTCATTTATATTTAATACAGTTAGGCTCTTTAGTAAATGGTTTTGAACCAGTTTTCAGCCAAGTACTTCCATCAAGTCAAATATAGTAATTTTATTATTTTGAATGACCCACGCACTGTGTTGCCCATTGGCTGATAAAGAAAATAACTGATGAATAGGCCACATTGAATATAGTAGTGTTTAATACTGTACTTTGAGAGACCAGCCATAGGGTGCCAGAACACACTCATATCCTGACCCACTAGTTGTTTCCAATTCCAACCTGCCATTCCTATGCAGGCCGTCAGTATGTTCCCGAGCAAGCTGTGGCCCGTGGTAGTTTGGATCCATGGAGGAGGATTTAATGCTGGATCTGGAATCCAAGATTACTGGGGGCCCGACAACTTGATGAAAATCCCGACAGTCTTCGTCTCCTTTGAATACAGGAAAAGAGTGTTTGGTAAGTATGATAGTATGATGAGAATTACACAATGGCATAGGAAATGTTCACCAATTACCTTGAACACATGTTACACTTCAATCTAACAAATATTTATAATTGGATTGCAGAGTTTCATGCGTGCCAAAACTCTGTTTAAGTAAAGACCCCCTAAGAAAGTAATGTACTGAATCCTGTGAAAAGTGGTCAATGCTTAAACTGGCTTCTTACTGAAGCAGCATAAGTCAATTAAACAGTTAGGGTCAATTGTATTTTATTGTATAGGGCTTATTAACATTCTCCGCTGTTATGCTTCAATGCTTATCAGGGAACGGCTTACAGACTAACGAATGGCCTAACTTAGGTTAACACCAGTGGCTCACCAGGTATTTGAACCCAGAACCTCTCGAATCCCAGACCAGCGGCGAATTAACGGACTTCGCCACGGGAATTCAGCAGTTATTGTCAAATTCATAATCACCTCATATCCCAGTGAAGGTCACTTGGTACTCATACACATATTGGAAGATTATTTTACTTGCGAACCTAATATAACTTATTTGAAACAGCACATGTTGTAAACAACTGCTTGCATCGTAAAACGAAAAAGAAATCATGAGCAAATCAATTACAAAGAATTACTAACAGAATCAGATGAATATGCTTGGGAAACATTGAGTCATGTGAATTCCCTCCCTATTTTCAATCAGTTTATAGCATCAGTGCTACTTCAGATGAGTTTCCACACTTCCACGTTCTAAATAGGCAAAGAGTCTGATTTAAGATTATAAAATTCAATAGTGTTATATATAATATATAATATTATATATATATACTTATATATAGGTGATGCAGTGAGTTCCGAAACTTGATAAGTGTAGAAATTAAAAATAATCATTTATCTATTTAATTGAGTTCAGATGGTACTCCTGCACCATACTACACAGACCATTTACATCTAAACTCTTTCATATCTTGTTTAAGGTTTAAAATATGGATCTTGCTTTAAAACTCTATATGTTAGGCCGTAATTGTGTTCCACAACTTCATACATGGAAAATTGCCATGAGGAGTAAAAACTTTATACATTTGTATGCCGCTGCGTAAAACAAAATTATCAGTTTTTTCTGAAATTTAATACATTCATGTCATCCACATTGTTGCATCCCACTTATACGGTTTTTACGCTCCAACATAACTAAATTGCATACTTGCTAACAATTTTGACCCAAAACTCTATAATGGACTCTTTTGTAACAATATAATATATGAAGATTTTAATGTGTTTGTGTTTCAACAAATATGTGAAAATCGTGGATTATTTTGTTTCAACTAGCTAATACTGACCAATGTTTGCATTTTATGACACAAAATTTCACACATTCATGTTTGATTGAGAGATCCAAGCATTTTGTGTTTTCCGAAAAATTCGGTCATGTGTACTGAATTTTGGGAACTTACCACCACAGGTATATAATTTGACTGTTTACAGAGAACTAAGGAGTCTTGGCTCCTCATGATTAAAATTACGAACTTTTCCTATTTAACGACAATGTTATTTAGAGTAACGTGAATTTTTTACTTTTATTTGGTAGCCGCCAAGTTTTCTCAGTTAATTTCATTCTCGGGCCATAGATGTGTACTCATTGCTGTTGTCATGATAACGGTTTTTTTTTAGTTCGACATGGTTGCACATTATTATATTCCCCCTTTTTAAGATCAGAGAGTGAATAAACTTGGAATAAGGAGGAAACACCATTTAAAGTTAATTACGAGAATTTATAACAGTTAAAAGTCATATGTATATTTATTATTCCAACAGAAGTCTAAGTCTAAACAGAATACGGGCCAGAGGGAAGTCTCAGAAATATAACAAATTGAGTTGAGATATTTACGCGGCCATTAACAACGATGTATTGAGATCTAATAAGGGTGAAATGAGGTGAGAATGTAGCACTGCCGGAATGCAAGGGCGAGGGAAACGGTAGATCTCGAGAACACCTGCTTATCAGCGACAACGTCTGGCACGATTCCCAATTGCGAAAATCCGCAGTGATCAGGCCGGGGATTAAACTCGGTTCGCTTTGGTGGGAGGTGAGCAGTTGAACCGCTCAGCCACTGCGGCCCCTAGAAGGATAATTATGGAAGGGACTTAACCAACCTCTGAAGCATATCCGCTCTTTCGCCGCCCAGGGAGAGAGGAAGACGTACAGACCTCTGGTAGCCCGCCAATTGCGATCTTCCCTCACTTCAGAGACACTTACACGCTTTTCGCCTCACCCCACATTTTAGTCCTCCCTTAGCGGATTGTCAGACTGGTTTAGACTTTCGAAATTGTTAGTTATATTTATTGAAAATAGCTTCATAAACAGTGTGCTTCTATCTTTTCGGGACTGTGTGTGTGGCATTAATTTTGTGCAAGATTGCATAACGAAGATAGCCGACTGTAATGTGATATGGTCACGATATCACTTCCTATTTATTTATAGGTAGAGAGTAGTACAGGATGTGCCCAAACAACTGTGATCCACTCGTGAAAGGAATACACGAGTAAAAATTCTTGAAGTCTAACCCAATGCAAGAATATAGTCTATTCGCAGTTTCTTCACACTTTTTGAATCAAACATTTGAAAAATCACATCATGCACGACGTGCTTGTTTAATTCCTAAAATGCAGTTCATCACGCGCGTTTAATACTTCTGTTAACATAAAAGTACATTATTTTGGGATAAATTGAAATATTCCCTTTATTTTATATTTAATTATATTTCGTTTATAATTAATATTAATAAAAACAGAGACAAAACAGGTGTGTTGGTAATACACAGTAATAAATAGTTTGTATACGAAATATTATTACAGTGAGAGAGCATGAATTCGATGCACTACACCTTTGGTGTTATTTTGTAGAGTCGCTTAAGCTTTGTTTGCATGAGGTGCAGGAATATCCTGAAAGCAGAACCGAAGCAGGGCTTCAGAAAAGTAGGAAGTAACCATGAATGGAATATACACAAACATCATGGACCTCTGGTAATAGTTTACGACTGGAAAGTTTGAAAAACTGATATGAAGTAGGGGGCAACGGTATGCGTGTGTTCGTGCAGGCTTCATGAACGTAGAGCACCCAGAGATGTTCAGCAACGCCGGCATGAAGGACCAGGTTCTCGCCCTGCGCTGGATCCAGAGGAACATCACCCGCTTTGGCGGTGACCCACGTCACGTCACAGTATTCGGTATCAGCGCTGGTGGCTATAGCGTGGAACTGCTGCTCATGTCGCCTATGGCAAAATGTTGTTTTTAATCTTTCTCTGTTGGCTTATGCAATGTGGGAATATCTCTGGTGTTCACTGCACATGGCAGGAGGTCACGAGTTTTGCTCCAATGTTTAAGGAGACAGTCGTGTGACTAATATAATTTATTAGTTGTTGATGCATACCACTTGTCTCCACTCCTCAGCTTTATTGCAATTCAGTGCCGGTATTTCCTAGCCTTGTTCTAAGCAAATGGCGGGGAGGGAATTGGGCTGCCCTTAACATCGAGGTTTTCAGAGCTGATTAGGGTAAGCGAGGTGACTGTGGAGCAGCCCTGAGATGCAAGGAGGGAACGGGAGATCTCCNGTATCAGCGCTGGTGGCTATAGCGTGGAACTGCTGCTCATGTCGCCTATGGCAAAATGTTGTTTTTAATCTTTCTATGTTGGCTTATGCAATGTGGGAATATCTCTGGTGTTCACTGCACATGGCAGGAGGTCACGAGTTTTGCTCCAATGTTTAAGGAGACAGTCGTGTGACTAATATAATTTATTAGTTGTTGATGCATACCACTTGTCTCCACTCCTCAGCTTTATTGCAATTCAGTGCCGGTATTTCCTAGCCTTGTTCTAAGCAAATGGCGGGGAGGGAATTGGGCTGCCCTTAACATCGAGGTTTTCAGAGCTGATTAGGGTAAGCGAGGTGACTGTGGAGCAGCCCTGAGATGCAAGGAGGGAACGGGAGATCTCCGAGGAAACCAGCTGATCAGCATCATCGTCCAGCATGAATTCCACTTTCGAAAATCCGGAGCATAACCCTCGTTTTGATCAAGAAAAAAGTATTATTAGAAAACGACAATTTCTCGAATTCGTTTCATAGCAAGGTAGATTTAAAGCACTTTTAGTCATGCGTTTATTAAATACTTGATCACGTTATTCACCACTGATGAAACTAAACTGGTATTATACATGTAACAATACTTTCTCTAAAATCTATTTTAACCAGTTCGAAGATAAAATGAGCAAATAATAACAGTTCTAGTGTAAGCAGAGTGTAGTCTGTGAATTCACCGTATTTGATTTTATAAGCATTGCACGATACAAATATAGTTCTCATAATACAGTTTGATTTCACATTGCATCCTACTTGAAATTTTTTGAACTAGTAGGTATAGGGAATACTATGAAGATGAAGGGAGCTATTTTTCGTCTTCTGTGCGTATCCCTCAACAATTACACACCAATTTATAGCGAAACTGTCATATTTTATAGCTAAACCGATATTAACAGTACGATGTATAAAAGTGTTTCTAATGACTGTAAAAGGAAATTTTATCACTTAAGTCACACTGTTTGCTGTGTTTTGTGTAAAGCATCTGTTTGCATGGCATGACTGCTAATCCTGGTAGTGAATTATATAAAAGTCTCTGTATTTTTTTATACGTCTTATAATAGTCATGCCACTTCTTATAGTCATATAAATCACATCGATGTTCGTGGTATTATTTGTCGACGACTTTTGTTTTATATAAGGATGTTATAAAGCAGACTGCTGTTATTACTGTTGAACAGCTGTTGTAGTTTACTCTTGTAAAAAAACTTAAAATGGAGTGAGGATTATGAAATTTTTATCTTTGTTAATTAATTGTAACGATAGATGATGTTAATTTTTTTTTATTTCATGTTCAGATTCTGAATAATGTATAGATGTTAATAAATTCTGTCCGACTGAAATCGGTTTCGGTGGTTTTTATTTTGGGCACACATAACCTTTACCTCAAGTCTATGTCAATAAGCATATAAAATCATGTACCCAGGGCTATTCCGGCGAGCCATCTGCCAAAGCGGATCGTCGCTGATGGAGAGGGCGGACTACAACCACACAAGGGGGGCGTACCGCTTGGCCGAAGTGCTGGGCTACAACGCTCCAGACCGCAATGCTCTCGTCAACTTTCTGAGGCAGGCAGCTCCAGAGGACCTGGTGACCGCACAGGAGTTGGTACGCACGGAGGCTGTCAGTAAAATAATCCCTTGTTATATAGCGTCCTTCATTGTAAATACCGGTAGAGATCATGTCTGTATGAGCCAGAGTGCCTCAAAGAGGCCTAACCGTGCTCAAAATAAACGAAGTTTTCTCTCTTTGCTACAGCCAGTCTATAAGCATAGTCCATGATAACTTATAAGACAATGTAGATTATGCCAAATATACTGACCACAACATGCATTACTAGTTTAGACATATACATAACATTAGTTCGTTTCCACACCTGATATTTTATCCGGTGAGTGAAGTTGTTGACACTGTCCCCAGGACTGTGCGATTGTTTCGTGTCCCACAGGATGGAACCACAGTGGCGCTCAGCCAGTGTCCAGTTGTGGATGCCAAAGTGCAGGAGGGTAACGAAGTTTTCCTTCCAGACACCCCGGAGAACCTTCTCAAATCTGGCCGTCTTCTCCCAGTGCCCTACATCATCGGGGTCGCTTCCCAGGAGAGGAAGAAGTACGAGTTACGTGAGTATCGTCCCGAAACGCTAATCCTTGAGTAAAGTAACATAGAGTAAAAGTTGACCAAAGCTAGAGTGTTTTTGAATAGAGCATATTTAAAATAGCATGCTACCTCTACAAACATTACCTGTGAGCGAAATTCCAAATTAAGATAAACAATTTGCAGTTACCTGTTTATAATAATGTTGTTCATAATATCCAAGTTTCGTTTTTAAAAACTAACATTAAACATTATCCAAAAATGCAGTCATATGTAAAACTCACATTTTAAATTATAAAAAAAGATTATTGATCACTCATTACTTGTACTCTTCTATTTCTTATGTAACCAGGACATGCATATTTTCTTTCCATTTGCTTGAATCAACAAAATCTTTTGCATATTCCTCTGTACTGTTCATTACTCGCCAAAATAACACACATGTTTCTCATCGTGAGTGTCTGGCACCTATGTTGTTCTCTGCAGCGTCCGGTCGTCGTCTGGCTGGCAGCATCCTTCATGGGTCTGGGATACGATGCTGGGAAGGTACATATCCCGCATTGGGTAGCTTCATCGCTCAGTACGGCATTTGGATGGTAGCAGGCGTCTGGGCCGGAGCGATGATTTAGTCGATGGTGCAGGGCAGCTACATCTGCGGCATCATGTGGAACACGATGCAGGCCGATGATCCCGGACAATCCAACTGTGACTGCGATGGTTCGTAGACGACCCGATAATGCGCGAAATGCTAATACATCATGCCGCCATCGCAGGTTTCTGTATAGGTGTGCATATATCCATCTTCCATGATGAAATTGTATTCCATGCTGCCGTACTCTGGTTTAGTATTTACATACATGTTCGTAGTGCAGAATGTTGTGACGGTGAAGATAAGACCTCTAGGCGACGACTTAACGAGCTCGTCGATTGTTCCCACTTATATATAATACAGATGATGATAATCAAGGTGACTTCGTGTCTGGTCGTAACTCGTCGATTCACGATCCAAGGACGAGGGACACCATTTGCGCAGCAGCTGTGCGTTCCTCCACATGCATGTCCAGTCAGGTTATGACCCGTCGCATATGTGTCGCTGCTGGTCATCGTAAAGTTTCGTCCACTTTTGCAGCAAAGTGCATCTGTACTCGAACTGCATTTCGATGATTTCAACACTTAATTTTTGCACAAGTCACTCAACCATTTTTTCTTTTTTAGCGCTGCCAGGTAAACCAGTCTTGCAGATACTGCATCAGAAAGTCTCACAGCACTTTTCCCATTTGGAGGTATGGAATCTTGCCGTTGTCACACTCTAGTCCGTTGTGGTTCTTGGTCAGCCATTCGTTTGTCTTCTTGCTTTTATTGTCCAATTGTTACAACGAATAAGGGAGGCAGATCTCCTTGAGCATGTAGTCACTCGGGCTCTGGAAGCCTTGGAAAATAAAGTACATTCTGATTCAAACTGAGGTGAGAAGTAGTGATCATTATGTTTATATGTGCTTATCTCACCAAGTTCACCAGCCCCGAAAAACATTCGTAGCTTTCTACTCTGTACAGCAAAACCAAAGAGTAGACAGCAGTATTCGCAGGCACATTTCTTTTTGAAATAATTTGTATATGACAATTAAAATCGCTCATTTGGTTAGGACATGTAGAAGACCACCAATGGTGTTGTTTCATGGAATCATTCTAGGCTCGGGAAGGGGTAGGACTCGCGCCCGTAGTAGGAAGATTAAAACTATATATGCAAATAATACGGCAACATAAATACTTCTTGGTAGAAGCAGGTGTTCAAATTAAAATATGGATATATTTCGCTTTTCAAAGATAATTTTGCATTATGGACATTGCCATGGTCCATGGTGGATTTGTCTGACAATATGTTGTGTTGCTTGTTATTTTGAAATACCAGTACGACATAGCGGAATTTTCCGTGCTTGAAGACATTTCCACGACCTAGTGGTTTTGTGTGGTAGACTACAAGACCGGGCACATAACCAAACTCAAGCTTCTGAAGGTTATGACAATTACATTTTCTTTCTTCGTATAGTTCAGTAGCTTCATGCATTCCCGTGTGCTCAGAGTCACTTGGGGGAACGAACCTCTCCATGTTGGTCAGTTTTACAGCGACAGGCTGTGGGTTTTCTGTGGCTCCCTACACTGCAACGCGATGCGAGGTGGATAGCATTATCACCAATTCTTGCTGGGCTCCTATTATATATTCCTATAATATTATGTGAAACAGGGTAACATCTATAGTGGCATGCTTGGCTCGACCCATCATTCATTCCCCAGCCTATCATTTTTACCATGTCGAGATTGTTAGGTGTGAGCGAGAGGTAATTTTTGATGGTAGTTGTTATGCCCACATCTCGCATTTAGTCAATAGTAAAACCATTAAGTTCGTACATTAATCATTCGAAAAGGTGGAGTATACTCCTGCGAATTAACACAGTGGTGGTGGGGTAGGTCCTATCCTCTTTCGTGAGCATACCTCGGATGCGCAGGAATGATTGCGAAAGGCCAGTGTAATTATCTTGAAACTGTATCGGGATTCAAACCTCTAATCCAGGGGCGCAGGGGCTGGTCAGATAGGTCTGGTAGCAGTTCATTTAAAACTTGTTGACTCTGTCGTCGAATTTCCCCCACTGGGTCATGTTCTATACGTTGTCGTCTTCCATGCATGTTCACTTAAAACCTTAAGCTACATACAAACTGCCGTTGATATGTGTTTGCACACCGATGTCTCGAACAATACTGGTCCCGGGATTGGTGCTTCGCTTGACTTTATGCATGGTTCGTCTCGCGAAACTCAATACCATCGTTTCAGGTGCAGATACGAAGTGATTTCTTCATTTCTGAAGTCTATCTGCTTATCTTCCTGATCGATTACCCTCTCGACCACTTCGTGCGCGCTATTCGCGATCATGGGAATATAAATGATGCTTTTCAGAAATTCGGCCAGTTAATCAACTGGTAGGGCCGTCGGCTCGAACTCGTGCAGCATATTGCTGGTTTTACCATTGACGTAGCAGACGGTCGCCAAATTGTAGTTTATGTGTATCACATTCACCGGAAATATGTTCACTGATCGCGAGGATTCGTCTATTTTTCCAGCTTCGTAGATACGCGTCTCAATCCCCAGCATTGGCCCGATGGTATCTGGTTCGGTGAACTCAATATCAGAACTGCAAACTATTTCGGCCTTCAGCAATTTTGGTTTACCGCGTAGTTCGAAAGACAATTCCACTCGTACAGATTTTATGATGGAATTGGTGATGTCCTTCAGTTCGTATGCTCCGGTGGGAATGCTGATTTCCTTCACATCTCCTGCCACACTGTACCGGAATGCAGAATTCACATTTTCTTCTATGTTGGATATGGAGTTGTAAGTTTAAAAATCCGTAAGTCCGACGAACCACCTTCCTTCAAGCTCCAAGGGCGGGTGAAGCATCGCCCTCAGCTCGGATGTCTTACCACTCAGAATGACTGACTCCGCAATACGGACTGGAGAATGAAGGTGCGAAAAACAGTTTATGTAAAAGTTTAATGAACAATTATTCGCCTATGATTTCGGCATCTGCTCCATCTCGTAGTTCTAAGTGACTTTGCAATTTTTCAGGTACAGTTGCATTTTGAGTGATGGACTCAAATTCCGAAAAATGTCTTAGTATAACGCACGTTTGCCACGCTTGACCTAGGTTACCAAGTTCGCACTGGGTGTGGCTGTCGTGTCCAGGTTGATTACGATTCATTCGCTATGTTTGGGTTTAAGGGACAAAGTGTCTCGCATGAGCATACTGCAAATATTAGGTATTGTCTATTTGCATGCAAAAAGTTCCAAATACACATTTGTGGGAAGTCGTTTTGGTATCGATTTCATTAGCACCTCATCTAGCTGCAATTCTTTTTCTTTCTCGCACTTCCTCCTCGGCAGGGCCGTAGTATGTAAAGTCCTTGGCCATTTTTTAACCCATGGCGACAGCCACCAGTTTATGGTTGTGACAGCGGTTATCCTCCAATTACTTATGTTCATTCGGGGTTTATTTCACCACACTAACGATATTCGCAATGGCCTCGGCATATCACCGATAGCACCGTTTGCAGGTATCAAGGTGGGAAGGAATCCTCCCATCTTTTTCTCCCCTTCCTCTTGAAACTTTGTCTCACTTTATTCACCTCCATGCCCACCTTCACCAGGCTTTCATAGCTTTGGAAACACCCCATACGGCAATTTTTTCACCGAGTCCAGTATCTCAGGATTTTCTTATCTCGTCGGCCTTCTGTGTATGTATCTTGCCTGCCTGGTGTTGGGTTTACACATCCTTGTTCAGGGTGTAAGCAATGTCGTGTTGCTTGCATGCCTTGTCCAGCATGTTAATGCCTATATTGATATGCGCCTAGCTTGGTTCCCAACCCATAGAACGTGTTTCTAAAAATATGCAGTACGAGAGGTAGATTGTTGATGGGCATATCAGCAATCCCATTTCCAGATTTGATATTTCATCTACGAGTCATCACACACTACTGCACTTAGAACCAATATATACCCGATCTTTATATGTTTTCGTTTCAGTATCATTCTAGATTTGGAACATTATAGACGTAAAGTGCAAATGAAACATCTTCTTTGTCGTATCTGCGGTAAAGTATTTACAGCTTTGCGGAATTCAGAACGATATGAAATAATGACCTACAGAATAAAAAGTTAAAGTGTGACTTTTGATTGCCAAATCTGCCAGAGGCAGTTTACTTGGAGGTATGCTTCAAAGAGACATTAGAAAATTTGTAGCACTGATTTTGGGCAATATCCGCATGGTCCACAATCACTCCACCTGCTCCATAATTGCTCCACCTGCTGCACATGCTCTGCATGCTCAACAATCTCACCACCTGCTCCATATGCACCACAATCGCTTCACAAAATAGTAGTGGTAACATACATATGATCAAGCAAGATGTTACTCTTCACATCCGCATCACTGAGGGAGATGTCGAAACCTCACACAATGCACGGTACAGCACACTGTTATCCAATACCATTAGACGACTAATTGTGCGGATCATCCAGTTGCGGTAAGACATGTGTGCTTCTCAGCCTTTTGGAGGAACGGAATGGTCTTGGGTTCGCAAATTTGTGCCACTACTCCAAGTCTTTCCAGCAACTGAAATACCAGCATCTGACATGTGTACTGCAGGTTGTGGAAGGCCTATGCTATTTCCCTTGCAGAGATAATGAAGCAGTCGTGTCACCAAGCGAAATATTGACAAACTCGGTGCTTATTTTCGACTATGTAGCATGTGAGATACATACTTTATTCCATGAGTACTTAAGCATGGGATGGCATGCGAATGTTGACTGTGTGTACTTGAGCCAAACGTATTCCCGCATGTCAATTTAGTTCCTACATGATATTGCGAATTTCCTTATGTTCTTTCGCATGTACGATGCGAACTTGCTTCCAGTGTACGACGACCACGCCAATACAGACCTGACTTTCACAGAATTTAAGGATATGTGTTCTTTGTGCTGGAATGAGGAGTGCGCCATATTGGTGATTGATATGGATTCGCCAGTACATAAGAGAAGGTACACGTGTGGCTTTGATCAGTTTATAGTGAGTCGCTGTCCACGAGTCACAATACGATATCCAAGTATGGACATGGTCTACGCTCCGATGATAATGATGGAATTCAGCTAATGGAAGCTCACCTCAGCGCTGTTCGCAGGGGCCAGTCACTTCTTGGGCAAAATATCGAGATCATTAAAAAAGAAGTGGCGGAAGATTTGGTGGTCATCGACCAGCACATAAGGGGCGCAGATGCACGGATAATATACCAGATCTACATATAAAATGCACAGAGACAGGAAGAATTGAAGAGACTTCAACATATTTTTATGTCCAAACTGACTGCGAAAACCTATGTTGCGGGGCATAGCAAGAAGATGCTGAATGCATGCATCGTTCAACCGAAAAGGTTCGGAAATTCATTTCCCTCAACTCGAGAGTTAATCTATTCATACTATAAAAGGAAGTCCCTGGTGCGGGCCTGTCTCTCTGTATGATTGCACTAATCACGATAACCTCTTCACGGACTTGGATGCGGTTTTTACTGTTATGATCTGCATTTATCGAGGAAGGTTTGTGTTTTTTATAAATTGCCCTAGCACTTATAGGAGCTGAGTATTAAAGGTATTAGTGAATCAAGTCGGGAAAAATGTTTGCCATCAGCGCGCTCTCATGAAATATGCTTCCTAACCCTTTACAGATATAACGAAATCGTGCATGAAATAATTGTGTAAAATTAAATGATCTACAATAAAGACAGTGGTAGCATGTATCTACCTTTAACAGATAAGTAGTAATAAGCATATATACATTTTAAATTATGCAGTAAAAACAAACCTAAAAATCACTCTTTTCCTACCGCAAAGGACTTAATTTTTACCAAAATAAATAAGTAAATATTTTAATCTGTTTAATGTAAATAAGATATGTCCTTTACAGCATACAATTATCGCCAATACTTTAAAAGTTATGAAAATTTATGTGAAAAAGGTAAAAAAAATTTGAGGCATATAGGAGAACCCGATGAAGAGTGGGGTACCAAGTGGAAAATATGTTTTAAAAATACAAAAGGATTAATTAAGAGAGCTGCAAATATTTCTATGAGCACATTATAATGAAACAATCACAAAAATGCAATAATATTTCAGGAAAACAAAAGAACAATATTTTATTTTTCAAAAAAGCAAAATGATTTCATGTGCCCCGTTTTGCCCCGGGAATGGGTGAGAATGGGGTGGTAATGCCAAGTAATTATAAAAGCATATAAAACTGGTGGAAGTGCTAAAAGAATAAGTTTGTCTATTTTCATTTTCTTTTAAGTGACTATAAAGGTTTAACTACAGTTTTCATTGATTGTGTCCTTTTCTTAAGCCTATTCACAAATTTTACACACTAGGACAGCCTCATCATCTTCGCTATCTATTGCCACAAAAAATTGTGAGCCCATTTTTTGCAAATTGAACAAGCGACCCAACCTTCGACTGACATTGAGTAAAATTCACCGCAGTATAAACATTCACAGCCAGAACAATCCTCAGAATCACTCTCGTTAGTTTTGGGTTCTCTCTTCAGCTCCATCATTTTTCCATTTATCTTCAGGCACTTTCCTTTGTTTTTTTCCAGTCTAAATTTTATTCTCTTTCTTCAATAGTTGTATCCTTGCTCTTTCTTCTTTGGCAAAATTATTTTCCTCTTTTTCCTTAATAGCAGCTTTAAACTCTTTTTTGCATGGGGAATCTGTTAAGACAGCAGTCTTCACCCACTTCCGATTCGTCCTGTTAGCACTTTCTTTAACTTTTGGGAAAGGCATTAGAATTTCAGGTGAAACATTATATGAAGAGGCCCTGTTGTTAGTTGTCATCCAAGAGCAACCAGGAGAGGCACTATTAGCCTTATTAAATTGGACCTTCTTAGTCGGCGTGTCATCATTAGAGTTGACTGAAACCTCGCTAGTTTTATCATCCAACCTGATAAGAATGTATTTTTTTAACTGGTGTGCTAGGTGAAGGTAATTCAAATCTTTCAGCTCCAGATATGATCATCTCTACACTTGAAGGCCTACCAAGTCCGATGTCAGTTGTGTCGGCTGAGAGAAAATCGGCGTCGGTGAATATGGATGGGTCAGTTGGCCATGTTCCTGTAGCTTGGAAACCATCAATAGCAGTTTTCATTGTTGCACTTTGGATAAAAGCTGATCCAAAAAGCGTTGAAATTTGAAAGAGAGTTACGACTTTTCCTGGGTTGCTTCGTAGCCATTTACGAAGATCATCGCTGTAATAAAGACTTAAGGATTCATAAAAGAAACATCAAGTGGCTGAAGTATGTGAGAACAATGTGGTGGTAGACATAGCAATTAAACGCCACTCTCCCTCGCGTAGTCTATAACCTCAAGGTTCTTGGTATGTGTTGAGTGGCCATCTAACATAAGAATAACCGGGAAGTGTTTTCATGCCTTAGAAAATTCCACAAATTTTCGAAACCATACAAAAAATGACTTAGCAGTCATCCATCCAGTGCTGTGCACCTCAGCCCAACCTCCTGGTGGCAATACTAACTCAAATTCGATTTGCTTCTTCTTTGGGGGAAAAATGGGCATCGGGGGCATGTAAGCTCCACTTGCCGACATACAAATAAGGCAGGTTACAGTTTCGCCCCTTTCTGCGGATGTTAACGATCGGACTTGACGTTTCCCTTTACAAGCTATGATCATTGATTGGTTTTCAGGGTTCACTGAAACGCCCGTTTCATAGCAATTAAATATTTGTAAAGCCGGTAGTTTCTGCTTGTCAAGTAAATTGATTAGCAACGAAATAAAACCATCTACAGTAACTTTATTAAAGCCCATGGCTCTTGCAACAAATTGTTGCTTCGGGTTTGCGAACAGATAAAGTAGGATGTCTCTTAAGGAATCCATTGACCGAATCTTAGCCTGCGATTCAATTTTGAAATCTATGACCAATGCTATTTCTCACAGCCAACTGATATGCTAAGCTACGCAAGTCTTTCATTGTTAGACCGAATAAACTAGCCACCATAGTTTTTAAGTAGTTAACGAGCTCAAGTTCCTGCTCTTCCGTAAATATGTGTTGAAATTTTCCAGCCTATTTATCAATCTTGTAGTTAGGGTATTCCTTTCTTTTTTTAGCGTATTCTTCAGAGTAGACTGGGGAACATCATATTGGTTCGAAGCCTTCAAATACCCTGCCTGCGGAACAGAATGGGGTACTTCCCGATTCCGCTCCTTCCGTTCCGCCCCAGGGACACGATTCAGGTTACGGAGGTGAGGTCATTCGAGAAAGATACATGAAGAAACGTTTAACTACACGAAACTAAAGACAATTAAACGTACTTCAAGTATGTACTACATATACTTGTCATGTAAACAAGTATGTATACATAACCTTGGTTACAAATCGTGAGAAGTTACAATAGAGGAGCAAAAAATCACACAAAGAAAACTTCACGCACAGTCGTTCGAGAAAACTAGACTAACAAGGCTGCCGTGGGTGAGCAACAACAGGTTGGTCTAGTTCTACTTATTGCTGCTCGCTGGCAGCATCTCCTTGACATCGAAAAACTTCTAACTTCATTCTGCCGCGGTACCCCGTTGTGCCTCGGGTTCCCCTACGTCTCTATAACAACGGGTTCCAGATGACCTCATTCATGTGTAGTAAAATATTCGAGCGTTGTTTCATGCCAAAATTTAAGGTACAATGGCAGGTATATCATTTGGCCGATAAACTTTTTCCCCTTCGACCTGATGACCACAAATACCTGCAGATGTATTTTATCGCAGTTCTTGATACACAAGATTATAAACCATGTTCTGTCTCTCGGCAATCTCTACACGGTGCACTGATCAGACAGTTGTAAGAGATGTTACAGTTGCATAATAATTAAATACAATATTTTAAAACAGCAGTTGAGCGTTTTTCACAAAACGAGCCAGACTTCAACGTTGTAATCCACCACGATAAGGTACCCGTTGGCGAACATCGAGGCCGTTAAAACACTCCTTCTACAAGTGAGGAAGCAGTTGTCATAACCGGCAAACAATTGAACAGGAGGGATATTCTACCGCTGCCAGTCTTTTAGAAGAAAGAAGAACGGCGTATACGACTGTTGATTGATAGTTTAGGATGAGGCTACTATGTCGCATAAAACTTCCGTCGAAGCTCTGGATAGGACGATGCGTGATTTAAGAAATACAAAAACACCTATGGGTGGTTGCATGATTTTATTTTCGTAAAATATTTCCGGTGGTGGCGAGAGGATCTAGAGCTGATGAAGTCAATCCATCATTAAAAAAAATTTATATTTGGCCTAAAGTAACAAAACTAGCACTCAAAACAAACATAGGAGTATGAATGTCTACAGACGATAACATCATGTTTGCAGACATGCTATTGAAAGTCGGAAATGGAGAACTTCCAATGGATTAAGGAAAAATGTTTCCCAAGAGATATATGTGTTTCTGTCACCGACCACCAACAACTGATATATAATGTATACCCTGATTTACCCAACATTTTGAATAAGTCACTATCATGCTTCAAAGAAAGAGCGATATTATCTCGTACTAATGCACAAGTCAAAAAAATAATGAATTAGTGCTCGCAAAATTACAGTACTCGGCAGTAAAGAAGCTGTGCACTATCCCACAGAATTTCTTAATTAATTCAATCCTTCTGGCATGCTACCACACAAACTGATTAAAAAAAGTATAGCTCCTTAAACTTTATTGTGAAGTGTAAATCCACCGTAATTATGCAATGGGACTAGATTACAAATTAAAAGTTTTTAAGTATTATCTCTTTGAAGGTACTATTCTAACTAGCTGCAAAACTGGAGAAACTGTTTTAATACCTAGAATACCAATGATTCCCTCGGTTTTGCCTTTTAATTTTAAAAGAGTGCAATAAAAGTTTGTATGACCATAAATAAGGCACAGGGTCAAACACTTAATGTGGCTGGAGTGTATTTGAGTGGAGCATGTTTTTCACACTGACAACTATACGTAGCCCTTTTTCGTTTCACGTCAAATAAACGTAATTTTGTGCTGGCGGTCGGAGGCAAAACAAATAATGTTGTATACAAAGATATTTTCCAAACCATTATCATATAATATTGTTATATTAGAGATGGATGAATGTGGAAAAAGAAAATGAGGTACGTATGACAGGATCGTGGTAAATGGAGGTCCATAATCTCTGCCTATCACTCTGGGAGAGAGGCGTGACTTGTTTGTATGTATGTTATATGTGATAGTAGTTTACTAATTAACTATCATAAAATATTGTAATTTTCTTTTTCCAATTTATTTATTAGTGTATCGCTGTAAAAACCAAATTGTACCCAGGTGAAGTTGGGCTGGTTTCGCTATTATGTATATGTACCTGTGTGGTTGTTTGTTTATTTCACTCTATGAATGATGGCGGACCCTACCGAACTGACTACCGAGCTGCAGCAGGCCATCGAAGCTGTTCGTGCGAAATATTTTCTCGCGAGAAGTTACAGGCTGGCTCTCGAGAATCGAAGGGAAGAGGCATACAAGCCGATAACCAGCTGTCTCGACGAACTTGGTCGACAACACTAGGGGGGAAGCTTTTACTCGGGCGGGTATCAAACACGAAGTCAAGGTGAAGGACCGACCACGATGCGTAAATAGAAAATAAGTTCATAACTGCCTGAATCGGAAGAGGAAATCACTAGCAACGAAGACGATTTGCCCCTGATAGACTTGCTGCGAGTTCAAGAACGTATACGAACGCGAGAGCATGGACCCGAGGTGGGCACCCAGGTCGGGCACTACATCGCTTCCTACTCCCTTCGGTACAGCGAAAAGACGTACGGCTTACGACACCACAATGGAAAATGGTTTCTCGGAAACAAAGTAGTGTGTTTTTTCAGGAGATTTGATGCAGGTATGGCAAGCGCAAGGTGCAAATTATGCATTATCTGTGCGAACTTTTATTTCCCAAACAACCTATGCCTGCTACAATCCAGTCGAGCTCATTACGCCAATGATAACCCTTCAACGCAGCGATTTAAGGACACGGCCCATGCGAAATTCGGCATTTTCATGGAACTATTTCCACAATTGGTCAACGCTATTGGATCTAGTCTGCTGCTGCAGAAGGTCGATGCCAAATGCAAGATAGACTACGTGTTTTGGGATGATTCGAACGAACTCGTCGATAGACTATGGACAACTGGTCGTTTCGCAGTCTGCGGGCAACCGGTTTCACACCAACGAAATTGTATCCATCATTGAAGAACTCGTCGGAGCTGGCTACGTCGTGAGATTACGAAATATGCTGTTTCCAGGGAATTTCACAGGTCGGACAGAAGGAATTATCCTCGGAGAAAGTTCGTCATGAAAGGGTTGGACGACACTTTCTAATCCGACCTGATCGAAATGCAAGACTTTGCTCGTGTGAATAAGGTCCACCGCTATATTTTTACCATAAAAGACATGTTTTCCAAGTATGCCTGGGTCAGACCGCTTAAGACGAAGAATGCACGTGACATCACCGAGGTCATGGTGGTTGTGTTTTGTGAAGGACGAATAACGAAAAACATCCACACCGACGATGTTAAAGAATATTTGAATGCTACTTTCTGTGCACTGATGAAAAGGTACAGCATAAATCACTATTCTACATACTGTGGACACAAGGCTGGCATCGTCAAGCGTTTTCACCGGACTCTGAATGCCAAATTGTGGATACATTTCATGGCGAACGGAAATTACAAGTGGCTTGAGCTACTGCCGAAACTCGACCGCCAGTATAATTCTACCATTCATTCTACCTCTCGCATGAAGCCCGAAGATGTCAATGACGATTCCCTGCTTCGAACCGTGTATGCTATTCCGACAAGGAAGGACCCGCGCAAGCCTAAAGCCAAGATCGGCGACCTGGTATGTATTTCCAAACAGTGTGGCATTTTCCACAAGGCCTATCGTCACAACTGTTCGTTAAAGTTGAACAAGACGGCGCTTGCATAGTGCAAGCCTAGATAACTTTATTTCCTTTTTATTAAATAATTTATTTTTCGTCCATTAGTAAAAACTAATATAATAAAGTAAATATTAAAAAATATTGGTAAAATCTTTTTTTAAAAAGAAATTATTAAAATTAGTATATTTTTACTATGTCCTACCTGTAATGAACTATCGCATTATAAGGAAATAGTGCGATTGTAGGAAAAATTATTTAGATCAGAAGAATTCAAGCTTTTTTATACCTTCTCGTATATATAATTAAAATCGTAAATAAATATACACACTCTCGATCCGCGCACTCTAGCAGGGGTCGTGCGAGTGGGGGTTTATATGCAAACTAAGGTTTTTTCTAGGAAAATCAATAAAAAATCCGATGTAGTGAGACACATTTATTTTTAATTTTTACAAATGTAATGGAATTTTTTTTGTTACATGTTTTTGTGAGGGTGGTGGGGGATCAATATGTCCCAAAGTGGCCAGCCAGATTTATAAAAAAAATTTCGTAATCTTTAATTTGATGAAATTATGATATGCAGCGGCTTTCTAAAGCAATATAATTATTAACAATCCACAATGGCCAGCCTATACTTTTTAATTTTTTATTAAAATATGTTTGGTAGAATAATTTTTATTAAAATTATTTCTAGGGTACAGGTTGCATACAGGATGTGTGGTGGCAGGAAAAAAGGGCCGGATGGGGAGGGGGGTGATGAATGAGGACGGCAACTGCACCTGTGATATCATTCAAGACGGCGGCCGGCGCCATGGCGCCACAGCCCCCTAGCCCTAACCCCCGGTGACCCTAAGGCCTACTACTAAGAGACAATTATTATTCTTCGTATTTTTAGAATAGGTTACAATTTTGAGACATTACACCAATGGAAATTTTTTAAATATATATTCAAATGAAAAAAAAAAAAAAAGCTTAGCGACTTTTTAAACATAAATACGAAGATTTTAACATAACATCTGTACCGAGAAAGTTTCAAAATATTATTTACACAAAAGTGTTTGATTTCAGTTATAGTGTTTCTTGAATAAATTTCTCTGAAATCCGAGTATTTCAACCGCCAGTTGTTACGGTTTAACATCTGGCTGCTCTCACTTGGAATTGTATAACAAAACATAAAACTATGAGCAACCACATAACAGGTTCATACTGCAGAGAAGACTGTGGAGTCTAGATTACAGGCCACCGAACCTGCAAATTTTCCCATTCCTCATTAAGATGGGGAGGGGGTCACACTCCGCCATCTTAGATTTATGGAATTTTTGTCACAACTTGCAATAAATGTTCTGCATTTTATTTTATAAAACATGTATTGCTTGACTATTGTTGCTATACTCTATTTGCTGTTTCTTCTCACTTTTCGAATCAAACCCGTCACATATCACCCCATGTATGACGTGTTTAGTTGTTTTCTAAATATGCCACATGTCACAAGCTTATTATACTAATGGTTACATAAAAGTATAGTAGTTTTGTTTAAAATAGCACTTTTACAGGGGATGGACAAAATAATACGAACACCTGACATATACACAATACTTATTTATTAATAAGGAGTTGGGCCACCATTTGCTTTTATAACAGCTGCAATTCTTCGCGGAATAGATTCGTAGAGTGTCTTAACATTTTCCAAAGGAATGATGTACCAATCTTCTACCAAAACATCCACCAATTGCTTCAATGATGTTGGAGATGTAAATCTGCTCCTCACTCTCTGCTCTAAAACTCCCCATAACGGTTCATTTATGTTGAGGTCTGGCCAGGGAAGATGTTTGATGATATTCTGATGCTCCTCAAACCAAGACTGAACCTTTTTGGCTGTGTGTATGGGCGCATTATCATCTTGGAATATGGCAGTGTTTGGCAGCAATAAGCTAGTCATAGTAAGAACTTTATCATTGAGGATGTCGAGATATTCATTCGTAGTAATCCGGCCAGTGATGTGAATGAGAGGACCAGCTGAATACCACGATATAGCCGCCCAAATCATAATGGTACCTCCCCCATACTTGACTGTAGGAAGCAGGCAGTCCGGATAGTAGGCTTCTTTTGGGGTTCTCTTTACATAAACCCGGCGGTTTGTAGGAAACAATGTAAACGATTATTCATCGGACCATACCACATTCTTCCAATCATCAAGTGTCCAGGTTTTATGATCATGGCACCACTTCTATCGCAGCTTAGCGTTGGCTTCCGTTATAAAGAGTTTTGCAATTGCAGCCCTTCCATGAATGTTAGCTATGTGGAGTTCCCGCCGTGCTGTTTTTGTCAAAACAGTATTACTCAAGTGAGTGTTGAGTTCTGCTCTCACTTTTGCAGCGATAGTTTTATGTTGTCCAGACACAATTATTTTTAATGTTCGTCGGTCTCTGTCAGTTAAGTTTGGGTTTCGCCCACTATTCCTCTCCGCCGATGATGTTTTACCATGTTTTGTGTATGCTGCCATTACCGTGAATACTTTCACTCGTGAAACGTTAAACAATTCAGCTGTTTTCGTCACAGACGCTCCCGCTAACCGAGCACCAACGATTTGCCCTCTTTCGAAGTCTGACAGATCACACATTTCACCAATCGCTTGTTTTAACTGTCGCAGAACAAAGCGTATAATACACTGAAATATAACCTACAAGACTTAGCACGTAGTCTGTGCAATACATACGCGTCGCATAATTTAAACGGAAGCAGTGTTGCCAACATACAACAAAATGTACTATATTTCATGGTGTTCATATTATTTTGTCCATCCCCTGTACATATATTTTATTTATAAATTATTATGTTTCATTTATAACTTATATTAATAAAAACAGAGAGAAAATAGGTGTCAGTAATGCCCTAGTAGAAAATAGTTCTAAGATACTAAACTGATTGCGCCTCGAATGCGGTGTGTGGTCCCTCTGGTCTAGTTAAGCTTTGTTTTCATGAGGCGGAGGAATATCCTGGAAGTTTAAGTTTAGCAAGGCTTCAAATGTTTCAAGTAACCGTGAATGGATTATAGTATATTTCTGTTATCGCCTGCAAGGAATAAATACATATTTCTTACCGGCTGTCGCTAGAAAAAATGTAATAAATGCATACAGCGGTACTAATTTGATAAAACTTGAGGAGCTATTATTTATGCTCTGCAGTGCAAAAAACTACGCATAACGTTCTAGAATGGAACTTATGGTAAAAAGTTGGACAAATCCAAGATGGTGGGAATCGATAATCCTTAAAATAATGTACCTAAAAGGATATTTTTTGTTTCCATGTTTCAGAATACACTAACGAAAGCTATGCAGATTTCAACAGTGGCTTTGAGCAGTTCATACCTGCATATTTAAATGTGACCAAAGGGACACCTGAGTCTGTAGCACTTGCGGCGAAGATAAGGAAATTCTACTTTGGGGATAAGGACGTCAGTCCTGAAACGCTTCAGGAGTTGACTGACGTAAGGACAACTGATTTTGTTATGCATGTTATCACTCGTTTTTGCCAGAATTTTTTTCTCTTTCTTTTGATCTCTTGTAAAATTCGGTATATGTTTGTTTAGAAAAACTACATTGGTCTTGAAAGCATTACGTTTATTTATGTATTTAATACTTTTTGGGCTTGTGTCAATTATTATCTAATAACAAAAATGTTACTCACTAAAAGTAATGTCAACATTTTTCTCGTAAACTTATCTAAAGCCCCTGTCACACTGTTAAATATTCCTTCTAACTGCTTCCAATAAGTTCGTTTAAATAAACGTCGCCATTTTTTCTGAAAACGTTGAATGGTTCCAGTTTGTATCTAAATTTTTAAATATGACCTGTAATAACATGTAGTTGATATTTTCCGAGTTCAGCCTATCATAATCGGGTATGAAAACTGTTATTTCTGACCACAATAAACTGTAAAATAGTAACCAAAAAATTATAAAAGGAATGAGGTATTGGGGATAGAAAATTAAATAATATTTTTAGGTCATGAATGATGTCAAAATTTCTGATTAACAAAACATCAAATAAAATATATAAATAAATTGGACAGCAAATATGCAGATTTAAAATAAATTTTAGAAGCTAAATGGATCACAAAGTTCTAAGAAATTCTTCATGTAATGGTTTGCATCGTAACACGAACTTGCACCGTTTTGAAAATTATGTTTAAACCAAAAAAATATTTGACAGATTGGTACATTTTCAGTCACATTCAATATTATTTAAAAAAAAATTTTAAGATAAAATTGGATTACTTAACTTTGTCGTCAAATTTTTTGTCAAATGTATTTGAAGGAGAAAATTGTACAGTGTGAAAGGGGCTTACTTAACCCACCGTGAATGTACAAATACTTCAATGGAGTACCGTCAACTTGTCACTCCATTAGCTGACGGCCATCTAATTATCAATAATGTGCAACTGAGAATGTTTGTGATTGGCCGAGTTTGAACCAAAAGGACAGCGGTGAGCGTAATTGTATATAACAAGAGGGCTTGTGTTCATGTTGTATATAATAAGGTATTTTAGATCGCCATAACAAAAGAAAAAATCTTCTGTAAACTGCAACATGAAAATATTAATTAGAAAAGTTTATCTGGTGTACGATACTCTACCAGGTAATAAATTTGCCAGTTACATGAAAACCTTTCTTCTACTTTCTTTGTGTGGACGGGGTATTAGTAACACTGTTCGATATAACATACTTCGGTTGGACTTCTTAGTTCTATGTGTAATTCAATGATGTCCAACATTTTACTGGTTGTAGCTTCTGTTACATGCATTTCCACGAACTTGACCACATAGATTATGTTCGGTCGAGTGTTAAAAGTTTGCTATCAATATCCAGAATGTGCTGTAGTCGCAAATGTTTTTACTACGCATTTGAAATAAACATATAGTTGTATGAAGTCTAGGCTCTTACGGAAACTTAACGCAATACCATAGCATCGCCAGCTATTTGTCACTGGTGTCAAGTGGCAGTGATATAACTGGCTACAGACAGTGCAGTTCATCAGTATAGTCTATTCGCGGTAACTTTACACTTTTACAATCAAACCTTTGAACAATCTCCCCATGAATGACGTGTCGAGTGGTTTCCTAAATATATCACGTAACACAAGCGTTTTATTATTCTGTTGTCATAAAGACATTTTACTAAGTATTAAATAGGACTTGAACACACATTTTATCTCTAAATTAAGATGTTTTATTTATAATTGATATAAATAAATCAATGATATAATATGCGAGTTGGTATGGCTAGTAATAATTAGTTATCATGAAAAATATTAACCTTTAACACCCACTTCAATTTACGGTTTAGATTTTATGATGTGTGCTGTACTCAAGTCAACATAACACTTTCGTTGACACAGCCAGTGAACCGTAGGTTGTATGTTCGGCTACAGTAATATGAACCAATTATGATCTATGACCAGTAAGACTGTTTGCGAATAGTTTAGCCGCATATAAGATCATTGGCTATTGATCTTCGCAGTTTGCAGTCCAGACCAAAAATTCCCTACGTGTGCGTAATGTACACAATTGTGTACACTGGGTCAGAATGGGATAAACTGAGTGCGCAAAAATACGGCGCGTTGTCCCTTTCACGTCATTTTATATACTTGCATCAGCTTTGTTTGCATAAAGCAGAGTAATGCCCTTAAAGAATCTTTTAAATGTAGTTCCATATAAATTGAAGGTTATCAGAATGGACTAGAAACACTTCTCATTGATGGCAGCATGTAAGCTAGGCCTAATTTACTATAAATGCTATTGCTAAAAATTTCTTCTTTTACGCCATCTTCAGAGGAAACATTCTAGGTTATTCACAGTAAAGTGTGCATTTCTGGAATCCCTGCTTGAGAACTGCTGTTATGCACATTGCGTATTCTTCCACCAATGTACAAATAACATTGCTTTGGATAATTATCACTTTTTCTACCCGTCAGTCAAGTAAAAATTTTTAAATTATTTGAAAGCATATATCTTACAAATTTGGCATATTCATACACTTATTTCATAAGAAAACAGGACGCAAAATAAATTATTTCGGTATTCACGAATGTTTCCCGAATATTTTTAATTCAATGGGGAGTCACAGAGCTACTTTCTCTCTGTCGCGTCGTTGCCACTTTTAATGGGCACATATTACTAAGTGTGTCCGTTAAAATATTTGCAATTAAGAGCTGTGACTTTTAACAAAAGGTTGGCTGCAGAAGTCATCAGCTTGTAATACAAATGAGGAAATTTGAAGCTTCAAATTCTGTGCGTAGTAGTAACTGTGCAAGTTTACATAATTTGTTTGTCTTCGAAACTGTAACGCATTTTGTTTTTTTGTTTCTATGAGAATAGTATTGTAATACTTCGTTAAAACTTGCAACTTCATTTAAACGTTCATATGGGGAGCAGTTCGAAGAAAAATTTAACAGCGTGAGAGGGGCTTTAGATAAATTTACGAGAAAATAATTGTCATTAATTTTAGTGACATTACTTTTGGTGAGTTACATTTTTGTTAATATATAATAATTGATACAAGCACAAAAAATATTATACATGTAAATAAACGCAATGCTTTCAAGACCAAAGTAGTTTTTTTAAACCAACACATCCAGAATTTCACAACAGCTCAAAAGAGAGAGAGAGAAAAATTCTGGAAAGTACTAGTGATAACATGGATAACAATATCAGCTATCCTTACGTCAGTCAACTCCTGAAGCGTTTCAGGACTGACGTCCTTATCCCCAAAGTAGAATTTCCTTATCTTCGCCGCAAGTGCTACAGACTCAGGTGTCCCTTTGGTCACATTTAAATATGCAGGTATGAACTGCTCGAAGTCACTGTTGAAATCTGCATAGCTTTCATTAGTGTATTCTGAAACATAGAATCAAAAAATATCCTGTTAGGTACACCATATTAAAGATTATCGATTCCCACCATCTTAGATTTGTCCAACGTTTTGCCATAAGTTTAGTTCTAGAACGATCAGCGTAATTTATTGCACTGCAGAGCATAAGTAATAACTTCTCAAGTTTTATCAGATTAGTACCGCTGTATGCATTTATTACGTTTTTTCTGGAGATAGCCGGGAAGAAATATGTATTTATTCCTTGTACGCTATAACAGAAATGATACTTTAATCCATTCACGGTTTCTATCTGTTCTGAAGCCTTAGTAAATTTTTACTACCAGGATATTCCTCCGCCTCATGAAAACAAAGATTAACTAAACCAGAGGGAAAACACACCGCATTCGTGCGCAATCAGTGTAGTATCTTAGAACTATTTTCTACTAGGCATAACTGACACCTGTTTTCTCTCTGTTTTTATTAATATAAGTTATTATTGAAGCATTATAATTTATATATGAAAAATATGTAAAAGTTCTGTTTTAAGCAAAACTACTATACTTTTACATTACCATTAGTATGATAAGCTTGTGAGACGTGGCATAATTATAAAATAACTAAACACCTCATGCAGGGAATGATGTTTTAAAGTTTTGATTTGAAAAGTGAGAAGAAACAGCTAATAGAGTATAGCAACCATAGTCAAGCAATACATGTTTTATAAAATAAAATACAGAACATTTAATGCAAGCTGTGACGAACATTTTATAAATCTAAGATGGTAGGGTCTGCCCCCTCCCCATATTAATAAGGATTGGGAAAATCAGAAGGGTTCGGTGGCCTGCAATCTAGACTCTACCGTCTTCTCTGCACTCGGCCCTAAGTAGTCTTATTAGTTGTCTGGTGCCCCAGTGAGCATTCATTTGTCCCTCACACCGGGTAGAACATGACCAAGGCAAGAGTCACACATGGCGTATCTAACAAGTTTAGGTCATGTCTTAACATAAAGAATACTCTTTAAATACAGAGAGCACTCTTTCGCACAACCCAGCAGAAGCACTGCTTCGCGCGCTCTCTCTCTCTCACACACGTTCTTTTTCTGTGAAGCTGAGACAACAAATTAATTTTTTCTCTCCAACCTCACGCAGGTATGTGGTGCCAAAAGGTGCTAAATCACGTTAAGCTAAAATCATGGTCATAGATATTGAAAATAATTTATTAATGTAAAAAACATCACAAATAATTATAGCACAATATAAATAATTTTTACGGCTTAAATTACCATGGGTTTTGTTTAATTGTTACCGTTATGTTGCAGCAAAGTGATAAATAATATAAAATTTTGTCAGAAATCCTTATTTGCATTTTTATGAATACATGTGACTTAGGCTATTCACTTAAAGGCAAAATGCGTTGTGGTTTTCGCTCAGAGAACTACCATAAACTTATTAAAAAAATTAACAAATGTAAACAATTATGGTGCGTGGACAGAGAGTGCGAGAGAGCGCCGGCGAGTGTACAACTTCGTGCTCTCTCTGTGCTCTCTCTGTCTCACGCACTCTCTCCAACCCACAGAGAGCGTTCTCGCTGACGTCATAATGACGTGTCGCGGGAGCGTGAGCACGAGAGAGCGCTCTCTGGGCCAATTGATACACGGGGAAAAGTAAATCAAACGTAAACGTGTTTGAAGTCCAGCTTGTTCTCAAATAAACTCGCAATGCGATTCAATGTTACTAATAATAGCCATATAAATACTTCTGAAGCAACGACACTGATCAGAATTTAAAGCAACGAGTGACGAATGGGGAATGTTCATAATAAAACCGTTGTTGTCTGATGAATGCGAAAAAATAAATGGCAAATCATGTACAAAGTTTGGGAATTTTACGTTTCGAACTCAACATTGATAACATGTTGGCTGCAGTTCAAATGAACTGTTGAATTTACCAGAATACCGCAAATAAGTTTCGTATAAACCTGTTATGTGGTTGCCCATAGTTTTAAGCGTTACAATACAATTCAAAGTAAAAGTAGCCATAAGATATATCGTTACCGCAAGAGGATAAAGTTTTAGAATATCAGAGAAATTTCTTCACGAAACACTTTAACTTAAATCAAACCCTTGTATTTAAAAAAAAACGTTTAGAAATTTGCTCGCCACAAAATGTTAGGTTAAAATCGTAGTATTCATGCTAAAAAGAAGTTAAACTTTATTTTTCACTATATTTTATATTATGAAATTTCCATTGACCTAAGGTTACAAAACTGTAACCTATTCTAGAAATATGAAAAAATGTTCACTAAGTAGTAGACTTATGGGTCTCCGGGGGTAAGGACCAGGGGGCTGTGGCACCATGGCGCCGTCCACCATCTTGGATAACGTCACAGGCGCTGCCGGCTATCTCTTTCATCCCCTCCACCCTTTCTAGTAAAATACCAACCCACCGCCAGTGACTTGTACCCTAGAAATTATTTAAATAATTATTATTCTAATACAACTATTTTAATAAAACTTAAAAATATTGGCCGGCCACCGTGGTTTGTTAATAATTATAATCGGTTGGTGTGTTGCTGCAGATCATGATTATATTAAATAAAAAAATATTTAATAAAACCTCGATAAATTCGGCATTCCACTTCGGGACATGTGATCCTCCCTCACAAAAATAAGTAACAAAAAAAATTGTAAAACTTAAATAAATTCGTACAGTACCTCTAATTTTGATTGATTTGCCTAGAAAGAACTCGGTTTGCATAGAAACCCCCACTCGCACGACCTTTGCTAGAGTGCGCGAATCGCCAGCATGTATATTTATTTACGAATTTAAAGATGTAATTTTCCATATATGAGAAGGTATATACAAACTTTGAATATTTCCGATCTAAATAATTTGTTAAGAAATTATACGTATGGTAGGCTAGTTTTTTTTTAAATCAATAAATTTATATTGCTAGCAGGAGTCGCGCGAGTGCGATTTTCTATGCAAACAGAGTTTTTTCTAGGAGAATTAATCAAAATTAGAGGTAGTGAGACGCATTTATTTAAATTTTATGAGAGCGGATCGGACATACTGAAGTAACGGGCCGAATTTATTAAATATTTATTAAAATATTTTATTTCATTTTATCATCTGCAGCGGCACTCTAAACTTTTATAATAATTAATAATCCGTGGTTACCAGCCAGTACTTTTAATTTTTTTATTGATTTTTATTAGAATGATATTTAATATAATCATTTCTAGGTTACAAGTCGCTGGCGGTGGGTTGGGAGAGGAGTGTAAAGTTTCGAATGGTAAAGGGGGAGATGGGTGAGGCTAACGGTTGCGTCTGTGACGTCATCCAAGATGACTGGCGGCACCACGGCACCACAGCATCCAGCCCTAGCACCCGGAGACCCATAAGCTTACTGCTACACTTGAACACTCTTAAGAGACTGCACCAGTATTCCCCTAGACTTAGGACAGAAAAGAAACAGGCTTTTAAACCTACAGCCACTACAAGTTCGATAATGCAGTTTTCCTCGCCATCTATTGATGGCTGATATCTCGTGGCGCAATGGAATCGTCGTTTGGAGTACCATGGCTTCTTGTCCAATCATTAGTCGAGAACCTTCGAGGATAATGACAGCAAGTATTATCATCTCATCGGTGAAGGGGCTTGACATTCTCTTCTTTCGCCACCATCACTATCGGTTTTACCTCTGATTATTCTATGGTGAGTGACTGTGGTGGATGATGGTTCCAGTGGGTCCAATTCGCCGAGGACAGAATATTTAGAAATTATATGTCGCTCTTCCCATGTCTAGCTCAGAGGTTACTGGCGGCTAAGGTGATTGAGAGTAATTTGTAGCGCCCAGTGGAGTATGTGGCATTTAGCGACTCATCTCCACCCCCCTTACTAAGAAAGTGTACAAGGTGCAGGTCACCACTATGATCTTGGGTGCATCATGCTACACCCGAGACGAAGCAAGCACCCATGTCATGGAAACACAAATCGTTCACATCTACCAAGAAATTTAGAACTACTTCATCCGCGAATAAATGAATGGCGATGGTCTTTAGGGACCACAGGGGCACACTCCTGGTTGATTTCCTCACCAGGGGAGCGACAGTGAATTCTGACAGTTAATGACATATACTGAGGCTGTTGCGAGAGGCAATTTGAAGAAAGTAACATGGACTTGTCGCAACAGCGTCGTATTGCTGCACGATAAATACCAAACACACTCAGCAGTGAGCACGTGTTAATTTTTACTGGACGATCCTACTTAGAGCCTGATCTGGCACCCAATGGTTTCTATCTCTTCGGACCATTGAAAAAAACACCTTGGTGGTAGGCGATACATATTCGATAAGAAGTTCAACAAGCAATCACGGTGTGGCTTCAGTGGCTGGACGGAGATTTCTTCTATACTGGAATCGATGCATTGGTGTACAAATGAAACAATTGTTTGGACACGTATGGTGACAATGTTGAAAAGTAATACTGTATACACCACTGTCATACAGATGCGTATCAATATATATGTGTGTGGAGTAAAGTTTTTCCAGGAGAGCTCTTGTTATTTTACTTTTTTAATCCTCCCTCGTAATATTCCATGGCTGTAGAAACATCGACATATTAAATTGTTCACTGCCGAAGGTTCTGGCAGCATTGGGCACTGATTCGTGCTGTATACACATCACATCACGTATGTTCTTTGTACCATGTCCACAATCGTGAACACACGGACCAAATGAGTTAAGTATAGATGAACGGAAAGCACGAATATTTTCCCGTTCCTAACTTTTGACTATGTGAGTATAATTCCAAAACTTTACTTTGCGAGTAAACCTTACTTTTCGGCTGTTCCAAAATACTCTGAGAAATGCTTTACTCTGCCATAGCAGTGTCAAAAAATTACAGGGAAATTACACTGAGCGTCTTACCAGAAAAAGTCTTTTAGATGTGTTATTTCGTCGAGTAACGAACTGTAGAGAGGAAAATGGCAGGATATTTTGTTGAATCAAGCAAATGAAAACCAAATATGCATATCCTGGTTACATACAAATAGAAAAGTACTAATGATGAGTAATCAAAAATCAAGAAACCTTATTTTTTATTAAAAATGTGAGTTTTACATATAGCTCCATTTTTGGTTCATATTTATTGTAAGTTTTAAAAATGAAACCTGGATATTATGAACAGTTTATTATGAACTGGTCATTGCAAATTGTTTACCTTCATTTGGAATTTTGCACACAGGTAATGTGGGATTTGATAGCACGTTATTTACATTATGGTCTGTTCAAAAAAACTCTCCTTTACTCAAGTATTACTCTAAGATATAATACGCTAGGAGTAGCGTTTTGGAACACGGTCATAGCGATTCTCACTTAGCTCGTGATACTTTTTCTCCTGGGATGTGACCCCGATGATGTAGGGCACTGGGAGGAGATGGCCAGCTTTGAGAAGGTTCTCCGGGGTGTCTGGAAGGAAGACTTCGTTACCCTCCTGCACTTTGGCGTCCACAACTGGATACTGGCTGAGCGCCACTGTGGTTCCGTCCTGTGGGACACGAAACAATCGCACAGTCATGGGGAACTACCTGTGTTCACTAGACGATGGACCAGTTCTAAAACCTTCACTTACAGGTTGAATGTATAAAATCCCAGGTGTACTAACGAACTAATGTTATGTATATGTCTAAACTAGTAATGCATGTTGTGGTCAGTATATTTGGCATAATCTACATTGTCTTATAAGTTATCATGGACTATGCTTATAGACTGGCTGTAGCAAAGAGAGAAAACTTCGTTTATTTTGAGCACGGTTAGGCCTCTTTGAGGCACTATGGCTCATACAGACATGATTTCTACCTGTATTTTCAATTAAGGACGTTATATAGCAAGGGATGATTTTACTCACATCTTCCTTGCGTGCCAACTCCTGTGCGGTCACAAGGTCCTCTGGAGCTGCCTGCCTCAGAAAGTCGACGAGAGCATCGCGGTTTGGAGCGTAGTAGCCCAGAACCTCGGCCAGACGGTACGCCCCCCTTGTCTGGTTGTAGTCCGCCCTCTGCTTCAGCGACGATCCGCTCTGGCAGATGGCTCGCCGGAATAGTCCTGGTTACATGTTTTATATGCACATGGACATAGGCTGGAGGTAGAGGTTACGTCTTCCTAAAATAAAAGCCACTGTACCGATTTCCATCGAACAGAATTTTTTGACATCTATGCATTATTCAGAATATGTACGTGACGAAGAACATGAACATCACCTATAGTTACAATTAATTTACAAAAGACTAAAATTTCATAATCATAATTCAATTTTAAGTTTTTTCACGAGAATAAAATACAAGAGCTGTTCAAAACTAATAACAGCAGTCTGATTTAAAACACCCTTATGAATAACAACGTTCGTCGACATATAATATCACGAGCATCCATATGATCTATTTAAAAATAAGAAGAGGCATGAATATTATGAGTCAATCGAAAAAAAATGAAATTTCCTATAATATACTACCAGGATTAGCAGTCATACACTGCAAACCTAATACTTACATAAATCACAGCAAAACTGTGCTACTTTTGTGAAGAAATTCCCTTTTACAGTCATTAGCAGCTGTTTTGTACACTATATTATTAACATCGGTGCAGCTATGAAAATTGACAGTTTCACTAGTAATTGGTGAATAATTGTTGAAAGACACTCAAAGAAGACGAAAAACAGCTTCCTTCATATTTATAGTATTCCCTTTAATCTACTAGTTCAAAAAATTGTAAGTAGGATTCATAGTGAAATCAAACTGTTATATGAGAACTCTATTTGTATGGTGCAATGCTTACAAAATCGGTTATGGTGAATTTATAAACTACACACTGCTTACACTGGAACAGTTATTTTTTGCTCATTTTATCTTAGAACTGGTTTAAATAGATTAAAGAGATACTTGTGCCATCTGTTTCTTACCAGTTTAGTTCCATCTGTGGTGAATTATGTGATCAAGTATTTAATAAACGCATGACTATAAGTGGTTTAAGTCTACCTTGCTATAAAATTAATTCGAAAAATTCTCGTTTCTACAATAACCCTTCTTTCTTGATCAGAACAAGGGTTCTGCCCTTGGATTTCCGCACGTGGAAATCGTGCTGGACGATGACGCTGAACAGCTAGTTTCCTTGGAGATCTCCCGTCCCCTCCTTGCATCTCAGGGATGCTCCACACTCACAACGCTTCACCCTAATCAGCTCTGAAAACCTCGATGTTAAGAGCAGCCCAATTCTCCCCCACCCCCCCTGTCAGCATTTGCTTAGAACAAGGCCAGGTATTAATGGCACTGAATTGCAATAAAGCTGAGGCGTGGAGACAAGTGGTATGTATCAACAACTAATAAATTATATTAGTCACACGACTGTATCCTTGTCCATTAGAGCAAAACTCGTGACCTCCTGCCATGTGCAGCGAACACCACAGATATTACCACATTGCATAAGCCAACAGAGAAAGAGAAAAAGGCCAACCTTTTCCCATAGGCGACATGAGCAGCAGTTCCACGCTCCAGCCCCCAACGCTGATGCCAAATACTGTGACGTCACGTGGGTCACCGCCAAAGTGGGCGATGTTCCTCTGGATCCAGCGCAGGGCGAGAACCTGGTCCTTCATGCCGGCGTTGCTGGACATCTCTGGGTGCTCCAAGTTCATGAAGCCTGCACGAACACAAGCACACTTATGTCCCGTACTTCATATCTGCTTTTCAAACTCTCAAGTCGTAAACTATCACAGGAGGTCCATGCTTTTTGTGTATATTCCATTCATGGTTACTTCCAAATTTTCTTAAGATCTGCTTCATTTTTTCTTCCAGAATAATCATCCACTTCATGGAAACAAAGTTTAACCGACTCTAGATAATAACACCAAACGGTCAATTCATCGAATTCGCGCTCTCTCACAGTAATAATATTGCGCATAAAAACAATGTATTACTAGGTATTACCTACACACCTGTTTTGTGTATGATTTTATTAACATTCATTATAAACGAAATATAATTTTATATAAAATAAAAGGAATATTTTAATTTATCTTAAAATAATGTACTTTTATGTTAACAGAAGTATTAAACGCGTGTGATGAATTGCATATTTAGGAAACAACCAACCACGGGGCACATCCTGAACTACTCTATAGCCATAAATAAATAGGAAGTAATATTGTGACCATATCACATTACAGTCGGCTATCTTTGTTACACAATATTGCACAAATTTAATGCCACACACGCAGTCCCGAAAAGAGGGTAGCACACTGTTTATGAAGCTATTTTCTATAAACATAGCTAAACATTTCGAAAGTCTAAACCAGTTGGACAATACGTCAAGGTTAGACTAAAATGTGGGTTTAGCCGACTAGTTAAAGTGACGGAAGGTTATCAGCAATCAGAAGCTAAACTCCACCAACTAACCAAGTCTCAACCAATCACAATCAAAGGGCGAAGCCCTTAAAAGGGTGAGGTGAAAACTGTGTACATGGCTCTGAAGTGAGGGAAGATCGCAATCGGCGGGCTAACAGAGGTGTGTACGTCTTCCTCCCTTCGTGGGCAGCAAGCGAGCGGATACTATTTAGAGGTTGGGTAAGTGTCTTCCCTAATTATCCTTCTAGGGGCTGCGGTGGCTGAGTGGTTCAACTGCTCACCTCCCACCAAGGTGAACCGAGTTCAATTCCTGACCTGGTCACTGTGAATTTTCGCAATTGGGAATATTGCCAGACGTTTTCGCTGGTAAGCCGGTTATCTCGGAGAGGTACCGTTTCCACAGCTCTTGCATTTCGGCGCTTCTCCATTCTCACCTCATTTCACCCTCATCACTTCTCAATATATGATTGTTAAGGGTCACCCAAATCTCTTAAATTAACTCAATTTATTATCCTTTTCAGACAAACCTCTGTCACTTATTCTCTATATGCCGAGGCTTCTGTTGGTATAATAAGTATACATATGTATTTTAAGTGTTATAAATTCTCATAATTAATTTTAAATGATTTCTTCCTCCTTATGGCTAGTTTTTTCTCTCTCTTTACATAGCATACTTATCTTAAAAAGGGGGAACATAACAATGTGCAACCATGTCGAATAAAAAAGAAACGCCTCATTATGACAACAGCAATGAGTAAACAGCTATAGCCCGAGAATGTTATGAACTGAGAAGATTTGGCTGCTACCAAAAAATTATTAAAAATCCACATAACTCTATCTATCATTATTAATAAATCGGAAAAGTTCGTAATTTGAATCACCAAAATCCCAGACTCCTCAATTTCCTGTTGATAGTCAAATTATATACCTGGGGCGCATGCTGAGTTCCCAAACTTGTTAAGTACACCTGACCGTATTTTTCAGAAAACATAAAATACATAGGTGGCTTAACCAAAAATAAAAGTGTTGAGTTATATGTCATCAAATGCAAATGTTAGGCAATATAAGCTTTTTTAAACAAGTAATCCATGATTTTCTCGTATTTGTTGAAATTCAAACCTATTAAAATTGTCATATATTAAGTTTTGCCACAAAAGAGTCCATGTATAGAGTTTTGGATCAAAATTGTCAGCAAGTATGCAACTTAGTTCTTCTGCAGCATAAAAAATGGTAGAATTGGGAGGCAGCAATATAGATTTTATGAATGTTTGATGTTTCAGAACAAACCGATAATTTATTTTACGCAGCGTTATAACAATGTATAAAGTTTTTACTCCTCATGGCAATTTTCCATGTATAATATTGTGGAATAAAATAATGGCATAACGTATACAGTTTTAAAACAAAATTCATAATTTAAACCTTAAATAAGATATTAAATAAAGAGTTTCGATATAAATGCTCTGTGTAGTATGGTGAAGAGTACCCTCTGAACCTAATGAAATAGATTGTCGCTACTCGGTCACCCTGAACTTGTACTCTCTGCGACCTCGGCTCGCGTTCCCATCTTCTCTGCTTCGCTCTGCTCGACCGACGGTGAACAACTTACTACTACTGTTTACTCCCGTTTCGGTGTCTCCCGTTTCGGTTGCATCTATCTCGTCTCGCGGCTGTACCGCCGAACAACTCCCGTCTCGGTTGAACAACTGACTGCGAACAACTGATTTTACATTACAACTGACTGCCTGGGCCAGTCCCTAACTCCGGCCTGTTGATGAGACTGCCTCTCGCCTAACTGCCTTCTCTGTCTCGCTCACGACTGCCGATGACAACTGCCCGACGATCACTGACCGACTGTCCGCGACTGAATGGCCTCGACTGAATGACCACGAAGCTTGGCTGCTCCCGAATTTAACCCGTCTCTCGATATATTTAAATTGGCTGTCAGCACATTGTGTTGAGAGAACTAGGGACTTCCCTCATTTCCTTCGGGGTTTTTTTTGTATAGGTTTAAGTGTCTCCTCAGCGGCTCGTGCGCTCTAACTAGAGGTGGAGGGAAGGGTGCGGCAACCGTATCGGGTTTTCCTGGCAGCTGTGTCGGCACAAATCTCAGCGGGGGTTACCCTGTTTCCTTCGTAGAGGGCTTATATCAGCTAATATTCGGGACTTTCCCTGTTTCCTTCGGCTGCGATTCTTCCCCGCGTATCCTCAAACGGTGGGACTTCCCCGAGGGTTATTTCTCAGGGTGGTTATACAGCGCAATTCCTATACCCGGTACTCGCCACGCATCAAGATAACTTATTATTTTAAATTTCTATATTTCTCAAGTTTGGGAACTCATTGCCTCACATATACATATATTAAATATTAAGTATAATATGTAATATATATAACACATTATAATATTATATTCTTAAATCAGACTCTCTACCTGTTTACCACATGGAGGTGTAGAAACTCATCCTAACTAGCACTGTTGGTATAAATTGTTAGAAAAAAGAGTGGAAATTCACATATCTTACGGTTTCCATAAATATTCACTTGATTCAGTTAGTAATTCTATGTTACTGATTTGCTCATGATTTATTTGTCGTTTTACGATGCAAGTAGATGATTACAACATTTGCTGTTTAAAATAAGTACTACTAGGTTCGCTAGTAAAAACATTTTAAAATATGTATACCAAGTGACTTTCACTGGGATATGAGGTGCTAAGGAAATTGACAGTAACTGCCTCCTCCCGTGGCACAGTAGGTTAGTGCATCTCTGGTTTGCGGTGCGGGAAGTTATTTGTTAGAATCCCCGGTAAAGGACGTTAGTCTGTAAGCTGTCGCCTAAAAGTCTTCAAGCATAACAGCGGAGGACGTCAATAAATCCAGTACAATAAAATAAAATTGTCTGCAGCTCTTTGTTGATTGGCTAATGCTGCTTCAGCAAGAAGTCAGTTTAAGCATTAAACACTTTTTACAGGATTCAGTTCATTGCTTTCTTGCAGGGTTTTTACTAAAACAGAGTTTTGGCATGCATAAAACTCTGCAATCCAATTATAAATATTTGTTAGATTGAAGTGTAACATGTGTTCAAGGTAATTGGTGAACATTTCCTATGCCATTGTGTAATTCTCATCATACTGTCATACTTACCAAACACTCCTTTCCTGTATTCAAAGGAGACGAAGACTGTCGGGATGTTCATCAAGTTGTCGGGCCCCCAGTAATCTTGGATTCCAGATCCGGCTATGAATGCTCCTCCATGGATCCAAACTAACACGGGTCGCAGCTTGCTCGGGAACATACTGGCGGCCTGCATAGGAACGGCAGGTTGGAATTGGAAACAACTAGTTGATCAGGATATGAGAGTGTTGTGACGCCCTCGTGGCTGTTCTCTCAAAGTAAAGTATGAAACGCTACTATATTGACTGTGACCTATTCATAAGTTATTTTCTTTTTCAGTCAATAGGTGACACAGTGCGTGAGTCATTCAAAATAATAAAATTGATATATTTGTCTTGATGGAAGTACTTGGCTGATAACTGATTCAACACCATTTAAGAAAGAGTCTAACTGTATCAAATATAAATGAAGAAACCGATTCGGATGCTTCGAGGGAATTATGAAGCATGGCCTTTCAAACGGAGGCGCAGGTAAATAAAATCAGATTAATCTTCAAGAGAAGTATTTAAGAAAGGTGATTTTAAATGAGAGAGAAAAAAAACTGCAGCTGTCTGCACAAAACGACGACTTAGAAATTCATCAAATATGAGACTGGCAGATTTCTTGGAGTGCTTAAAGGAATCACGGAATTTATTGGAATTTACATGGAGACAGACGTACCGTGGAGACGTACACATCCATTTAGAGGCAGTCTTCGGACAGAGGAACTGTGGCATAGTTAACAGCCTTCTGGTAACAGTATGATACGTCACTGGTAGCGTCCCTTACTCCCGTCCATGGCTTTACTGGTCGCGGCGACTGCAACAGCACACAAGCACGGACGATTACAATGCAGAACGTAGTTATTACATGGAACCTGCAAAACTCGCGGTATTAACTAGCAGCACGCTTGACTTCACAGTCTTGTAGAAATTCCATACGATGCCATTAGTTTAATGTGTTCACATTTTTACAAACAATGCTCAGAAAACTAAGTTGAAATAATTTTTTACTGTAGGTTGGCTAAACGTATCGTCGACAGCAAGGTCTTTGCAGACAGATCTCTGGAATTTCAATGGGGAGTGGAGTGGAGAGATTTAGGCGACTCTTAACATAGACGTATGGAGAGTCGATGAGAGTGAAGGGAGGTAAGTATGGAGCAGCGCCGGAAGGAAAGAGCGGGGGAATCGGGAAATCACAGTGGAAATCCACCGACCAGCTTCATCTTGCGGCACGATTTACACATGTGAAATTGCGAGAGCGATCACACCGGGAATCGAACCCGTTTCGCCAGTTGGGTGGCGAGTAGTCTGACCTCTTCACCAACACGGCCTCTCAGTCGGGAGGATCTGGGTTCGATTACCGCTCCGGCCATCCTAATTTCGGTTTTCCACAGTTCCCTGCAATCATTCCGGATGAACGCCCGGATGGTTCACTAATATAGGCAGTTTACGGTGAACTGGTCACTTTTAAAAGCTCTGCTAAAGAACTACTTGTATGCACGTTGTGTGTAATACCACTTGCGGGCTTTGGGCACACCTTTAGGTTCTTTATTATACCATTAAATTTTAAGGCATGTACCAAAATTGCATTCCAGCTGATGGTCTTTAACACCAAAATACCTTCAGAATCGGCACCGTTAATGGTCGCAAGAAACCATTACTTCTCTCGACAGAGCTTTAATGAGCACAATCTTGTAACGAAGAATTGGGGACAAAAATTTGATATGCACACATAATGTCGCGATGATTTCACATGCCTAAGAGTACAGAAGAACAAGCGTATGTTGTTTCAGTTACATGAGTAAAAGTTTGAACTTAAGTTTGCTAATAACCAAATAATTTATTTATTTAATATTTGTTCTAAAAACCTTTTAAGTGTACCCTTTATTTATAAGTACTATTTCCCCACATAAAAAAAAATTAGATCGTGTTAAAAACAAAATTGTGATTTTTCACGTGCCATGATACAAAAAATATGCCAAACTAAATTATGATGGGATAATGAGGGATGATGATGGATGAGAAATTATATCTTAATTAAATATGCTGTACAGATTAGATAGTGAACGATATCGACTGCTATTGATGACTGATCACGACAGGATTATGACGATGTTGTTCGCTAATATATGAATGTTGTACATATCAACTGAAAAACTTTATCTGAGGGGCATTGTGTACAGACATTATAGCTTGTCTGCTAAATTTAGTTTCTGAGAAATTATATTTACATGTTTTTAGATCTGTTTATTAATATACTGTATTTTATTTTCTAAATATCAAATTGCTGCATTTTTTTTCTATCAAGCGTAGTTGACAACTCATATTAAAAATGTGAACTTAAATGGTTAACTGCAGTAGGATCTGGGCACTGCATACAAAATTCCATTTAATAGTACTAGCAGATTTTTTAAATTTATTTTTACTATAAGACGTATTTTGAATTATGTATTTACTCCTTTGCAGCACAAGTGGTATACAATATCTTCACAACATTTCTTGAGTAGTTATTTTGGGTGTGATTAATAGTTCCTGACTTGGGCCTGCAAAAAGTAAACAACTGATTATGATTTCTTAAGTGATAGTTACAAAAACTGCCAATAAATGTAGCTGTTTAGGAAATTTACATTGCTACGGGAAATCAAGCTCTTAAAGGACAAAGACATGTATGTTCTGCGAACTATGTCTTCATAATAAATAGACAATACTTACGTAATTAATGTAGTCCTGATACCTGCCCAATACTATGGTTTATAAGTAGGTATTGCATCTGCTCTCTGCGTAAGGCGCTAGCGATTGATGCTGGCCCTCCGTGTTAGGGCGTAGGAATATGTCGACATATTGTCCCTAGTGCTAATTTACCAAATCAATACACTTCCTCTGCGAGTTCACATAATCGAGTTTTATTGTTGCTTAACAGGTTAACTGGTACATGAACTCACGAGACAACTCTCCCCTCCCCTCTTCCTATGTAGGCTACGTATGGCTTGATGCGACGATTTTGCGTCGTGGGGGGCAAGATTCTTCACACTTGGTGTAGAACTCTACTTATCTGACTTGCGGCGCTGGTCTTCTCTCAGCCGGCGATCTCGGGACTGCTTCGTCTCTTGGTAGGTAGACTGGAACGTCTAGGTTGTGACACTCTCTCTCGATCGGTGTTGGCGTCTCGACGCCCTCTTGAACTCCCGGCTATCTCCGCACTGCTCGCTCGACGATGACTGACTGACTGATCGATCCTCGCACTGGCTTCGTCCGGCTCCGACCCTGACGCCTCGCTTCAGGTCCCCCGACTGACTGACTGCTCGATCCTCCTCCTCGTGGTTTTGTAGGCTCGATCGCCATATTCAACTTGCACCATCTCTGCACGTGTCCAGGGCGGCCGCCGCGTCCCCCTGAGTCGTAAAACACGTGGGCGGCGTTGTCCCTCGGTTCTGGTCTAGAAGTTTTAGTGATTTGCCCTGCACGTGCTACTTGGTGGGTCCGCTCGCCGTAAACACGTGTTCTGTGCACTAGCTATCTGCACTTGGGTCCAGCGTCGCCCCTCGACTCTGGTATGGAAGTTTATTGTTCCGTTCTGCACATGTGGGAACTCTTGGATGGCCTCTTTGGTTCGGCGCACGTTTTGTTCTTATGCCTCTGGATATCGTGTCGTTATTATCCCAGCCCGCCCACCAAAAGCTCTCAATGTTTATGGCGGTAGTTAGCCTGGGACAGGCGCCGCCGCTGGTGTGGGCTCCTCGTCCCCGGCAGCTGCGAGATGCAGCTGCATCTGCCTTCCTCCGCATGTGGTCGTTCCGCCGGGCCGTCCTGGCGCCATTCTCCCATCACGTCCGCCCTAACCCTTAATCCTTATTGCGGTCGTCCACCTGCGAGCTTCACCAGAGCGTGTGTTCTGACGAATAAAATATAGGAATGCAGAATGCGTCAGTCCGTAATAAATTGAAAATGTTTTACATAGAACTTGTGGAATTGTTCTAGTCACTGCAGTTACTTAGTTTCATAATCATAATCTACCCCCTGCGAATTAAAAATTTTTGTGGTTATGCTATACTCAAAATTCTCTGCGTACATTAGCCTTTAATACGTTTAATTTTACCTCAACGAGTAGCCAGATTTATACAAGAGGTGACAACACAGGATTTCGTATTTTTTTTTGGCTGTAAGTTTATAACTTTCTTGAAGTCCTCCATGGCTAGAGATATTTTTTTATCGGTCGAAAATTTGAATACCGTTTCAAAACACTTTTAATTTCAGTTTTGGTTGTCGTCTCTCTGACTGACTCTCTGTGTATGTGAAGTTAATTTCCCATTTTACTGTTTCGATAAGTGTTCTGCTACTCTAATTTGACATCTTGTATATGCTTGTTGAAAGATAAGCTGTGTTATAAATATATCGTCCAATAAGAAAGACAAAATTACATAAAAGTATTTTGTAAAATATGTTGGCACGTTTTATTTTAGCGATACACAAATATATATTTGTCAGGGGCACCTGTTTTTCGCAAAAAGATTTCAAGACAAGTTGTGTTCCAACGAACTTCCATCAGAACCACTTTAGTGTTTGCATCTATTAAATGGTTACGCGTCTTATCTGCCTTTCCACGATTCACGAACGGTCAGTATCGGAGAAACTTAATTCTGATTGACTCACTCATGTAACACAAAGCCTTCTCACTAAAACGAGCGGCCAATAGTCAAATGAAGACTGCAAATGTGCACATAGGATATTGAAGTCTAGCTTCCGCGTAAAACTGGCGACCCTATCTATATCCATTAAGTTGAATAATAAACTGAGATACTATAGAAAAGAAAATTCCAATGCATGTGAGTTTGATATATCTTACGTGTTCTCAAAGAAATTCACGAAATATTTAGTTACATTAATTGCAGTCTTAGTGAAAGAGAATTTTCTTTTTCCAGGACTGAGTTCCACATTATTATTTTTTAGCTGTTTATAAGTGTCGGGTGCTTACTGGCCTACAGAGCCGCCGGATTTGTCAGTATAATTTGAGTCAATTTTCAAAGGCAGTTCAGACGGACTTATCGAGGACGTCCAGCCTAATTCTGGAATGGGTCTGTGCGTTTTTCCCCAGTTTATTGCAATCCAGCCTTGATAACTTTGCTACCAAGCGAGTTAAGTTAGAATTGTCTGGCGGGTAGTTAAATGTCTCGTATTTCACTTGTTGCAATACAAATTTCAATTTAGCTGGAGTACGTATATAGCAAGCAAGTACAAAAGAGGAAAGAAGTGGAGACATAAAAAACACGAATGTGTGGGTAGTAATATACGGGTCACTGATGAAATAAAATTGATGGTCAACTTCTGTGCGGATATTAAGGGAATTGAAATGGAGATATGCAACAATACGGTTTGAAAGGGAGACAGGAATGTATAGATGCTGTATATACAGCCCAGGAAAGTGGCATTATACCGACAAGGAACAAGTGAATCTGGATATGAAGAGCAAAAACTACATTTATGCACACATGGAGTCACATCTCATCCAAAGATGGTTCTTTTAGTTGTTACTGACATTCTGAGATTTTGTAATTGGCTCTTTGTTGCACATATTATCAAACAGTAGTTCTTTTTATACGTTTCACTATGTAAGGTAACATAAGGTAGGTATTTATTTTTAAAAAAATTATTTTTGTTTAAAGAAATACGGAAAATCTGTGCTTAAAATTCTGTGTGCGTTATGTTCAGCTTTTCTTGTTATTGATCGCGTGCATTTGTGAGAAGACAATTTTTTTTTCATAATAAGGCTACCTAGATACTTATCGCCTGTGATTCGAGATACGAAATAATAAAAAGTATTAAATAAAACAATTAAAACTGAAGTAAAATATTTTGAAGCAGAACTATTCTTAAGGTATTTTTCTGAACATTAGGTTTGACAATCATACGCCACTCCTTCCGGTTGTCTTGAATGGTCATCAATGTCCATCTAGCTATGTATGGGTACCTTAACTTGCCCGTTGTCGCCAAAACAATCTGACTGTGAAGTCATGGCAGCCTAAATGAAGAGCAACTCGGTACCCCATCCACAGTGCCTCTCACAGCCCTATTACGTCAGGCCCCAAGTTATTCCTTTTTTTTTTTTTTGTAGGCTGTCTCGTACGTCTTCTCAGCGTGCGTGCTGCACCTTAAGGCTCCTGCCTGCCTACAGCGCGAAGTATGCTGTAGAGCTTCAGCAAATACACTTTTTTATAGAAACTATTTGACGTGCGTTTACAGATTCTGTAAATAAAAGAGATTAAGGTACCTTGCCTGTCTTACGAGAATTTGAGTATAACTCAGATTTGCCAATTAAGAGAACATTTACGCCGAATATGGCAAAACGACTACTTTTCTCGGTCATGTCAAACTCATATTTTCTATTATTTTTACCTGAAACTTCCTAAAAAACATAATATAACAACGGAAAATTTTGAGAAAAACGTTATCTTCCACGGCGTGTTTTGTATTGGAACTCTAGCCAGAGAGTGGCGCTGCCACGAACGCTCAACAAGGCGAGAGAGACGAGTTGCCTCGCGCCAGGATAGTCTTCTCCCTTCGTCCTCTTTACTTTCGCACATTCTCCATCTACCCTACTGACTGCTTTGGTGAGACGTCAGGCTGCGCGCTTCTTGCTGTTACCCCAGCTGCCGGTGATGAACATTCNCCTACTGACTGCTTTGGTGAGACGTCAGGCTGCGCGCTTCTTGCTGTTACCCCAGCTGCCGGTGATGAACATTCAATCCGACCCAAGACGAGGAAACATGGGAAGGTTACGATTCAGTACACGTCGCACAAAGAATAAAGCCCTCAAAGGAAGAAAACGCTGCGCAATAGGAAACAGGTAGGTGTCTAATATTGATAGAACTGTTTCCGTATGTAGTATATTTCGATGTTTCCTATTAATGGAGTTTCTAGGAGCATACTTCAGATCAGATGTTAATCAAACTCCGCGCATAAACGATCCGCGAATGCAAGTCCCAATATCGCGTCTACAATAAAACGTTCGACTAGTTTAACTCTCAAACGCTAATGTAATACAGCGGCTGAAAATGTCGTATTAAGCCGTTTCTATGCGCACATAAAAAACAAAACATTATTTCCATTTCAACACTATGTTTTTTGGTTCAAGTAGCGTCCCCATAACTGTACGCAAGTATGCCTTGCAGTAGATTTCCAACACAAAAATTAACACAACGCTACAAAATTTTTTTAAAAATACATCTTATAGGTAATATAGAGAGTATTTTTACTTCTAAGAAGCAGTAGTCTACTTAACATAAAATGGCTAAATAAAACTCGTAAACATGTAAATAATATCTCATGCAATAGCAGTGGAATGTTTTCAGTAAAAAAAATGTTTTTGAGCACGTTTTTGGCGTTTTGTCAATACTACACATTTTAAAACTATGTTGATGTAAAATGTTCTCCCGAAGCAATGTTGTGAGCAAGTGAAATACAAGCATAACAGAAATAACAGACAACCACACTTTACGGAGAATTGCAATTGAAAAATTTGGATAGCGTTGCATTTAGTAACATACGTAAAACTTAAGTAAATTTTCTGCATTGCTGAGTTGAAGAAAAATACGAAACCAACCGATAAATACCATATAATGTTTTCCTTGAAAAAATGTTCCTGTTTTAAAAACCTACAAGTTCTTTCAATTTTGTACACTATAATTTTACAAGATATATTTATTATAAACAAGACAATATTATATATGTTTTATTATGAAACGTTTTACAGGATATGGCAAACATACAATACATATTACATTTAAAAAAAATGTTTTTACTGAATTGGTTTACGTTTACTAGTAAATGAAACTTTTATTTGACATACAGCATGAGAAGTGCTATATTCACCAACTGATTTCAGGGTACTGTTTATGAAAGAAGACGATACGAGAATGAACCTTTTATGTTCAAGTGACAAACAATGTTCTCGAATTTAATACATGTTATATCACAGGAGTGCCAGTTAACTAAAAATATGGTTAAATATAATGATTCGAAGTAAATATTAATTTTCTGAACATATAGATTATCTCGTTCCCAGTTATATCCATACTATGTTATTTCTGTGAGTATTTTTTTTTATCTAAGCTTTCAACTGTTATGCATTTAATGATATTCTGTCATTTACAAAAAAACCTGCTTAGCTGTTTCTATAGCAGCGTTTTTGAAACACATTTGTGTAGTGGTAATTATTAATTAGTTAATTAAAAATACGTTCAGGTAGAATTATGTAAATACGAATATGCGATTTACATTGATTACCCAAATTTGTTACTGAAATTCCACTTTCTGCTGTGTTTTGCTATTTCAGATTTCTTTTCCTAACACCAACTCAGCTACAAGAAATGAAAAGTAAACCCTCGTGTGAAACGATAGCACAAAATATAAACACAGTCCATAACGATACCGGAATAGTAGCTGCAAATTCCGCAAAGAAGTAAGTGAACTATCTAGCATTTGTACGTGTTATGCAGGGACTGTAGTACACTATTTATATAAATTTTGTGTACATTATCCTAACTATTAGCAAGATATTGCATAACTTCACTGGAGCACTAAAGCGACTCGGCCAGAAATTGTGTAAACTGAGAAATAGGTTGAGTATAAACAAACTATTGTTTTTGGAACTTCCAAATGACTTAGTTAAATACTTTCAACCATGTGTGTGTGTGGTTTGGTACAGCAAAGTTATTTATTTTGTATGATTATGTTATTTCAAGAAAAAGTTATTGTACGGCAACCAAACGTTTGACTTGGAACAAGAAATTATTTGTTTCTTATGAATTCGTTTCCAGAAAACTATTACTATCAAAATGCAATCTTAAAAAAAAAATATTTACTACAAAGACTGGAATGTAAGTGAAACACACTGCATTAACTTACACTTCATTTTTCCAAATCTATTTTTAAAAAATCTATAAAAAGATATATTTCAGGTCATTTTACTAATGTGCAATCCAATGCTGTGACGGTCTCAACCAAACTGACTGACGGTATGATATATTGAACAGACAGAACTAATGCATATTGTTTAATTTTATATTTTTAAATTTTATTTTATATGCAACTATTTTATCTCGGCCACACTGACTTGTAAAGGAACATATTATTTTCTTTCTAAGTGAACTAGAGGTGATGTGGATACACAATATTCAGTTGTACAGCATACCATATGTTTTTCGTTGGAACTGTTTCTTTTGAATTGTCTGTACCTCGATATTTTCGTTGTGTAGATTACAAAACATACTGCTCAAATGGAAAAGGACACATAATTTACACAAAGCACGATTAGAGTAAAAACACTTCACCTGATTACATTTAGTCAATCAAATAATATTATTCCAGCAGACCACGTATTTATTCCCTCCTAACAAAATATTAATGTGACTACCGCCGTGTGGAGAGTGTTTGTGGCAACGTAGATGACATGTACAACGTTCTGTAGAAATGGTTGCGTGAACAAAAATGTGTAAATCTTAACGTAAGAAACAAAAAAAAACGTTTTTCCCTCAACAAATTATTTTAAAATATTGTGTTTCGNACTATTTTAAAATATTGTGTTTCGATAAAAGTAACTAATTAATTTGTTAGGAACAAGCTTTTAGTACATTTGCCAAATAAATATTTTATGAACTTAGTAAGCATGCTCCAATTTAA